>JAHZTW010000003.1:73750200-73790285 GCA_020283515.1 Alliaria petiolata | reverse complement strand
GACCTCCGAAAAGGCTGCCTACGTACCCTTAATCAGGGATCAAGCCGATCGTAGTTCACAATACAAAGTATAATTGTTTTTTTTTTGGTTTTTTTTTTTTTTTTCTTTGCCATAGATGTATGCATGAGACTCAAGAATGCTTGAGAAAGAAAAATAAGATCACAAAAAATAAGATCAATAATACCATACTCCCCCAAACTTAAATTACACAGTCCCTTGTGTAATCCAAGTTTGGAGAAGATTTCAAAATGCAAAATAAAAAATCTAAATGGTATTTACAATGGTTTGGAGGGGTACCTTTTTCAAAAGCGAATGGAGGAGGAGGAGTAGAGTCCATGGAGTATGATGGGTTGCTTGATTGAGGAGTGGGGGATCGCATGACTCTCTTCTCCCGCCTTCAAGTCTCATAGGAGGAGGGGCGTGGCTCATCATCGTGGCTCGTTGCACTCGGGGTTCCTTGGTGATGTATTGCGTTTTTAAGTCGCTTTGGAAGAAAATGAGTCATTTTGGGTACAAACGAGCATATGGAGATGCAGAACCATGCAGAGACGTCTGAAGTTTGGCCTTCGTTGAAGAACTTCCCACCGATGGATTGAGCTGACTTTTGGACACCACATAGAACGTTGAGTTAGCTTTCATTTGGAAGTGGTTTGATATCAATCCAACGGTGCGATAAAAAGTTATGCTAGTTTTCGTGAAGGCTGTCCAGCATGACGAGAAGATGAAGCATGTGCAGAAAAAGTCCAGGGAACTATTGGATCGATCGTTCTAACTTTAGATCGATCGATCCAATATATGGACGATTCCAGGAGCTTTTTAGATCGATCACTCCAACATCAGATCGATCCGTCCACTCCCCAGACGAAAAAGACAATCTGAAACTTCCTGTTTTGCCCTGGAATCACCCTAACTCAACTTATTTCGACCCTAGACCTATATATACTTATTTTTGGCCATTGTTTAGGCAACACTTTCTATTCTATTCATACTTTTTGGTTTTGTGTTTTGTAAGCTTGGGGAGACGAGTTTCTGCATCTTTGGAGAAGATTTCTGAACCCCTTTAGATTTATTTTTATTGATTATGAGTTTCTCTTCATTTCCTTGTTGTTTCTCTGCTTCCATGTCTGAGTAGTTCCATAGTTAGTTTTAGGGTTTCAAGGGAACTTAGGAATCATTGAATTAGACATAGATAGGGATATATCATCCGTTGTCTTCACCTATAGTTGTGTTCATTCCTTAGGCTGAATTGATCACTTAGTCTATGATTTAGGGTTTAATCTATTCATCAAAAGTGTTATAGATTGCTTGAAAGAACATAGGTGAGCGGATTGTCCTTAGCCAACGAAAGTTGATTCTAAGGCAATTCGTGAACAAATTGAACCTGCTCGTTAATGCTTGTTTAGAATTCTAAGTTCAAACGACAGTTTAGATACTTAGGTTGCTAGATAAAGTGATTAATACCACGACGGTGGATTGGTTAAACATTCATGTTTGAGTTCTAGACTGAGCTTATTTGTTCCCTGAATAATTGCCTGGTTCATGATCTCCGAGTTCCTGCGAATTGTCCTTGACCTAACGCTTATTTTTATTGATCTTTACATCGTTTTATTTGTTATTTTCGTTTTACCTTAAAACCAACAAACCATATCTTTGTCTTAGCTTAATTTTGGTCTAAAGAATCGTAGTGTGACCTTTGGAACTTGTGGATTCGATCCCTAAATACTACGACATTGCTGTGCACTTGCAGTAGATATATTAGGGTTAAAACTCTTTGTATCAAATTTTTGGCGCCGTTGCTGAGTTCCAATTGCGTTACCTACGAGTCTAGGTTTGAAGTTTAGTCTAAGACCCTAACTTTCACTAACATACGACTCAACCTTTGAATTTCATGATGATGAGGTTAGTTGCGTTCCTTGCATTGAAGATGTAGCTTCTAGTTTGCACACTCCGCTGCTGATTGATGAATGTTATGATTTAATATGTGAGTCTGAAAGACTAGATACTTTAAGAGTAGAAAAGCTTGCTAGAGATTACCACGAAGTGTGCTTTGATATTAATTATCTATGCGCTTTGAATATTCATGATCTTGAGTTTAAGCTTTCAATGCCTGAGAAATCTAGATCTCTTCTTGACAAATCTTACCTAGGGGATGTGTTTGATATTGACATGATCTTGAATGAGATAGAGAGCCCTAAGGTTGAGATAGATTCTAGGGAGGAGAATATTGTGTTCTACATGATTGATGGAGATGAAGTTGACTATTTTGTGATGAACTCGTTTAGACCTGAAGTTGACTTTATCTTTCAACCAAATGCATTTGATCCTCATGAGCATCTCACAATCAAGATATATTCTAAGATATATGCTACATTCGTAGTAGACTTCATTGATGTAAATTTTGTCACTTGGGATTGCATAATTGCGTGCCATTTTGCACATTTTATTTCTTGCCCTAACAAGAGAAGGACCAGAGGTGCATTGGCTCAACCTTTTGATTCTCATGATTAACATATGTGCTCTGAAGTCAAGCTATAGACTTTAAACAAGCGCTTAGTGGGAGGCAGCCCATTCGTAAGTGTATATATTTCATTTTTCTTTAGTTCTCTTTAACTTTTAGTTTTGGTTTTAAGTGTTTCATGTTTTAAAAAAAAAAAACGAAAAAAAAAAACGAAAATTGAAAAAAAAAAAACGCCCAGACCCACCCTCACCTCCCATTTGACCATGAACAGGTAAGTTCTCTCATCCCTTATCTGTTTCTTCATCCTTACCATCCTCTTCTCGTTTTTTTTACACTGCGGACAGTGTGATTTAAGTTTGGGGGGAGGATGTTCATCCCTAACTAACATCACTTTCTTTCTTTTGGTTTCTCTTGAGTCATTTTGATGGTTTTTTTTAGTCGGTCCAAATTATTTTATTGAGTCAAAACTAGTTGAAACTATGAGTTTTTCTTGGAACTAACCACTTTGCATTGACACTTGAAGGACCATTGCCACATCAGTTGATTGCAGATTTTACTAGGTAAAACATTGTGAGTGGATCAATCTAACAGAGAAAGTTCAGATTTCTGGAGAGTTCGAAAAATTCAGGGTTGACTCCGCACAAAATGAACCTTACTTTTCTCATCTTGGGGCTTGGTATACATCGAACCTGATTCCTCTTCCAGCACTTTAAAGATATGTTTGTCACAGTCTCTCTTTGATCTTCCCTAAAAGAAAAAGAAAATAAAGAAGTCTAAGTTTAAGAACGGCAGTCTGAGTTCCATAAAAAGGAATATGAAGGCGAGCTTACACTCATGAAAGCGTCTCCTCACAAGGAACACAAAAGTGAGTTGCACCGTTCTCGATCTATAGAAAAGAGAGAAAAAGCAAGTCGATAGAAAAAATAAAATGATACCCTAGAAAAGTAGGAAGAAATCGACTAAGGGAAGAGAAAATAAGAGAGATTGTGCAAATACTATCTGAGTGTTCATGAGCTTGGAAGGGAAAGAATCTATAAGTTCTTTGATCGATACTCCCTCGATGAGACTGCACGCTTAATTGATTATAGGGGTCAACAATGGATGTTTCGGATTCCTCTTAGGGGCTTGAACCGTATTTGAGAGATTGCTAAGCTTGTGGTAAGTATACTGAAATATTATCTAATGTTGTCTCTGTAGTATTTGGATTCGAGAGTGCTGGTCAATGTGGTGTTCAAAAGATATGGTGAGTTTCTGTTTTCAAACCTCGATTCTATTCTTAGTAGTTTGCTTGAGGACAAGCAAAAGACTAAGTCTGGGGGAGTTGATGTATTGCGTTTTTTAGGATCTTTAACCTAATGTTTTCAATGGTTTTTCGAGTCAACATGTGTTTTTAGAGTCTTTTAGTGTTTTATCGAATCTTTTCATGTTTTAAGTCGCTTTGGAAGAAAATGAGTCATTTTGGGTACAAACGAGCATATGGAGATGCAGAACCATGCAGAGACGTCTGAAGTTTGGCCTTCGTTGAAGCACTTCCCACCGATGGATNGTGGAGATGCTCGGTTCTTGCGTTCGAGAAGGCCTAGTTCCTGGTTGAGTGCGATTAGTTCCTTGTCCTTGTTGCTTCTGGTACTGCGATTAAGCATGCACCTGAAAAACAAAAATAAGAAACTAAATTAGTAATAAAAATAAAAAACAAAACCTAGTCAAAATCCTAGTACTAGATTCCGTAGGCAGCTATTACTTCCCCGGCAACGGCGCCAAAAACTTGATAGGGCTCAGGTTTTACCCAAATAATCAACACTGCAAGTGCACAGAAATGCAGTTGAAGTATAAGGGGTATCGAAATCCCAAAGGAAGTAGATGCTACACTATGGTTTCTAAATTCGGATTATGCTAGGTCGAATAATGTAAAAGTAAACTAAACGATTGAACTAAATAGTAAGCGAGATTAAAAGTGGTTAAAGTTCAGGAGACTAAGGCGCTAGGCAAGGGTAAATTATCAGGTTGAATCCAAGAATGTAGTTATTAGGCTTATTAGGGATTTATTAAGAACCGTCTAGAACTCGAAACACTAAGTTAAAACCAATCAACTCTCGTTGCAGAAGTTATCTATGCTTAAATTCCAGAAAACCAAATCTCTTTGCGAGTTCAAACAATCTAAGCAAGCATTAAAAACAGGTTCGATTTGTTCACAAAATACCTAAACCAAATCTCTTTGAGAATAGTTATTTTGCTCACCTATGATTAGTTCAAGTTATTAATAATGCTCTCGCATCTATTAAACAACCTAAGGTTTGATTTTTAAGTGATCAATTCAGAAAACAAGTTAAGTTCAAATCAAGGTGAAAATCTAATTGATTTCCCTATTAAAGATTATAATTCTACAGACTTTTCATCAACCCTAAATCACCCTAACCTAACTAGCAAACTACTCAGACATAGAGATGAAAACACAAATCATGGCTGAAATAAATTGCATTAATAAAGAAAAGAGAATGATACTGGGTTCGAAATCTGGCTCGGAATGAGTTAGAATTGTCTCCCCAAAAGCTCAAGATCAATCTCTCTCTATGTCTCAAAAACAATAAATTATGAAAAGGTGTGTGGCTAAACAATGCCTGAAAACTATTTATAGAAGGGGATTTTTCGTCCAGGGGCAGGCTTGTAATTTCTTCAAACTTGCTATCTTTCCTTTTTCTGAAGGAAATCGTGAAACTTGGCCGACCTTGATTGGTGTCGATCGACAAAAGTGGTGTCGATCGACACCTTGCTCGTAAATCCACTCTCTTGACTTCATCACTTCATCTGCTTCTCCAAAATGCTCCAAAACGTTCCATATTCTCCCATTTAGCTTTAAATGCTCTCCATCCTGTAAAGACTCTAATAGGACTCTAAAACTAACAAAAGACTCTATAAAAACACTTATATCATGGTCCAAAAACGGATAAAAATCATGATATATCAACTCCCCCAGACTTAGCTTTTGCTTGCCCTCAAGCAAAACAGAAACTTAGAATGAAGTAGAAGTTTGAAAATTGTAACTTTCGAGTACCTCTTCAGAACGCCACATTGATTAACACTTCTTGAATCCACATGCTATAGAGCCAACCTTAGGAAAGTTCAATGTACTTACCACAAGCTTAGCAATCTCCCAGTTTGAATCTAGATCTTTTCCTTGGTAAAATTTCGAACTCTAACAGTGGTATTGCCACAGAACTTTTAGAGATTTTTTTCCCTTCCTTAGTGCCTGAACAAGACATTCTTCATACAGTTCCCCTATTTTGTCTTCCCTTAGTCAACTGCTGCCCATTTTCAGGGTGTTCTAAGATCTTTTCATTGACTCTTCTTTTTCTTTTGAAGTCTCGGGAAATAGTGCTACTCTCTACTTGTGTTCCTTGTGAGGAGACATGTTCAAGAGCATCACTAATATTGTTCCTTGTGAGGAGACATGCTCATGAGGTACGCACTATTCCCAGACTTAGACTATTTTTCTTTCTTTTCTTTTCTCAAGGAAAGATCAAGGAGAGACTGCAATTGCCTATCTGTTCATACTGAAAGAGGAATCAAGTTCTGCGCATACCTAGTTCTTATAAGGGGACCTGAACTCGCCCTGTTAGACTGATTCCACTTGCAGCTTTCTACTTAGTAAGACCTGCAGCTAACTACTATAGCAATGGTTCTTTCAAGTGTCAACTTCCAGTGGTTAGTTCCTGGAAAAACTGAAAGTTCCAACTGATTTTGACTCAATAAAACAAATTTTTGACTCAAAAACAAACTCTCAAGACAAAACACAATGTTAGCAACCACCTCCCCCAGACTTAAACAACACTGTCCCCAGTGTTATTAAGAATGAGTTTGGATAGAAAAAAAAAATTAGTGCTAAACTGTTACAAAACAAAGAAAAAAATCGGATTACCTAACTCTGCGTGCAGCGTCGATCGACACAGATGGTGTCGATCGTTGCTGTGTATGATGATGGTGTCGATCGATACTAGGTAGTGTCGATCGACACTGTGTCTGTAAACAGATTTCAGTCACTCGAACATGAATGTTGCTAAGTCATAATGTTGTTAGAATTTTCATAACTGTTAGAAAAACTCAAACAAACGTTAAAAGCACAAGACCATCCAATAAACTCAATGATTTCAACAAGTTTTGTAGCAAAGTACTGAAGAAAATGAAGCACAATGCAGACTCAAGAGAAAAAAGAAAAACTGACTCAAAATACTAAACAGGAGTAGAGGAATCACTCGTCGTCATCTGAATGTGGTGGAGAAGATCGTGGTGGTGTGGGAGGGCGGACGCAGCTGCAGCTAGACACAGTAGCAATGGCGTTCAAGATAGCCTGGAAGCTCTGAACCACATATCTCTGAAATGCAGTTTGCTCCATAGGAATCTCAGGAGCGTCTGGAAGGTGATGAGGACCAATAGGCTCCAAAGTGGGAGGTGCTCTGCGCCTAGAACATGAAGGGCGTGTCGGATCCTCAGCTAGTCTGGAGGAGGTGCCTCTGCGTCTGGCAACGGGAGCGGTCCTGAGCTTGGTCGCACTGGGGTGAAATGCAAGGCGGCCTGGATCGGTGGTAATGTGAGTGAGGTCTCTGTCAGGTAACTGCACCAAACGCTGCACTCTCTGCTCGTCGCTGAAGGCCCACATCCTCTCTTGCTTCACCCCTACACCTCTCTGGCTTCTCACAAGCCCATGAGCTTCACCCAATGAGTCCTCTTCAAGTACTTCATATCAACAAAGGCACGCGATGTATCAATGGTGCAGCTGGAAGTGTCTATTCCGCAGTGCTGGAAGATAGGAGTGAGAAGACTTCCTATAGTCTCGGGCTTGGTCTTCGTCCCAATGAAAGGCTTCGTCTTCAAGGAAGCCAAATGATGTGCAAACACAGCGCCAAGGTTCGCGCTATCTGGCGCGTCTGAATCCTCATAGATCTCAGACCAAAAACCGCAATATAGCAGCACCAACTCAGACACGCGCATCTTCCCTGGCTCATGCTTACACATAAGTGTAATAGCAAATATGCAGACCAAGTAGCGAAGGGTAGGATGGCAAATGTCTGTCTGAGTGGAGGTCTTAGAGTCATACCTCCCATTCCCGAAGTGTGACCAGAAATCCTGGTTATCTGGGAGCTGCTGCTGAAGAAAGACTCATGTGGCATGCTCATCTGCCAACCCATAGATCCCGCAAAGGTCTAGAAGTGAAATGCGGTAGCGGATCCCGCAGATTATGAAGGTCAGTGTCCCTTCCAAAGCATTGCGAACTATCTCGTTCCTGTAGTAGACGCGAGTTGTGGCAATGAACTGGTGGACTAAGTCGGGGTAAAAGTCGTACTGTCGCGTCGCAATAGTGCCCATCCCAATTCTGTTCATCAGCTGCAGGATGTCATCTTTGATGCCTAGCTCCCTCATCGTCTTCTCACAAGCGAATCGAGTAGGGGTGATCTCCACCTTCAGCCACGCATTGTAAAATAGCGTGTCATAATCGTCCCAAGCCTCGTCGATGCCTCGAAGAGTACACAAGTCTTTTGTGACCTCTTTAGCCGGTGAGTCTTCCCAATTCCGTTCGACTCGAATCCTCGCGCTTTCACATTTTGGCCATGGAGGAAGAGAAGGAATCGCCTCATCATTAGCAGTCCCCGAGGCGGATGCTTCAGTGCGGCGTGGTCTCTTACTCACTGGAGGCATATGCAATGAAAATCAAACCAAAATCAAATCCAAAATCCAACAAATAAAACGCAATGTGTCGATTCTAGTCGGGTGTCGATCGACACAGAGTGGTGTCGATCGACACCAAGCGTGTAATCGCAGATCGACATCAAATAAGGATCCTAAGCTCAATGGTACATCAAATAGCTTTGCAAACAATCTCAATATCATGAATCGACCTAATCTAAACCATGAAACCCAAGAAAAACTCCAAAATTTGCAACATGCATCATCAATCTCCAAATTTTTGAAAATTTCAACTTGTGCAAATTAGAGTATGAAAATCAGTTGGGTAATGATTTAAATCATGATAAACAACCTAAATGAGCATCATTCAAACAACAAATGAAGCTAAATAGGCCGAATTCAAAAATTTTCACCTTAGGGTCGAAAATGAAATTGAGAGATTTGAAGAACATACCTTGGCAGATCGAATGAATGGTCTATGGATTATGAAAGAGGGATAAAATCCGCACGGATTAGAGCAAAGAATCACAAAATTTGGTGAGGAATTGAGAAAGTTGGGATTTGGGGAAAAATCTCTCTAATGGCTCGGTTTTTTTTTAAAAGTTATGAGGAAGAAGAGAAAGTGTCAGGTTTTAAGTACTTACCTGCGTTCGTCATGGGTGTCGATCGACACATATGGGTGTCGATCGACACTTGGTCTGGTCGAGTTTCCTCTTATTTTTTATTTATTTTTTTTTAAAGAAAACCAAATTAATCCAAGTAAAAACAAAACCAAACTAAAATAAACACTTACCAGTGGGTTGCCTCCCACTAAGCGCTCGTTTAACGCCAATAGCTTGACTGTTCATGTGATTTAGGTGTTGGGTGCATCATCCAAAGACACAATGTGTCCTTGTAGAATCTCGGCTTGAGCCCAATAGTGTTTCACTATTTGCCCATTCACAGTGAACTCCTCTCCTTTGGAGTTTGTCAGCACAATTGCTCCATATGGTCTGACCTCTTTGATGGTGAAAGGACCTGACCAACGTGAACGCAATTTACCAGGATACAATTGCAAATGAGAGTTATACAGAAGTACCTGGTCATTTGGTTCGAATTGTCTGGAGACAATCTTTTTGTCATGATATGCCTTTGTCCTCTCTTTGTAGAGTTTCGAGTTCTCATAGGCGTGATGGCGCAATTCATCGAGCTCCTTTAGCTGTATTAGGCGCCTTTTTGCAGCTGGCTTCAAGTCAAAATTCATCTTCTTGATAGCCCAATGCGCCTTGTGTTCCAACTCCACTGGAAGATGGCAGGCTTTGCCATAGAGTAGCTGGAAAGGTGTAGTCCCACGTGGTGTCTTATAGGCAGTCCTGTAAGTCCAAAGTGCATCATCTAGTTTTGCGGTCCAATCCTTCTTTGTCTTGCCCACTGTCTTTTCCAGAATTTGTTTGATCTGTCTGTTGGAGACTTATACTTGTCCACTCGTTAGGGGGTGATACGGAGTAGCCACACGATGTTGAACACCATGTTTCTTCAGCAGCTTGTTGAATACCTTGTTGACAAAGTGAGAACCACCATCAATTATAACAATCCGAGGCAATCCGAAAACTTGGGAAAATGATGGTCTGGAATAGCTTGAGAACCACCACAGCATCATTGGTCTTAGAAGCAATTGTTTCCACCCACTTAGAGACATAGTCTACAGCCACCTAGATGTATTGCATTCCATAAGATGGAGAAAAACGGCCCATGAAATCAATGCCCCAACAATCAAAGACCTCAACTTCAAAGATGAAGTTCTGTGGCATCTCATGTCGCTTGCTGATCTTTCCTCTCCTTTGACAAACATCACAATGAGTGATGAACAGCTGCGCATCCTTGAACATAGTAGGCCACCAAAAGCCTGCTTGAAGAACTTTGGATACTGTCTTGAAGGTTGCAAAGAGTCCAGCATACTCGGAACCATGACAATGGAATAACACATCACGGACCTCACTCTCTGCAATGCATCTTCTATAAACATTGTCTGAACAATGCTTGTACAAGTGAGGTTCATCCCAATAGTATCTTCTGAGTTCCCTTGTGAACTTCTTCTTCTCATAGTTCTTGAGATGTTTAGGCTCAATGTCAGCAGCAAGGTAGTTCACTATGTCAGCATACCATGGTCGATTCGCATCATTAATGGCAAAGATTGGCTGTCGAAACACCTCATCCAAGATCCTGCGAAGTGAAGTTCGGATTGGGTGTCGATCGACACAGATGGTGTCGATCGACACTCGGGCACATGAGTTGTCAATCTTCAATTTTTCGGACGGAGTGTCGATCGACACTAGGCTCGTCTGCTCCGAACTCACAGCTTGGAAACTACTCTCAACGAAGTAGACATTCTCCTCAGGCAGAAAATCATCAATTGGCACGTCATCTTCGATCCTGATCCTTGAGAGATGATCAGCTACTCCATTCTCAAATTCCTTTCTTGTCCTTAACTTCAATGTCAAACTCTTGGAGAAGTAGAATCCATCTTAGCAACCTTGGCTTTGCATCTTTCTTCTGCATCAAGTACTTCAATGCAGAATGATCTGTGTGAACAATCACCTTTGAGCCAACAAGATACTGGCAAAATTTCTCAAAGTCAAAGACCACATCTAGCAATTCCTTCTCTGTAGTTGCATAATTCTTCTGAGCATCATCCAACGTCCTGCTGGCATAATAAATGGCGTGAAGCTTCTTGTCCTTCTTCTGTCCCAGAACTGCTCCTACTGCGAAGTCACTGGCGTCACACATCACCTCGAAAGGCAAATCCCAGTCTGGAGGTTGAACTATTGGAGCACTCACTAAGGCTTGCTTGATCTGTTCAAAGGCTGAAAGGCATTCTGCAGTGAACTCGAACTTCACGTCTTTGCAGAGAAGAGCAGTGAGTGCTCTCGCGATCTTGCTGAAATCCTTGATGAATCTTCTATAAAACCCAGCATGACCCAGAAAACTCATCACTGATTTCACAGAATCAGATGCTTGCAAAGTCGTCATTACTTTAATCTTGGCGCGATCCACTGCGATTCCTTCAGTTGAAACCTTGTGTCCAAGTACAATCCCATCTGTGACCATGAAATGACATTTTTCCCAGTTCAGGACCAAGGGCTTCTCTTCACACCGCTGCAACATTGCGCATAAGTTCTCCAGACAGTCTTTAAAAGATGACCCATAAACAGAGAAATCATCCATAAAGACTTCCATGAACTTCTCAATCATATCCGTGAAGATGGACATCATGCATCGTTGAAAGGTCGCATGTGCATTACAAAGTCCAAATGGCATTCTGCGATATGCAAACGTGCCATAAGGACATGTAAACGTGGTCTTCTCCTGATCATCGGGATGGATTGGAATCTGGAAGAATCTTGAATAGCCATCAAGGAAGCAGTAGTAAGGATGATTAGCCAATCTATCCAGCATCTGGTCGATGAACGGTAACGGGAAATGATCCTTTCTGGTCGCGGCATTCAACTTCCTGTAGTCTATGCACATCATGTGTCCAGTCACAGTCCTTGTAGGAATCAGCTCGTTCTTCTCATTTTTCACCACTGTGACTCCTCCTTTCTTAGGAACCACATGAACCGGACTGACCCAAGCACTGTCTGAAATGGGATAGAAGATCCCAGCTTCCAATAGCTTCATGATCTCCTTCTTGACTACTTCCTTCAGGTTTGGATTCAGCCTCCTTTGATGTTCAATTAATGACTTCGTCTCATCCTCAAGGTGAATCCGATGCATGAACAGGTCTGGTGAAATACCTGGAATATCATCAAGAGAATAGCCAAGAGCTTTGCGATACTTGCGCAGCTTGCTTAGCAATAAAGTGAGCTCTGCGTTGTTTAAGGAAGCATTCACAATGACAGGATAAGTCGAATTAGGACCAAGAAACGCGTACCTTAGCCCGGCAGGGAGCTGTTTAAGCTCAACTTTAGGTGCTTTGGCCTCACTCCAATCGCCAATCGTTGCGTTTTTGGCTGATTTCGCAGGGTGTCGATCGACGCCACCTGGAGTCGATCGACACAAGTCTTCTTGGGCGACTAGCTGCAGCACTTGTTCACTAGCATCCAACATTTTTGTGTATCCTGCTGCTGCATCGTCCAAGTGTTCAATGTCCTTTGTAGAAGTTGTCAATGCTCACTCCAAAGGATCTGTAGGGTGGTCCTCTTGGAATATTTCTTTAGCAAGGTTGGTGAGTGAATCGACATAGAAAGTTTGTCCATCAATTGTGGGTCTCTTCATCAGCTTTTCCATGTCAAAATTCATCACCAAATCACCAATGTTCAGCGCAATCCTCCCCCTTCCTCACATCAATGATGGCTCCAACTGTAGCCAATAATGGTCTACCAAGTATGAGAGGGCTTTAGGTTCCTCATCATAAGCTAATACCACAAAGTCTGTGGAAATCAAACAATCTCCCACTTTGATAGGAACATCTTCCAAAACACCTTCAGGGATTCTGACAGAACGATCAGCAAGGACTTAGGAGATTCTGGTGACCTTGAAGTCTGTCATGTCTAGCCGAAGAGCAACTGAAAGAGGCATCAAGTTCACACTTGAACCCAAGTCGCATAGAGATCTCCCAAACTTGTCTGAAAAGATGGAGCAATCAAAAACAAAACTTCCAGGATCGGAGAGTTTTTCTGGAAGCCTGTTCTGAATGACAGCACTGACTTGCTCTGATATCATCATCACTCCTTCCTCCATATCCATGTTCTTTGTCATCATCCACTTCAAGTATCTCTTTATCACTGGAGTAGTTCTAATGGCATCTATCAAGGGGATTTCAACCACTAGTCTATCCATGATTGCCTTGCATCTAGCGTCAAGTAGCTCCTTCTTAGACTTCTTTGGTATCAAGGGGAAAGGGATTTTTGGTTTGTAAACCCTTTCTGCTGCAACCTTTGTTGTTGTGAGCTGATCTGGTGTAGTTCGTATTGAGCGTCGATCGACACCCTCCTGGTGTCGATCGACACTTGCATCTGAAGTCGAGTCCTTCGCGTCTGGTTCGTATGATTTGTCGTGAATCTTCATGGGTGTCGATCGACACTCAGTAGTGTCGATCGACACTCAGTAGTGTCGATCGACACTGGCTCCGCAACATCTTCTACATCTTCAAGCTCCTCGAATTCTTCAGTGCTAAGTCCTCTCTTTTGCACAGGTTTAAGGGTCTTTCCATTCCTCAATGTGACAGCGTTCACATGGCGTTTGGGATTGGTATCAGTCTTCCCTGGAAGAAAACCTTCTTGCCTGTTAACAGCTTCTGCGGTTTGAGCAACTTGAACATCCAGCTTCTTCATGTGAGAGTTTATGCTCTCAATCTTTCCATTCAGGTCTTGATACAGTAAATCAATCTTGCCATTGAAATTCACTGTCAACTTCTGCTGTCTTCCAAGATTTGCTCTAGCATAGCCTCCATTTTGTTGTCTTGTGTGGAACGCTTTTGGTAAGAATAATTTCCATAGATCCTTGTGAAATTTCTGTTGCTGTTCTGGAATGGGAGCTTTTGAGTATAACAAGAAGAGTTCTGATTTTCTGTGAAGGAGTTCTTCTGATAATTTCCAGTGAAACTTCTGTTTCCTTGTTGGTTCCCAAACCTTTGGCCTTGAAAGCCACCTCCGTTGATGTAGTTGACATCCTCTTCTTCACAGTCTTCATCAGGTTCGAATGTCTCCACTTCATTAGCAAAATGGTCTTGCTTCTTCCCCACCAAGAGATCTAGCTTCCTGTTGACTTCAACAATTTGGTTTCCTCCAGTTACTCCTGCGTTTTGTCTTCTCTCAAAATCTGCATTTTTGGTGCTGTTACAAGATGTCAAATTCTCTATAAGCACCACTGCGTCCTGCGGGTATCTGGTGTTGAAGTTGCCATTGCTCGCAGCGTCTAGAGCCATCTGGTACCTCCAATCAATCCCTCGGTAGAAGATACCGATAAGCTGCGGTTCGCTGAAACCGTGGTGTGGGCAGTCCCTCTGGTAAGCCTTGAATCTCACCCAAGAAGCTTTGAATGCTTCAGTGGGTCCTTGGGAGAATGTAGTGATCTTCGTCCTCAGCTCTTCTGATCTCGCGTCATCAAAGAAATTGCATAAGAATGCATTCTTTGTCTCTTCCCAAGTGGTTAGTGAGCCTGGATCCAACTGCTTCAGCCAGTATGATGCATCTCCAGCAAGCGAGTAAGGGAAAAGCTTGCAGAAGAGATAGTCGTAGGTCACTCCATTGGCTTTGATGCTTGAAGCTAAATCTTCGAATCTTTCAATATTGTCCATAGGATGTTCATTAGGAAGATCATGGAAGGGATGCTGAGCAACCAACGGAAGTACGCAGGCTTCAGCTCAAAGTCATTTCTTTGGAATGCAGGAGGACGGATCGCAGCTCTAATAGCATAGAACTGGTCTAGGCGGTTGTACAGACTTTTCATCAACCCTAAATCACCCTAACCTAACTAGCAAACTACTCAGACATAGAGATGAAAACACAAATCATGGCTGAAATAAATTGCANTTCAGCCAGTATGATGCATCTCCAGCAAGCGAGTAAGGGAAAAGCTTGCAGAAGAGATAGTCGTAGGTCACTCCATTGGCCTTGATGCTTGAAGCTAAATCTTCGAATCTTTCAATATTGTCCATAGGATGTTCATTAGGAAGATCATGGAAGGGATGCTGAGCAACCAACGGAAGTACGCAGGCTTCAGCTCAAAGTCATTTCTTTGGAATGCAGGAGGACGGATCGCAGCTCTAATAGCATAGAACTGGTCTAGGCGGTTGTACAGACTTTTCATCAACCCTAAATCACCCTAACCTAACTAGCAAACTACTCAGACATAGAGATGAAAACACAAATCATGGCTGAAATAAATTGCATTAATAAAGAAAAGAGAATGATACTGGGGTTCGAAATCTTGCTCGGAATGAGTTAGAATTGTCTCCCCAAAAGCTCAAGATCAATCTCTCTCTAAGTCTCAAAAACAATAAATTATGAAAAGGTGTGTGGCTAAACAATGCCTGAAAACTATTTATAGAAGGAGATTTTTCGTCCAGGGGCAGACTTGTAATTTCTTCAAACTTGCTCTCTTTCCTTTTTCTGATGGAAATCGTGAAACTTGGCCGACCTTGATTGGTGTCGATCGACACCTTGCCCGTAAATCCACTCTCTTGACTTCATCACTTCATCTGCTTCTCCAAAATGCTTCAAAACGTTCCATATTCTCCCATTTAGCTCTAAATGCTCTCCATCCTGTAAAGACTCTAATAGGACTCTAAAACTAACAAAAAATTCTATAAATACACTTATATCATGGTCCAAAAATGGGTAAAAACCATGATATATCAACCACTCCAACATTAGATCGATCCGTCCACTCCTCAGACGAAAAAGGCAATTTGAAACTTCCTTTTTTGCCCTGGAATCACCCTAACTAAACTTATTTCGACCCTAGACCTATATATATTTATTTTTGTCCATTGTTTAGGCACCACTTTCTATTCTATTCATACTTTTTGGTTTTGTGTTTTGTAAGCTTGGGAAGACGAGTTTCTGCATCTTTGAAGAAGATTTTTGAACCCCTTTGGATTTATTTTTATTGATTATGAGTTTCTCTTCATCTCCTTGCTGTTTCTTTGCTTCCATGTCTGAGTAGTTCCATAGTTAGGTTTAGGGTTTCAAGGGAACTTAGGAATCATTGAATTAGACATAGATAAGGATCTATCATCCGTTGTCTTCACCTATAGTTGTGTTCATTGCTTAGGCTGAATTGATCACTTAGTCTATGATTTAGGGTTTAATCTATTCATCAAAAGTGTTATAGAACATAGTTGAGTGGATTGTCCTTAGCCAACGAAAGCTGATGCTAAGGCAATCCGTGAACAAATTGAACCTGCTCGTTAATGCTTGTTTATAATTCTAAGTTCTAACGACAGTTTAGATACTTAGGTTGCTAGATAAAGTGATTAATACCACGATGGTGGATTGGTTAAACATTCATGTTTGAGTTCTAGACTGAGCTTATTTGTTCCCTGAATAATTGTCTGGCTCATGATCTCCGAGTTCCTGCGAATTGCCCTTGACCTAACGCTTATTTTTATTGATCTTTACATCGTTTTATTTGCTATTTTCGTTTTACCTTAAAACCAACAAACCATATATTTGTCTTAACTTAATTTTGGTCTAAAGAATCATAGTGTGACCTTTGGAACTTGTGGATTCGATCCCTAAATACTACGACATTGCTGTGCACTTGCAGTAGATATTTTAGGGTTAAAACTCTGACTATCACTTGGAAGGAATGACGTCTTCCCGCCATGATGCTATCCCCCTCATCGTCTTCTTGTTGCCCTTCTTCATGCCTTGAGGAGGAAGTTCCTCCAACCTTAGCTTTGAGCTCCTTAATTTGCCCTTTCAACCCCTTTACCGTCTTCACAAGCTTCCTAATGGTCTTGTCTTGCCATTTGTTCCATCTTTGAAGGAGCTTGATGTGTTGGTGGGCTTGTCTAGAAGGCTCTCCTTGGTTGGTGCCTTCATAAGGCACAAAGGTGTACCTCTCGCTACAATAGACCGGAGGGGCTTGATAGGGCTCGTGGTATGTTTCCCATGGAGCTACCGGGAAGGTCTCTATGTCGCCTAGATGCTCGTCGGATGGAGTGAAGGCATAATTGGATCTTTCCCTAAGGCTTGTGAGGTGAATGCAAGGGAGTCGGATTGTAGCCTCCTTGAGCCTTTCCACATTGAACTTGTTGATATGGGTCAAATTTACCCTAAAGCAACTCTCTCAAATTAAGAGATCAGTTGTATTACTTAGGGATCGAATCCACAGAGAAGGGATAGTCACACAGCAGTTTTTTAATTTCGAATTAAGCTAAGAAATAATATGGAATTAAAAGACAGAAAGCAATTAAACGATTTAGATTCAGGAGACGAAACACTAGGTTCAGGGAAATTCTCAGGTGATCTAAATTGCAGGTCTAGACAGAATGTTAGGAATTATTAAGATCTGTTCTCGAACTCGAATCAATAATGTAAAATCAACCAATTCTCGCTGCGAAGATTATCTATGTCTAAACCCTAGAATTCCAAATCTCTTTGCAAATTCTAACAATTCAAACAAGCATTAAAGTTCAGGTTCAATTGTTCACAAAACCTTAAACCAAATCTCTTTGCGAATAGGTATTTTGCTCATCTAACATTATTTCAGGCAGTCAATAATACTCTCGCATCTATTAATTAACCTAAGATCAGATTCTAGGTCGCGAAGCTAGAATAAGCATTAAACACAAATCCAGATGAAGAACTCTAATGATTTTATCCTAACAATTTAATTCGACCTAACAATTCATTAATCACCTTTGAAAAACCCTAAACCTAACTAGCAAACTACTCAGACATGGTGAATAAAGAAAACATCATAAATAAAATAGTTTGCATAAAAGAAATCAATAGAAACAAAAGAGTTCCAAATTTGCTCTGTAGGAGACAAATTCTTCTCTCTAAAATCTCTCTAAAAATCGACACTCATCGTGTTGCAATTCGTGACTTCATTCCATTAAGCTCCAAAATGTATCCAAATCTCCAATTTGTCTCTAATTGTATCTGAACCGGTAAAGACTCTATATAGACTCGAAAATAGCCAAAAGACTCTATAGAAACACTTATATCATGGTCTAAAAATGGGTAAAAATCATGATATATCAACTCCCCCAGACTTAGCTTTTGCTTGCCCTCAAGCAAAACAGAAACTTAGAATGAAGTAGAAGTTTGAAAACAGAAACTTTTGAGAACTTCTTCAGAACGCCACATTGATTAACACTTCTTGAATCCACAGGTTATAGAGCCAACCTTAGGAAATGTTCAGTGTACTTACCACAAGCTTAGCAATTTCCCAGTTTGAATTCAGATCCTTTCCTTGGTAAACATTTCGAACTCTAACAAAGGTAATGCTACAAAACTTTAGAGATTCTTTTCCCTTCCTTAGTGCCTGAACAAGAGATTCTCATGCAGCTCCCCTATTCTCTCTTCCCTTAGTCCACTTCTGCCCATTTTCAGGGTGTTCTAAGATCTTTTCGTTGACTCTTCTTATTCTTTTGGGATCTCTGGAAATAGTGCTACTCTCTACTTGTGTTCCTTGTGAGGAGACGTGTTCAAGAGCATCACTAATATTGTTCCTTTTGAGGAGACAGGCTCATGACAAAGGCACTATTCCCAGACTTAGACTCTTTTTTCTTTCTTTTCTATTCTCAAGGGAAGATCAAGGAGAGACTCCAATTGCCTATCTGTTCTGACTGAAAGAGGAATCAAGTTCTGCGCATACCTAGTTCTTATAAGGGGATCTGAACTCGCCCTGTTAGACTGATTCCACATGCAGCTTTCTATTTAGTAAGTCCTGTAATCAACTCTTATAGCAATGGTTCTTTAACTGTCAACTTCCTGTGGTTAGTTCCTAGAAAAACTAAAAGTTCCAACTGATTTTGACTCAATAAAACAAATTTTTGACAGACTCAACTGACTCTCAAAACAAAACACAAAGTCAGTAATCACCTCCCCCAGACTTAAACAACATTGTCCCCAGTTTTATCAAGCCCGAAGTTGGCTAAAAGAAAGATTAGAAACAACATAAAAGACCAGATAGAAGACTTACCTTTGTCTGCGCATGGTGTCGATCGACACCTAGTAGTGTCGATCGACACTGGTCAAGGTCGAGTCCAATGTCTCCTTTTTCAACTGACTGAAACTAGGACTTAAGTAAAACCAAAACAAAATAAAAAGAAAAACGTACCTAACAGTGGGTTGCCTCCCACTCAGCGCTCGTTTTCAGTCATTAGCTTGACTGTGTCGGGGTTCAGACGTCTGGTGGATCAGAGGGTGGCATCGAATGCTTCCCAGACGAATGTCTTCTCATCCATGGTGGTGTATAGGCATTAGGTTCATGTAAGCGGCCAAGGAAATGAGGAACAGCAGCAGGGTGGGACTTGAGTTCGGGTGGGACACTTTGTTTTCCTGCAGAAGCATCAAAAGAAATACCAAGTCTTCTACGAGAATCTCGTTGCTTGCATAAGTGTGCAGCTTCTTTTGAACCTTTTAAATTCTTATTGAGATGATCAGGAGGTTTGAAATTGAGTCCAAGAAGTACATACCTTTGCTTTCTTCGAGGTTTCTGGGCAGAAGGATGTGGAGGCTTACGTTTGACCAATGACGATGGTTTTGCGGCATTGGAAGTGGCTTGGGGGATGATCCATGAAGTGTGTCGATCGACACTAGGTGTGGTGTCGATCGACACAAGGTTTGCAGCTCGGATTTCGGCACTTTTTCTGCAAATCAGCTCTGCAATCCTTGTTTCCATGATGAAAACGTCTTCTTCCATCATTTTGGCATTGTTAAGACCTTCATCTTCGCCCATAGTCCCGAAGATATGATTATTTCCACTCCAATCTTCAAGCTCCACAGCTTTCTCAAAATTTTCATCAAATGTCTCTGCAACAGCCTCTTTGTTCACTTGCTCTTTATAATCTAGCTCCTTATCATTCCCAGAAGTAATGTCTTCTGAATCCTCCTTGATTGGATCATGATCCATATAAATCTCCACTGAAAAAGATTGACCAATGATGGTGGAAGGTCCCCTTAACTTGTCCATGTCATAATTCATGACAACATCACCCAAATCAAGCTCTATTTTCCCTTTTCTCACATCAATGATGGCACCAGCTGAAGCCAAAACTAATCTTCCCAAAATAAGAGGATATGTAGGTTCTTCATCGTATTTCAAAACCACAAAGTCTGTGGGAATCATGCAACCTTCAATCTTCAAGGGTACATCTTCTAGAACACCTTCTGGGATTCTCTTGGATCGATCAGCTAGGACAAGTGAGATTCTGGTTGGCTTGAAATCAGTCATTCCATGTCGAACAGCAACAGAGTATGGTATCAAGTTGATACTCGAACCTAGATCGCAGAGAGAATGAGAAAACCTTCCTGTTGAGATTGAGCAATCTAGCACAAAGTTTCCTGGATCAGGTAGCTTCTCTGGAATCCTCCTCTGAATCACAGCACTGGTTTGTTCAGAAACCCACACCTTCTTCTTCTTCCTTGGGACTATGTTCAAGAGAATTGCATTTATTTCTCTGGTAAGCAATGCTCCTTCCTCAGGACTCACACCATTGACAACCATTCTCTTAACATATCATCTTCATAATGAAGGTGAAAGTCTGACTGCATCAACTAGGGGTAACTTAACCATCAGCTTATCCATCATCTCCTTGCATCTAGCTTCCTCTCTCTCCTGTTTAGATCTTATGGGAGGCAGGATATAGGGTATTTTTGGTTTATACACCTTTTCCTCTTCAAGTTTGGAAGGTTCAGGTTGATCCAGCGAGGTCATGGTAGGGTGTCAGTCGACATTCAGCTGGTGTCGATCGACACTGACTTCTTGTGTCGAGGATGCGTGTTCGATCGAGCCCGATTCCTTGAGTTCCTCTACTGGTGTCGATCGACACTGGCTCTGCAACAGTAGTCTCGTCTTCCTCAACTTCCTGAGACTTCTCACTCTCCACGAAATTTTCTTCTCTTCTCACCATGATGGCATTGACATGATGTCTGGGATTTTTATCAGTCTTTCCAGGAAGAAATCCTTCTTGCCTATGAACAGTTTCTGCGGTTTGAGCAACTTGAACATCCAGTTGCTTCATGTGAGCGTTTATGTCCTCAATCTTTCCATTCAGGTCCTGGTACAGTGAATCAATCTTGCCATTGAAATTCACTGTAAGCTTCTGCTGTCCTTGCAAGAGTTTCTCTAGCATAGCCTCCATTTTGTTGTCTTGCTCAGGAGGCTTCTGGTAGGAAGAAGAACCATAAGTTCTCTGGAAGTTGTTGTTCTGAAAAGGCTTTTGGTAAAAGGAACCATAGCCTTGCTGATTGTCGAACCTCTGTCCTTGAAAACCAGCACCATTGATGTAGTTAACTTCTTCTTGCCCTGGTTCGAATGTCTCCACTTCTGCAGCAAACTGGACTTGTTTTCTTCCCACCAAAATGTTGTGGACGCTGTCTAGCTTCCTGTTAACCTCAGCTATTTGGCTTCCTCCATTTGCACCAGCTTGTTGTCTCCTTTCAAAGTCTGCGTTCTTGGTGCTGTTACAAGAGGCTAAATTCTCTATAAGCACCATCGCGTCAGATGGGTATCTGGTGTTGAAGTTGCCATTGCTCGCAGCGTCTAGGGCCATCTGGTACCTCCAATCGATCCCTCGGTAAAAGATACCGATAAGCTGCGGCTCGCTGAACTCGTGGTGTGGGCAATCCCTCTGGTATGATATGAATCTCACCCAAGAAGCTTTGAATGCTTCAGTTGGTCCTTGAAAGAATGTAGTGATCTTCATCCTCAGCTCCTCAGATCTCGCGTCATCAAAGAAGTTGCATAAGAATGCATTCTTTGTATCTTCCCATGTGGTCAAAGATCCTGGGTCCAACTGCTTTAGCCAATACGATGCATCTCCAGCAAGCGAGTAAGGGAACAACTTGCAGAAGAGATAGTCATAGGTCACTCCATTAGCCTTGATGCTTGATGTGAGGTCCTCAAATCTCTCAATATGGTTCATGGGGTGCTCTTGAGGAAGACCATGGAAAGGATGCTGAGCCACTAAAGTGTAGTAAGCAGGCTTCAGCTCAAAGTCATTCCTCTGAAATGCAGGAGGACGGATCGCAGCTCTATTAGCATAGAACTGGTCTGGACGGTTGTACTCGCCTAATGTTCTTCCACGTCCAGCTTCTGCAGGGGCGATTTGTATGGCTGGTTCGACGATGACGGCGCCAGCCTCATCAAGTCTCTGTCCACGATTGTTTCTTCTATTGCCGTCCAAATCCGTGAAATTGCCAGCTTCATCACGAATCAAAATCACAGGATCTGCCATCTCGGTCTGCGCAAGGTATCGATCGATGCTCTTGGTGTCAATCGACACTCGGGCAGATGGTCGGTTCTTGCGTTCGAGACGGCCTATTTCCTGGTTGTCAAGTCTTATTAGCTCCTTTTCCTTGTTGCTCCTGGTATTGCGATTAAGCATACACCTGAAAACAAATATAAAAAACTAAAATTAGTAACCAAAAAAACAAAAATAAAAACCTAGACAAAATCCTAACACTAGAAAT
The DNA here is from genome assembly GCA_020283515.1 of Alliaria petiolata. Taxonomy (NCBI): domain Eukaryota; kingdom Viridiplantae; phylum Streptophyta; class Magnoliopsida; order Brassicales; family Brassicaceae; genus Alliaria; species Alliaria petiolata. The sequence goes on along the minus strand of JAHZTW010000003.1, from coordinate 73,768,016 downwards.
CTTTAGGTAACTAATCTCCTTCCCCGGCAACGGCGCCAAAATTTGATATGGGTCAAATTTACCCTAAAGCAACTCTCTCAAATTAAGAGATCAGTTGTAGTACTTAGGGATTGAATCCACAGAGAAGGGATAGTCACACAGCAGTTTTCTAATTTCGAATTAAGTTAAGAAATAATATGGAATTAAAAGACAGAAAGCAATTAAACGATTTAGATTCAGGAGACGAAACGCAGGTTCAGGGAAATTCTCAGGTGATCTAAATTGCAGGTCTAGACAGAATGTTAGGAATTATTAAGATCTGTTCTCGAACTCGAATCACTAATGTAAAATCAACCAACTCTCGCTGCGAAGATTATCTATGTCTAAACCCTAGAATTCCAAATCCCTTTGCAAATTCTAACAATTCAAACAAGCATTAAAGTTCAGGTTCAATTGTTCACAAAACCCTAAACCAAATCTCTTTGCGAATAGGTATTTTGCTCATCTAACATTAGTTCAGGCAATCAATAATACTCTCGCATCTATTAATTAACCTAAGATCAGATTCTAGGTCGCGAAGCTAGAATAAGCATTAAACACAAATCCAGATGAAGAACTCTAATGATTTTATCCTAACAATTTAATTCGACCTAACAATTCATTAATCACCTTTGAAAAACCCTAAACCTAACTAGCAAACTACTCAGACATGGTGAATAAAGTAAACATCATAAATAAAATGGTTTGCATAAAAGAAATCAATAGAAACAAAAGAGTTCCAAATTTGCTCTGTAGGAGACAAATTATTTTCTCTAAAATCTCTTTAAAAATATCTCTCTAAAATAATGTGTGTGTTGTGTTTAAACAATGGCTGAAAAACTCTATTTATAGGCCTAGGTTCGCATCTTCAATTCTTTGGAAGATTAGGAAAAGTCTTGGAGATTTCTTTTTCTTCAAAATATGGAAACTCCTCGATTCTAGAAATTGGAAAACCTGGTGTCGATTTCCTCAAGGATTGGTGTGATCATGCCTCCAATGGTGAGTTGAGGTGAGCGGTCCTTTTTGCTATTTGCCCACCCGTGGAAACTTGCTGCATGAGCCACCCAAATCTGCACCATCCCGTTTCCCGTAGCATCACCCCTTAGGTGGGTTTTGTCATCAAAGAAACCAATGATGCTCTTTAGCCAACATCAAGCATTTCCCACTCTTCTTCAGTCATAGTCCCGGTCTCTTTCTTAGCAAAGAAGGTGTGAGCCAATACCTTGTGAGCATAGCGAATCGCGGGATGACGGATCATTGAGCTCTTGCATTTCCCGGTCCTATAACTTACACAACCAAGCATCTTCCAAAGCTTTTCCAACTCTGCCTTTGCAACATCAAAGCGGGAGCCCGCGCCGGTTCCCTCATCAAAACCAAGTACTTCACTTAGCTTCTTAAACCCCAACTTGTAGGATTTGTTGCGAACCCGGAATTGGATGAAACCGAGACCATCCCTTTCTCTATTAACTTCTTTCGAACTCACGTTTGTGACCTTCAAAGTAGAGAGGAATTGGCAAGTCTCTTCTTGGTAGCTTGGGTATGATTGGTTGAACCACCTCTCACACCCCAAGTTTCGGAAAATCGCAGTCACATCTTCCAATAGACCCAACTCATCTAGCAACTCATGATCCGGGTACTTGGTTCCCTTGAAGGGAATCTCCATGAGGCTCTTGTACACATCTGAGGTCGATGGAGTCTAGACTGTAGCTTTTTCGGCTCGCCTTGCCTTAGCCTTCTCTCTACTAATGTCTCTCTTTTGAGACAACTTCCTTATGACTGGAGGGCTCTCCATGGGTTCTTCCTCAACTTCCGCTGGCCTCTTGCCTTGCTTCTTGCTAACTTCACTCCTTGCTCTCCCCATATTGCCTACAAAATTAAAAATCTTGGAGTGCAGTAAGCACATGGTGAATTAAAACTCATGAAAGCACCAAGCATGTAATCACAAGATTCCATGAAAGCACTAAGAATTAAAACACAATGGCAATGCATTAATAGCAAGAATTAGTCACTTGTATCATCCAAAGAAGTCAACAAGGGAATTTTCAAATTAAGCATCCTCTAAGTGGTAACAAGTTAAAATTCATGAGGATTCGAGCCTAATGACTTATGCAACATGGAAAAACAAGGTTAAAGAACCAATTTTGAAATTTTTGAGCATCAATTTGGCTTAAACATCAATTTTCGCAACCCTTAAAAATCCTATAGAAAAATGTTCAAAAATCAAAATTTTCCCATGTAATTCCTTGAAAAACTTCAACAATCATCACCCATAACAATAATCAACTATACCCAACTCAAGCAATCCATTCAAAGCCTTTCTATCAATCCTAATTTCCAATTCACTCACATGGGGAAATCAAAAACTAAGAGAGAGGATGAGCAAACAAACCTTGATTCCACGCAGATGTAAGGCCAAAATCAACTAAGGAATCAAGAGTGACACACAATTTCGGGATTATAGCACTTGGAATCAAAGAATTTGATGAAGAATTGAGAGAGAAAAGGGAAAAACAAGTTCTTATCCTTGGTGAATGAGTGAAAATCGTGGACAAGAGAGGTTATGGGGAACAAGAAGGTTTTTAATCCCCAAAAATCGGTTCAATTCAAGTGGGGAAATCAAAATTAAACCGGTCAAAGGAAGGAAGAAAAGTCAACTTACCTGGTTTTTGGGTTCGGATCGACGTGCTTGGTCGATACACTACGTCGATCTGAACCCCTGGTTTTTTGGATCGACGTAGCACGTCAATACGGTACGTCGGAACAAACCTCTGGAAACTTGGATCGACCACCTACGTTGATACACTAGGTCGATTTGAACCCCTGGAAGTTTGGATCGACCTAACACGTCGATACAGTACCCCGAAACAATTTTAAAACTTTCTTCCTCAGTTTTTCTTGAAGTCAAAGTCCTCCTTACTCAACCTAAAACTTTTAAAAACTCAAAGAAACATAATTATAGAATTAAAACAAGAATATATACAAGGATAACCATGGGAATGCCTCCCAAGAGCGCTTGTTTAACGTCATTAGCTCGACTTTTCAAACCTTTTTAGGCAAGAGTGGGATCTTGAAGAGGACATGAGCTTGCCTCTTCCTTAGACACATTCACCAAGTATGGCTTGACCCTATGACCATTGACTGTGAAACTCTCCCCATTCTTTCCAATCAAAGTGATGGCTCCATAAGACAATACTTCTTGAATCTCAAAGGGGCCTCCCCACCTTGACTTGAGCTTATTGGGAAACAACTTCAGCCTAGAGTTGTAGAGAAAAACCTTGTCACCAACACTCAGCTCCTTCCTCACAATCCTCTTGTCATGAAAAGCCTTTGTTCTCTCCTTGTAGATCCTTGAAGTCTGATAAGATTCAAGCCTAATCTCCTCTAGCTCTTGGAGTTGAATCAATTTCTTCTCTTGGGCTGTCTTGAGATTGTAGTTGAGAAGCTTGACAGCCCACAAAGCCTTGTGTTCAATCTCCACTGGTAGATGGCAAGATTTTCCATACACAAGGTTGAAATGAGATCTTCCAATTAGCGTTTTGAAAGCCGTCCTATAAGCCAACAAAGCATCATCAAGCTTGATTGACCAATCCTTTCTTGTTATACCCACAGTCTTCTCTAGAATGGCCTTGATTTCTCGGTTTGAAACTTCCACTTGGCCACTAGTTTGAGGATGATAAGGAGTGGCTACCTTGTGCTTGACACCATGCTTGCTTAATAAACTTTCAAAGACCTTGTTGATGAAATGGCTTCCCCCATCACTAATCACAACTTTTGGCACACCAAACCTTGGGAAGATTATACTCTTGAACATCTTCACCACGACCTTGGAGTCATTGGTAGGGCTTGCAATGGCTTCAACCCACTTGGAGACATAATCCACAGCTACCAAGATGTATTGGTTTTCATAAGAAGATGGGAAAAGTCCCATGAAGTCTATGCCCTATACATCAAACAACTCCACTTCTAAGATTGGATTTTGGGGCATCTCATCTCTTTTGCTTATGTTCCCCTTCCTTTGACAAGGTTCACATCTCTTGATGAACTCATGAGTATCCTTGAACAATGTAGGCCACCAAAATCCACATTGAAGAACCTTTGTAGCTGTCTTGAATGTGGCGAAATGACCTCCATACTTAGACCCATGGCAATGAAAAATCACACTCTCAACCTCTTCTTGTGCCAAGCATCTTCTATAAATCCCATCAGCACATCTCTTGTCGAGATAAGGCTCATCCCAATAGAAGTGTGACACATCTCTCATGAACTTCTTCTTGTGATAGTTGTTGAGATGAGTTGGTTCTTCTTTGCACAGCAAGTAGTTAACAATGTCAGCATACCAAGGCAAAGCTTTGNAATCACAACTTTTGGCACACCAAACCTTGGGAAGATTATACTCTTGAACATCTTCACCACGACCTTGGAGTCATTGGTAGGGCTTGCAATGGCTTCAACCCACTTGGAGACATAATCCACAGCTACCAAGATGTATTGGTTTTCATAAGAAGATGGGAAAAGTCCCATGAAGTCTATGCCCTATACATCAAACAACTCCACTTCTAAGATTGGATTTTGGGGCATCTCATCTCTTTTGCTTATGTTCCCCTTCCTTTGACAAGGTTCACATCTCTTGATGAACTCATGAGTATCCTTGAACAATGTAGGCCACCAAAATCCACATTGAAGAACCTTTGTAGCTGTCTTGAATGTGGCGAAATGACCTCCATACTTAGACCCATGGCAATGAAAAATCACACTCTCAACCTCTTCTTGTGCCAAGCATCTTCTATAAATCCCATCAGCACATCTCTTGTCGAGATAAGGCTCATCCCAATAGAAGTGTGACACATCTCTCATGAACTTCTTCTTGTGATAGTTGTTGAGATGAGTTGGTTCTTCTTTGCACAGCAAGTAGTTAACAATGTCAGCATACCAAGGCAAAGCTTTGTCTTCTAGGCCTTGAGTCTCTTGACGCTTCTTCCCAACTCCATGTGCACTAGCAACACTCTTGATCATCATTATTTTCTCTTCCGGAAGAGAATCATTGAGTGGTAAAGCATCTTCAATCCTCATCCTTGACAAGTTATCAACTACACCATTCTCAACCCCCTTCTTGTCAACTATCTCCATATCAAACTCTTGAAGAAGCAAAATCCATCTAAGGAGCCTTGGCTTGGTCTCCTTCTTAGCATAGATGTGGCGCAATGCAGCATGGTCCGTGTACACTATCACTTTTGATCCCACCAAATAAGATCTGAATTTCTCAAAAGTAAACACCACCGCCAAGAGTTCCTTTTCCGTTGTTGCATACTTGGTTTGAGCCTCATCAAGTTTCCTACTTGCATAATAGATCACATGAAGCTTCTTATCTTTCCTTTGTCCAAGAACTGCTCCAACGGCATAGTCACTAGCATCCGCCATGATCTCAAATGGTAGACTCAAATCTGGTGCTTGCACAATAGGGGCACTTACAGGGGCACTTACAAGTGCCTTCTTGATTTTCTCAAAGACTTGCAAGCATTCTTCATCAAACTGAAACTCCACTTCCTTGCAAAGGAGTCTTGTCAAAGGCCTAGCAATCCTTGAGAAATCCTTGATGAACCTTCTATAGAAACCGGCATGCCCAAGGAAACTTCTTATGCCATTACATTTATCTTGGCTTTGTCCAGTTCTATCCCTTCCTCAGAAATCTTATGACCCAACACAATTCCTTGGTTGACCATGAAATGACACTTCTCCCAATTAAGCACCAAGTGAGACTCTTCACATCTTTGTAAAACCCTGCAAAGATTAGAAAGACATGTAGAAAAAGAGGCACCATACACAGAAAAGTCATCCATAAAAACCTCTACCATTTCCTCAATGAGATCGGAGAAGATACTCATCATGCACCTTTGAAAGGTAGCTGGAGCATTACATAACCCGAATGGCATCTTTCAATATGTAAAGGTACCATAAGGGCATGTGAAAGTGGTCTTCTCTTGATCTTTTGGGTGAATGGGTATTTGGAAGAACCCACTATACCCATCAAGAAAACAATAGAACGGATGGTTAGCTAATCTCTCAAGCATTTAGTCAATAAAAGGAAGAGGGAAATGATATTTCCTAGTATAAGCATTATATTTTCGGTAATCAATACACATCCTATGGCCAGTGATGGTTCTAGTTGGTATTAACTCATCTTTTTCATTCTTGATCACAGTGATTCCACCTTTCTTCGGGACAACATGCACGGGGGAAACTCAAGTGCTGTCACTAATAGGATATATCACATTTTCTTTTTAAAGTTTTAAGATTTCCTTCTTCACTACTTCCTTAAGGTTTGGGTTCAATCTTCTTTGATGTTCAATTGAGGAAGTGTTTTCATTTTCAAGGTGAATCCTATGAGTGCAAAGCATAGAAGATATGCCCTTGATGTCACTCAAAGAGTAACTTATAGCTCTCTTATACTTTCTCAACTCATTAAGAAGAGAGTTGAGCTCATCATCACTTAAGTATTCATTGACAATGACGGGATAAGAAGAGTTAGGGCCTAAGAAAGCATACCTTAGTCCAATGGGAAGTGGCTTGCGTTCCACCTTTGGAGCCTTAAGCTCACTTCAATCCTCATCAAGATCCCTTGCCAATTTGCCTTGCTCAAACTCCTCTAGACTTTCCTCTTGCCCTTGACTTGAAACCTCAACCCTCAAGGACCCTTTATCTTGAGAAAGTTCAACTTCACCCTCACATGAAGCTATCAAATTCGAAAATATGTCCTCCCCATCAAGTGCCTAATGCGAATTGAGCATAATCATGTATGCTTGTGTTTCCTCATGCAAGTAGCCACTCTCTCCATGTGGTTTGGTTAGAGCCACACTAAGGTGATCTTCTTGAGCTAGCTCTTCAAGCAACTCATCAGCTAACTCATACATAGTTTCAATGTAAAACACTTGACCATCAATGGTTGGCTTCCTCAAGGTCTCCTTTATGTCAAACTTCAGCTCAACCCCTTTTCCTAGTTGCAAACTGATTTTTCCATGCTTACCATCAATGATGGCACCAGCTGTAGCTAAGAAGGGTCTTCCCAAGATCAAAGGATCTTCTGGCTCTTCATCCATCTTGAGCACCATAAAATCAGTTGGGATGATGAAGTTGCTAACCTTTAGAGGCAAGTCTTCTAGAACTCCAATTGGCATCCTCACACTCCTATCGGCAAGAATTAGNCTTCATCCATCTTGAGCACCATAAAATCAGTTGGGATGATGAAGTTGCTAACCTTTAGAGGCAAGTCTTCTAGAACTCCAATTGGCATCCTCACACTCCTATCGGCAAGAATTAGAGAGATTCCACATTCCTTGTATTTGGTGAAACCAAGCTTCTTAGCTATTGAATAGGGCATGAGGTTGATACTAGCTCAAAGATCACACAAGCAATTTTTAAAACCAAGAGGACCAAGGGCACATGGTATAGTGAAGGAACCGGGGTCTCCAAGCTTCTTTGGTATAACATTGCTTTGAATTATTGCACTACACTCTTGAGAAAGTAGCATAACTCTTTGGAAATCCCTAGCTCTTTGTGCCACATCATCTTTCAAAAACTTGGCATATTGAGGAATCAACATGAAGGCATCCATCGAAAGCATCTTGAGCTCAATGTCTTTGATTTGTTTGTCAAACAAGGCCTTGTATTTCTCCACCAACTGTTTCTTGAACCTCCCGGGGAAGGAAAGTTTAGGCTTGTAAGGTGGGGGAATAAAGGTTGACTCCTTTTGGTGAACATCCTCTTTTGGCTTCTCCTTTACCACTTCCTTGCTTCTCTTTGCAATGTAAACATGATCAAAACTTACAGCTTCTTGAGCTTTTGTAAAGCTTTCCTCCCTACTTTGAACTTCAATGTCCTCATTGATTAGAGGACTCTCCCTTGTAGGCAACTTCTTAAAGTGATGGCATTGATATATTCTTTGGGGTTTGCCTCACATTTTCCCGGTAGCGTGCCTTGAATAGAGGAGCTAGAAGCCTTGCCCTTGTTCTCAAGTTGCTTGAACTTTTGTTTAAGACCTCCTATTTGAGTGGCAAGCTCATTTAGTGAAGAGTCCATCCTTGTGTTAATCTCAGCAATCTTCTTTCCCACATTAGCATCACTATGAGCTTGACCTTGGAGTATTTGTTGAAGCATTAGTTGAATGTTGTCTTGTGGAGGACCTTGGGAAGCTTGAGGAAAACCCGGTGGAGCATTATACTTTGGACCACCATAGTTGCCTTGGTTTCCTCCTTGGTAGTTAGACCTTGGTGCATAACCCTTTTGTTGATTGTTGTAAGTCACAAAAGGTTTCCCTTGGGTAGCTTGGGTAGGGTAAACTTGGTCTTCGGGGTTGGCCACATTAGTACTCCTATAAGAGAGGTTGTTATTCCCCTTATAGTTGTTGTTATAGTTGTTGTTGTATCCTCCTTGGCCTCCCACGAAATTGACCTCTTCTTCACACTCTTGAGACCCCACTTGATCCTCACACTCTTCTTGATTCTCAACAACAAAATGTACATGCCTTTGTGAAGAGGACATGAGCTTGTCCATCTTGTCATGTAGAGACTTTAATTCTTTCTTGTGAGATTCATATTCACCTCCCCTTGGAGCTCTATCATAGTCTTCATTGTAATTACCATCACTCAAAGCAAGATTCTCTATAAGCTCCAAACCATCTTCTACTTCTTTTCCTAAGAAGTTTCCATTACTTTCTGTATCAAGAAGCATTCTAATCTTTGGAAGGACCCCTCTATAGATGGTGCTTAGTTGAGACTCTTGTGTGAAGCCATGATGAGGGCATTGTAATTACCATCACTCAAAGCAAGATTCTCTATAAGCTCCAAACCATCTTCTACTTCTTTTTCTAAGAAGTTTCCATTACTTTATGTATCAAAGAAGCATTCTACTCTTTGGAAGGACCCCTCTATAGATGGTGCTTAGTTGAGACTCTTGTGTGAAGCCATGATGATAGCATTGCATTGTGTAGCCCTTGAACCTTTCCCATGCTTCATTAAAAGACTCATTATTCTTTTGGGTGAAACTTGAGATGTCATTCCTCAACTTGGCGGTCCTAGAGTTGGAGAAGAACTTAGATAAAAATGCCTTCTTGCATTCATCCCAAGAGGTGATGGTTCCTTGAGGCAATTTTTTCTCCCATTGCCTTGCTTTGTCCCCAAGAGAGAAGGGAAAAAGTCTTAGCTTGAAAGCATCCTCACTCATACCATTCATCTTGAACAACCCACAAACTCTATCAAAGTTATCCATGTGATCAAGTGGATCCTCCATTGGCAAACCATGGAACTTGTCTTGTTGAACCATGGAGATGAAGGCTGCCTTCACTTCAAAGGTGTTGTTGTGAACTGGTGGAGGTTGAATATCATATCGATTTTGATGAATATTTGGAGCATCACCAGCCCCAATTGTCCTCCCTTGTTTTGGCGCATGCAAGGGGTTTCCATTGCCCCTTTGTGCTTGCTCCATGTGTGGTGGTGCAGCACCTTGAGGAGCTTGATCTCTTTGTTGCTCTTCCATTCTCAACCTCTTTAACCTTTCAGCTTCTCTTCTTGCAATCCTAGCAACCGTTTCCAACTAATCAATATTTTGAAAGCCTTGAAAGTTGTTGTCTCCTTGTGATCTCAAATGCATTCAAGGTCAACTGAAATCTAGAAAAAGAGATGGTCAATAAACACAAAAGAAGAACTTAGTCTCAAACTAAACTTAAATCCTAGTGATTAAACAATCCCAATATGGCAACAACGCCAAATTGAAACAAGAGTTTTTATCTCTTGAAACAATTTCTCAATTGCTCATATCATTGCAATACTTGAGATATCAATCCATCATGGGAGTCTAATGCAAAAGGAATACAAAGTTTGGTTTAATCTAAGCCAAATTCAAAATTTAGGAAACAAGTGACTAATAAAAGCAAACTACAAGGTAAAAGAGGTACTACAAGACTAATTATAAGATTTAAAACCTTAATCTTAACTAATTGTTCACTAATCAAGCAATTAACTACTAATCAAAATTACTAATTGATTAAAAACGAAACCTAGGGATGGAATCATTGATTTGGGCATTCAAACGACCAACCTTGCAATCATTTAAGCAACTAAACAAGTTATCTCTATGCCTAGATCACCAATAAAGACTAATCCATGATGTGTGGCACTAATCTATTTTCTAATCACCTTAATGAACTAATGATGTGTTAGCATTAAAATGATTAGCAAGCAATAAACACAAGTCTAAATGGCATGATAAACACCCTAGGCAACTAATATCTTAGGCTAGGAATGTAAATCTTTTAGAAAGGTGGTTCAAGCATTTAATCAAACACTTGGTGGGTGTATGAAATGTTCATGATCCAAATATCAAAAGATTAGCTATTTGGCATTAAGAACTCCTTAATAAGAAGAGAGATGAAAGAATCTAACCTAGATTGCAAGATTGAACCATTAGAAAACCCTAAATCTAACCCATCCCCAAGTTTCTAAGAGACTACTCACTAATCATCATTAAGCCCATCAAATCCATGATAAGAGACAAGCAAAACATGATTAGAGAATAGATAATAAGAAATCCAAGAGAGTTTTTGTATTAAACTTAAAAGATCCAAGCAAAATACAAGTTTTCTCCCAAAAAGGCTAAAGTTTTAGCTAAGAACATAAGAGGATAAAAGTTGACCCAAAATTAGGTCTTTTGAGTATTTATAGGGGGACCCAGAAAAAGTGAAGACAAAAGTTTGTTTGTGTTCGTATCGACGTAGCCGGTCGATACACTACGTCGATACGAACCCCTGGAAAAGTGTCTCGGTGTACGTCGATACGGCTGGTCGGTATGAACTCCTGGGAATGTGTCTCGACGTAGCCGGTCGATACGGCTGACCGATACATATTGAGACTTCGTCTTGTGCCTTCGTCTTTGGTTCGTCTCGACCAAGCCAGGTCGATACACCAGGCCGAGACGAACCCCTGTAAATGTGTATCGACCTGGCATTACCCCGAGATGGCCTGAAACTTCTCCTCTAGGTCTCTTCCTCCCCTTCAAGTGACTTCTTGCTTTTCTCCTTGCAATGCCATCCTTCTCCAACATCGAGCATGCCTCCATAGCATCCATATTACCTGATAAAGACTCCAAAAGTGCCAAAATATGCAAAGACTATGCAAGGACACCTTAGACTACTAGATGAATGAAATGTGATGCAAAGATGCCTAAATGAGTTCCTAAATGAGGTGAAACTTACACTAAATGGAGGGAAATATGATGGAAAATATAGACATATTAGGTATCACCAAATTTCTATCTCAGAACCAGATGTATTGAAGACGGCGTTTAACACAAGATATGGGCAGTATGAGTTCGTGGTAATGTCGTTTGGGCTGACCAATGCACCGACAGCTTTTATGCGGTTAATGAATGAAGTGTCTCACGATTACTTGGATAGTTTCGTGATCATTTTCATAGATGATATCATCATCTACTCACGGAGTGAGGTGGAGCATGAGGAACACTTGAGAAAGGTCTTGGAGAGACTAAGAAGTCAGAAGCTCTATGCTAAGTTTAGCAAGTGTCGATTATGGAGGAGAGAAATTGGATTCTTAGGACATCGCATTTCGGAGTAAGGCGTGTCCGCAAATCTTGAGAAGATAGCAGTGATTCAAGATTGGCCGCAACCGGGTGACGGAGATTCGGAGCTTTCTTGGATTAGCCGGTTATTATCGTAAGTTTGTAAAAGGTTTTTCTTCTATAGCTAAACCTTTGACCAAGCTTACTGGGAAAGAAGTTCCTTTTATAAGGAGTAAAGAAACGGAGGAAGCATTTACGAAGTTAAAAGGAGCCTTGACTACAGCACCAGTATTGACCTTACCGGAACCCGGGAAGCCATACTCGGTATACACGGACGCGTCAAGAGTAGGGTTGGGGTGTGTCTTAATGCAAGAAGAGAAAGTGATTGCTTATGCATCAAGACAATTACATAAGCAAGAGGAGAATTATCCCACTCACGATTTGGAGATGGCGGCCGTTGTGTTTTCATTGAAGATATGGAGATCGTACCTTTATGGAGAGAGTATTCAAGTCTTTACGGATCACCAAAGCCTAAAGTACTTGTTCACTCAAGCATATCTAAATTTGAGACAAAGACGGTGGATGGAGTTCATTGCGGACTATGATGTGAAGATTCAATACCATCCGAGCAAAGCAAACGTAGTGGTGGATGCGTTAAGCCGAAGGAAGGTAGACGTAAGTACGGAAAAGGAGCTGGAGTCATTGAGCCAAGAGTTAAAGATGGTAAGTTTGTCAGCCTTGGAAGNAAACGTAGTGGTGGATGCGTTAAGCCGAAGGAAGGTAGACGTAAGTACGGAAAAGGAGCTGGAGTCATTGAGCCAAGAGTTAAAGATGGTAAGTTTGTCAGCCTTGGAAGGGGAAACAAATGAACCATTAGGACTTTAGGCTGTGAATCAGGCAAGCTTAATACAAAAGATTCAAGAGGAGCAACAAAGAGATGAGAAGACCCGCAAGATTATTGAGAAGCTTGTTACTCCAGATGAAGTAGGTGCAAGTGAGTTCCATCTGGCAGAAGATGGTACACTTCTACTAAAAGGAAGGATCACAGTGCCTAAAGGAGACGACCTAAAAGAGGAGATCTTGAGACTCGCTCATCAGTCAGTATTAAGTATCCACCCAGGTAGCACCAAGATGTACAAAAACATTAAGAAGTACAACCACTGGCCAGGTATCAAACAATCAGTAGCAGATTGGGTGGCAAAATGTCAAGTATGTCAGCAAGTGAAGGTTGAGCATAAAGTACCTGGCGGATTATTGCAAAGTTTACCCATAAGGGAGTAGAAATGAGACTCGATTGCTATGGATATGATCACAGGTTTACCCATAGCAAGAGGGGGAATGAACAATGCAATTTGGGTGATCGTGGATCGGCTAACTAAGGTAGCACACTTATTAGTAATCCGAGATACTGATAAGGTGGAGACGTTGGGTGAACTTTACATTAGTCAAATCGTGAATTTGCATGGAGTCATGGCCGATATAGTATCTGACCGAGATCCAAGATTCACTGCAGCCTTTTGGAGAGCGCTCCAAGGTGCATTAGGAACAAAATTGCACCTAAGTACAGCATTTTATCCAGAGGCGGACGGCCAAACAGAAAGGACCATTCGAACTTTGGAGGATATGCTCAGGGCGTGCATATTGGATTGGGCTGGCATTTGGGAAGACTACTTACCATTGGTGGAGTTCTCCTACAACAACAGCTATCACGCAAGTATTGGTATGTCACCCTATGAAGTACTCTATGGGAGACCGTGCCGAACACCTTTGTGCTGGACAGAGGTTGGAGAAAGAAGAATATTTGGACCACCAATCGTTGAAGAAACCATGGATAAGCTGCATCATATCCGGGAAAACATGAGAAAGGCTCAAGACCGACAAAAGAAGTATGCAAATAAAGGACGAAGGGAAGTGACCTTTAAGCCAGGAGATTACGTATATCTCAAAGTGTCGGCGCAGAAAGGAAAAGTTCGATTCGGTAAAGTCGGAAAACTTGCCGTTCGATTCATTGGCCCATACAGAGTAAGAGGAAGAGTGGGCGAAGTGGCATATAGGTTGGAGTTACCGCTAGACATGAATCTGCACCCGGTGTTTCATGTGTCAATGCTTCGGAAGCATGTGTATGACCCTAATGCCATTGAACCCAAAAAAGTGGAAGAATTGAGGACAAATCTAACATATCCCGAGGGACCAATTCGAATTGGGATTCGACGGGTAAGGAAGCTCAAGAACCGAGAGATTCCACAGATTCAGGTCTTCTGGGAAAGATAGAATCGCATGGTTGTCACGTGGGAAGACGAAGAGAGGTTTCGAAGAGAGTATCCATAGTTCTTTGTCGAAACAACAACCATGGAGCCGGGAGATTCATCACAACCTTAGCAGAATTCGGGACGAATTCTAATAAGGGGGGAAGAATGTAATAACCCCGACGATTGATGAGAGCGGCCGGCAAAAAAACCAGCCGAGATTAAATTTTTGGCAAGAAAAGGTCTAAAAATTGGAAGTGAAGAATCGACTCAAGGATGCTTGGATCGACATTCTGGGCCAAAATAACCATTTTTGGTCGAAGCATTTGAAAGAATAATCGAATGAATCCGAAGATAGCCAAGGACCATCATTTTGGCCAAGGTGGATAGCCGAGGTGGCCGGCTAAAGTGAAAAGGACGAGCTTGGATAAGCAAACACGAGGTGTCCAGCAGTGTTTCGTCATCATTGATCCTTGGATAAGCACGAATTAGGATATGCACGAGGTGTATATGGCTATTTCGTCCTTATAGATCAGATGGATAGCTATTCCGTCTTTATACATCCGGAGGAATGCTATTCCGTCTTTATACGTGAGATAAAATGCTATTTCGTCTTTATACAGCCGAAGGAATGCTATTCTGTCTTTATACATCCAGAGGAATGCTATTTCGTCTTTATACATCCGGAGGAATGCTATTACGTCTTTATACATGAGATGGAATGTTATTCCGTCTTTATACATCCGAAGGAATGCTATTCCATCTTTATGCATCCGGAGGAATGCTATTCCATCTTTATACATCAAAATGAATGCTATTACGTCTTTATACATGACATGGAATGCTATTCCGTCTTTATACATCCGGTGGAAAGCTATTCCGTCTTTATACATCCGGTGGAAAGCTGTTTCGTCCTTATTTATCGTTGGATAAGCATGGCCTTGAAGCATGAGGTGTCTTCAGCGTGTTTGGCCTTATGCATGAGAGGATAGACATGCGTCTGGAGTGTGACTAGTGTCACGCTGCTACTGGACCATGCTCACCACGACCTTATCCATCCATCCTCTATAAATAGCCCCCCAGAGCTCCATTCCTAAGTCATTCCCACCTGTTCAAAGTTAGAGAGAAACTCTTAGAGAGAGAGATAATTTCGTAGAGAGAGAGAGAGATTAGAAAAACAAGAGTGAGTAACCGTTTAGGAGAGATCCGGTCATAGCTAGTCAAGACCAGCTGATAGTAGGATTTTTTAGGTTCAAACAATCAAATTTCTAAAACTCTACTACTCTAGTCATTGTAGTATTTTAGGTATCAATCCAAAGGGGTAGAGATTAAAAGCATTAGGATTGCATGAAACTATCTAATCTAAGCCATATTCGGGTTAATTGGGGAAACAATTCTATAAAAACTATTTGCAATCACTAAATGACTACGAAAACTATTTTAAAATCCCTACTGAGGGGTTAACTAACTAGTAGACGACTTCTAGTGGTTTAAATAGCACAGTTACTAATTTTATAAAATCAAAATCTAAAGACAGATAAACTAGACAATTTCTAGCAACTAGGATGATTTTAAAAACTAGTAATTTAATTCTAACGACTTCTAACTCATAACCAGGCTATAAAACAATACTCTAGGCAATTTCTAAAATACTAAAATCATCAAGAACAGTACTTTATGAATTATGAGACTCTAATGCAAGCAATAAAAAAGCTAAATTCGAAATGCAAGAATTAAAAGGCAAGGATTTAAAGATAGGGTAATTGAATAAGAGGATGAATATGGCTAACTTGATGTTCATACTTCAACAATTCTCATTTTTAGATATAGGAATCTCATTTAGACTTTCCCATCTTAGGTGGTACTAATCTCATTTGCAAACCTAGATTTTCCCAACTTAGGTGGTACTAATCTAGTGTTAATCCTCAACCCAATGCCTAATTCTCATTAGCAAGGGGAGGAATTGCAAAGGTGAGAACCTAATCCTAAATGAATCAATAAACCCTTTAGACAACCAATATCTTGGTGTGAAAAGGTAAATCTCTTCATTAAGTGGGTTGGACATTTCATCAAACACCTTGTGGGTGAGAAATACCCTTGTGTTTAGATTGCATGGTTTATGCAAATCTAACACTAGAACCACTAAATGAGAAAGGGTTTTATGAAATGAAGTTCTAAACACCAAGCTTTCCACTTAAATCTCCCTAATCTATCCCATCTTCAAATCCAAGAAAGACTACACCTTATTCATGTTCAAATCCCTCTGAATCATAAGAGAAGAGGTGTTAAACATGATTAAGGTAAACAAGAAGAAAGATTAAGGCTTCAAACGCAAGTACTTAAATTAAAAATTAAAGGTTTACAAAACTAAAGCTTGAAAATAGATAAAGTGTTTCAATGGTGATCCATTAAACCCAAAAATGGGGAAGGAGACTGAGAAAAACGTGGATCCCCTAGACAATTAGGTAAAATATGTTTATATAGGACCACACAAATGGTCCCCTCACTAAACTCCAAAATGTGAGGTGTCCGGATAAGGTTAGAGATCGACCTTAGTCGTCGATCTCTCCACTCGATCTTGCGTATAGAACGGCCTTTTCACTCGATCGTTGGGTCGATCTGGTCGGGTAGATCGAGTGCTCCTATCGATCTTCCAGTCGATCTTCGGGTGATCAAGTCGAGACCTCCATCTAGCCCTCGTTCTTATTCTGCGTTCGTACTCGCGTTCGATCATCTCAGTTGATTTTTGACCTCGATCTTCTTCCTTGAAACGACCCAGTGACTCGATCGTTTGGTCGATCTCTCCTAGATCGACCCGCCTAGCTTGGTTTCCATCTCGATCTCGGTTCCTTCGCTTCATGGCCGAGTCCTCCCAAGTGTCCATAGGCTCCTTTTTGACCCTTAGCATGTCCACACACCCTTCATAGCTCCGGTGTATCCAAAACAACCTGAATATGATGCAAGAATGCAAGAAATATGCAAATGCTAATGCAAAGTGCCTTAGGACCTAAAATAAGACAAAAACTACAATAACTCTAAGTATGAGTGCAAAAGTGCATGAAAACCTATCCTAAATAAGTGCTAAAACATGCTAATATATGTGTATATCAACTCCCTCAAACTTGTCTTTTGCTTGTCCTCAAGCAAAAAAGACAAACTAGGAGAAGAAATTTGAAAATGGGGGTTAAATTCCAAAAGTGTTTTTCAAATGAATCAACTCAATGGTCCTTGTTCTTAATCCTAGGATGCAGTATACAAACTCTTACTCCAAAGAACTTAGCCATATTCATCACATATTGGATTTCAAATCAAGACTTGTCTATTCCAAACAATCCAAGAATCCTAACCTTTAACATTTATTAAGGCTCAAACCGTGAATCACACTTATGCAATTGAAATCGAATACATTTGGCTAAGAGACAAGGTTATGAGATAAAAATGGTCTCATTCAAGTGGGTACTCCAAGCATTGGTTTATCTCAAACCGTGAATCACACTTTTTTGCTTGAGGACAAGCAAAAAAGACAAATTAGGCGAAGAAGTGTGAAAATGGGGGTTAAATTCCAAAAGTGTTTTTTCAAATGAATCAACTCAATGGTCCTTGTTCTTAATCCTACGATGCAGTATACAAACTCTTACTCCAAAGAACTTAGCCATATTCATCACATATTGGATTTCAAATCAAGACTTGTCTATTCCAAACAATCCAAGAATCCTAACCTTTAACATTTATTAAGGCTCAAACCGTGAATCACACTTATGCAATTGAAATCGAATACATTTGGCTAAGAGACAAGGTTATGAGATAAAAATGGTCTCATTCAAGTGGGTACTCCAAGCATTGGTTTATCTCAAACCGTGAATCACACTTTTTTGCTTGAGGACAAGCAAAAAAGACAAATTAGGCGAAGAAGTGTGAAAATGGGGGTTAAATTCCAAAAGTGTTTTTTCAAATGAATCAACTCAATGGTCCTTGTTCTTAATCCTA
>JAHZTW010000003.1:73692950-73740865 GCA_020283515.1 Alliaria petiolata | reverse complement strand
AAAAAAAAATGAATGAGAGGGGAATTAGGTTCATTGTTAGTATATTGGGTAGATGAGAGTCTAGTCATGTATGCATCAATTGCCTTTTACCTTTAGCATTATGCATGATTGAAAGAAACCAATGCTTGGAGTACCTACTTGAATGAGATCATTTTTATCTCATAACCTTGTCCCTTAGCCAAATGTATTCGGTTTTGATTTGCATAAGTATGATTCACGGTTTGAGCATAAATGAATGTTAAAGGTTAGGATTTTTGGATTGTTTAGAATAGACATGTCTTGATTTGAGATTCAATATGTGATGAATATGACTAAGTTCTTTGGAGTGGAGTTTGTATACTGCATCATAGGATTAAGAACAAGGACCATTGATTTGATTCATTTGAAAAACATTTTTGGAATTTAACTCCCATTTTCAAACTTCTTCCCCTAGTTTGTCTTTTATTTGCTTGAGGACAAGCAAAAGGCAAGTTTGAAGGAGCTGATAGACTCATAATTTAGATGGTTTCAGCATACATTTAGGATAGGTTTTAATGCATGTTGCATTCATATTTATATTAATTGTAACTTTTGTCTCATTTTAGGTTTTAGACATGTTTGCATAAGCATTTGCATATTTCTTGCATATATGCATCATTTTCAGGTTATTTGGTGTACTTGGAGCTATCTTGGATGATGAGCATGGACAAGAAGGTTAAAGAAGAGCTTAAGAGTTGATGGGAGTCAAAGGAAAGCTTGGAATAGTGAAAAGCGCCTGAGATCGACCCTTAGATCGAGCTGGTTTGCCCATTCCAAGATTTAGATCGACCACAAGATCGACCAAGCCCGGCCATTCCAAGATTTTGATCGACCCCAAGATCGACCACGCTCAGCCATTCCAAGATTTAGATCGACCCAGAGATCGACTCTTAGATCGACCCAGCTACTAGATCCAACAAACAGATCGAGCTGAAGATCGACCAAGCAACTAGATCCAACAAACAGATCGAGCTGAAGATCGACCAAGCCACTAGATCCTCCGAACCAGTTTCTCCTTCCTTCCTTTGACAGCTCATATTTTGTCTTTTTGTGAGGGGACCAATATTTTTGGACCTATATAAGCAACTTTATCCTATTTTCTTAGGGAGACACGAAATTTGGGGATTCACTCTCCCTTTTTAGGTCTAGCCTCCATTGGAGGAAAGGCCTTAGAGCTTTCTTTTGTAAAAACTTTGATTTTTAATTTCAAGCACTTCTCTTTATCTTTAATATTTCTTTCTTGCTTAAGCTAACCATGTTCAGCACCTCTAATCCTATGATTATGAGGAGTTTGAATATGTTTAGTGAGTAGATTTTTATGATTTAAGGATTGAGATGATTAGGAAGGTTTTAAAGGTTAGATTTTGGTATTTTCTTGTTCTTAACTTTATCCTTTCTTGGTTTGGAGTATCAAATGCTTAAAGACCTTGAGAGAGGCTTTATGATACAAGATATTTCCTTGTCTCATAAGAACTTAGGAAATCTCTTATGTCCAAACCCAAGAGACTAGTATGCCTTAAAGACCATGATAGTGGCAAGTAAGGGCTAGTTAGGCCATGTGAAGATCCGTGCTTCAGCTCCATCATTCATTCTTTTCCACCACAAACCATGGGTTTGAAGAGAATGAATGATGAGAGGATCTTATCTTATCCACAAACCATGGAAAGATTGCTTCTTAAGCCTAAGGATAGCTCATTTAGAAATGTGTAGATTTATTTTTTGTAAGCCAAGATCGAAAATTTAGCTTCCCTAAGCATGAACCTCATCCTTGAATCTATTATTTGTCATATAAGTAGTTTCAAAAGCTTTCTCTTTTAGATATTAAAGTTTGCTCCTTTCATTTCCTAGAAATTGCCTTATTTGCTTGTTTTTAGATTTCGAATTTTAAAAATCAGTAGCTTGCTCATTTAAATTATTAGAAGTCATCTGATAGTTAGGTAAAAACCAAATAGGGATTTTAAAATAGTTTTCATAATTTTTCAGTAGCTGCAAGTAGTTTATTTTGATTTATCTCTTCCATTTAATCCGAATTTGACTTAGCTTTACTATGCTCTTGTATTCCTAGTATCTTTCACACCTAGGCTGGATTGACACCTCACATATTACAATGACATGTGTGTTTGAGGATTGAGTTAAGGCTTAAAAATCCTTATATCAATTGGCGTCCTTGCCAACTTAGGTTTTGTTGAAAATACTAGGATTTGGAGCTTAGTATAGACTAGGTTTTTATTTTTCATTTTGGTTACTAACTCTCTTTCAAGTGTTTGTTCTTTTTGCAAGGCACAATCACAAGGAAGACAGTATGGATTCCGATATAGCATCAATGTTTGAGGCTTTATTAGCGAATCAAGAGAGAATGATGGCTTGGAACCCCACAAGCCACCACGGTTTTGAAGAGTCATCCACTTATCAAAGAGGACTTATGGATGAAAGCTATGCTCTAGGGAACCAATATGGATATGGTGAGGGATACCAATCTTGGGACATGGAGTATGAGCAAGGAGCAACTTATTCTTCCCACATCTCTAATGAGGAAGAAAATCTCAACATGATGAAGTTGCTTTTGGAAGGGCAAGAAGATCTTAATGAAAGAATGGACATGCTTAACTCCACACTAGCCTCTCATGCTCCAAGTCCAAGAGTTGCTGCAACAACACATGTGGAGTCCATCAACACCGAAATCACACAAGGGAATGAGGAACAAGATGATAAAGCTCAATCCAATGATGAACTCCAACAAGAAGCTGACGAATCTAAAGAACTTGAAGCTCTTCTTGGATACATTGTTGATGAAAATCTGGAGCAAAGATTTGAAGATCCTTGTGAAGAAAGTTCGGTTGTTGAATGCTTAGAGGACGCTAGTGAGAGCTCATTTGTTGAGGAAGAGCTCTCCACCAAGGCAGAAACACATGCGTAACTCATTCCCAAGAAGGAGGCAAAGGAGAATCCCAATGAAGTAGCCTCCAAGGAGGGTGAAGAAGAAGAATCCCCAATGGAACAACCCTTTGCCAAGTACCTCGGTTTAACCCTAACCAAAGAAGAGAGCATTGAGGATCCGTGGCAGTTAACTTTTGAGGAGATAAGGATGCACACATTTGGGGGATGGTTCTATGAGGAGTAAGAGCCTGGTAATCGAAGCCTCAACATGTCAAGCTAGAGACTTTAAACCAAGCGCACTTGGGAGGCACTCCCATGACTATCCTTCTCTTTATGCTTTTAATTTTTCAGTACTTAATTATGCTTTTTAGTGTGTGTGACCAGGAACAAGGGAGATGGAGAATGGTGCCTAGATCGATCCAGCTGCTTGATCTCAGCCCTAACCACAACAAGCTCCAAGGTACACCATTCCAAAACCTTGTAAATAACATGCATTTTTGGATTTTTGAATTTTATTTCTTGTTGATGGTCTCTCTTGAACTTTTATTACACAAGGGACTGTGTAATTTAAGTTTGGGGGAGAGGTTGAGAGATTTAATTTTGTTTTTTGTTTTCTTATTTTCCCCTTAAGCATATTTGAGTCTTCATGCTTATACATTTGCATAGAAAATCAGAAAATTTTCCATATTTGAGTCTTCATGCATATACATTTGCATAGAAAATCAGAAAATTTTCAAAAAAATTTCGAAAAAATTCATGTAGCTTGCATTTGCATTTGTAAATTCTTTAGGATTGAGTCTAGAATTTTTATCATTTAGGTTGCTTGCATTTGCATAGGGGGCAATTTTCCTTGTAAAGTGTTTTAAGCTCATGAATTGGTTCAATGCCCTAGTTAGTAGTTCTTTGATGCTTGTGCAAACTTGAAGTTAAGTTCTAACCATACTTGGATCATTTGTTTTAATTTTCTTGGCTTAAAGTTGAAACAAGCATGAATTGAATCCTTTCCTATAAATTAAAACCTTAACATGAATTTTGAATTATCATACTTGTGCATTTGAAAAAGGATACATGGATACATACACATATTTAGGCTTTCTTATTCCTTTCACCACTCTCTTGTAAGCCTAAATAGAATTCCACACCTTAACCTTTACCTTCTTTCAAGCCAAAATTCTTGTGTGATTGTAAATTGTGAGGTCTTATTTTTGATTGAACTTGGCATAAAATGTTAGGTTTAGGGCGACATGTCTAGGCTCTCATATTGATGCTAGCTTTGCATATTGAAGCTAGTTTTAGGCGTGATTTGGGGTGGGAATTCACAGGTGTTGTAGAAAATGCTTACCTTGTTTCGGGTTTGAGAAGAAGTTGGTGTTTGGAGTTTGAATAAAAGGGATAGATAGTTTTAAGTGGTTGGTCTTGAATTGTTTTGATTAAAAGCTCAAGATGAAAATAAAAGGAGATAGCTCTCTAGAAAAAAAAATATATCTAAGAAAAGAGCCAAAATGGCCAAGTGCATAAGAGAGAGAAAAAAATATATATGAGAAGAGAGCTATCAAAGTAAAACAAAATAGCTAATATTTGAATGGCCATACCACTAGCTATAAGTAAGGTTGAAGAAGTTTCCCTAAAGTGAATGTGATTGATGAAGTTCTTGTGGGTTTGTACTTAGCGTTTTCTTGCTTGATTATGGGTATCTCTAGAGGGTGAGTGAGCAAAAAAAAAAAATGAATGAGAGAGGGATTAGGATCATTGTTAGTATATTTGGGTAGATGAGAGTCTAGTCATGTATGCATACATTGCCTTTTACCTTTAGCATTATGCATAAGTTCAATCCCTTTTGAGATAAACCAATGCTTGGAGTACCCACTTGAATGAGAACATTTTTATCTCATAACCTGGTCCCTTTGCCAAATGTATTCATTTTAAAAAGCACAAGTGTGATTCACGGTTTGAGCTTTAAATGAATGTAAAATGTTAGGATTCTTGGATTGTTTGGAATAGACAAGCCTTGATTTGAGATTCAATATGTGATGAGTATGGCTAAGCTCTTTGAAGTAGAGTTTGTATATTGCATCCTAGAATTAAGAACAAGGACCATTGAGCTGATTCATTTGAAAAACATCTTTTGGATTTGAACCCCCATTTTCAAACTTCTTCTCCTAGTTTGTCTTTGTTTGCTTGAGGACAAGCAAAAGGCAAGTTTGGAGGAGTTGATAGACTCAAAATTTAGCATGTTTTAGCACTCATTTAGGATAGTTTTGCATTCATACTTAGAGAATTTGTAACTTTTGTCTCATTTTAGGTCCTAGGACACTTTGCATCCATGCTGAGCATGGACAAGGAGTCAAAAGAGGAGCTTAAGAGTTGCTGGGAGTCAAGGAAGAACTTGGAAAATTGAAAAAAAGCACAGATCGACCCATCCACTAGATCCAACAAACAGATCGACCCTTAGATCGACCCAACCACTAGATCCAACAAACAGATCGAGCTGAAGATCGACCAAGCCACTAGATCCTCCGAACCAGTTTCTCCTTCCTTCCTCTGACAGCTCATATTCTGTCTTTTTGTGAGGGGACCAATATTTTTGGACCTATATAAGCAACTTTAACCTATTTTCTTAGGTAGACACGTTTTTTTTGGGATTGTCTCTCCCATTTTAGATCTAGCCACCATTGTAAGGCATTTTAAGCTTTTCCCTTTTGCAAAAACCTTGATTTTAATTTAAGTACTTCTTGTTTCAAGCTTTAATCTTTCTTTCTTGTTATCTTAATCATGTTTAGCTCCTCTTATCCTATGATTATGAGTGGGTCGAACTTGGTTAAAGAGTAGATTTTTATGATTTAAGGATGAGGTGATTAGGAAGGTTTTAAAAGTTAGATCTTGGTATTTTCTTGCTCTTAATTTTATCCTTTCTTGGTTTGGAGTATCAAATGCTTAAAGACCTTGAGAGAGGCTTTATGATCCAAGAGATTTCCTTTTTCTCATAAGAACTTGGGGAATCTCTTATGCTCAAACCAAGAGACTAGTATGCCTTAATGACCATGAGAGTGGCAAGTAAGGGCTAGTTAGGCCATGTTAAGATCCGTGCTTCAGCTCCATCAATCATTCTTTTCCACCACAAACCATGGGTTTGGAGAGAATGAATGATGAGAGGATCTTATCTTATCCACAAACCATGGAAAGATTGCTTCTTAAGCCTAAGGATAGCTCATTTAGAAATGTGTAGATTTACTTTTTGTAAGCCAAGATCGAAACTTTAGCTTCCCTAAGCATGAACCTCATCCTTGAATCTATTATTTGTCATATAAGTAGTTTCAAAAGCTTTCTCTTTTAGATATTAATGTTTGCTCCTTTCATTTCCTAGAAATTGCCTTATTTGCCTGTTTTTAGATTTCGAATTTTAAAAATCAGTAGCTTGCACATTTAAATTATTAGAAGTCGTTTGATAGTTAGTTAACATCCCAACAGGGATTTTAAAATAGTTTTCATAATTTTTCAGTAGCTGCAAGTAGTTTATTTTGATTTATCTCTTCAATTTAATCCGAATTTGATCTAGATTTACTTTGCTCTTGCATTCTTAGTATCTTTCAACACCTAGGCTGGATTGACACATAAAGTACTAAAACAACACAAAGAGGCTTTAGGATTCATTAGAAAAACTGTAAAAAGTCCTCTTATCAAACGTGGAAACTCCCCAATATTTGGGAACTCGTCAAGTCTAGCAATCGACCTGTTTGAGCGACGTAACTCGGAATTCAGGTTCAAGGCGTTTGGGTCTAGTTACCTTGAGCTTTTCACCCTTCCCGGATACGCTTCATGGTCCCTTTGAGTATTTCGAGCTTTCTCTTGTTGACCTCTTTATTCATTTAGGCGTGCGGTCTCTATCGAGGGAGTATCGGTCGACGAGACATTATACTCTTCTCTTCCAAACATCTAGACATTTATATTTCAGACACAACTCTCCTATTTTCTCTTCCCTTAGTCGATTTCTCCCTACTTTTCTAGGGTATCATTTTATTTTTTTCTATCGACTTTCTTATTCCATTTTCTTTTCTTTTCTTATTAGCTTGAGAATGATCACTTCTTTGAAGCTTTCATGATCTCTGCGAACCGTCATGGTCCTTTAAGGAACTCTGGTTGCCATTCTCAAACAGACTTTTCTTTTCTATATATTTTTTTTTCTATAACAAGGGAAGATCAAGGAGAGGTTGCATTGCATCTACTTAGTCATGCTAGAGTCTAAAAGAGGAGCAAAGTTCGAAGTACCTCAAGCCCCTTGACGAGAAGTTTTGATTCATTAGGTGCAGAGTCAACGCAAGATCCTTCGAGTACTCTAGAGATTAGAACTTTCTCCGTTGGAATCATCCACTCGCCGTGTTCAACCTAGTAAACCTTGCTTCTAAACCCGTGAGAATGGTCATTAAGGTTCCTTGTTCGAAACGACTTGTACCTAGCAAAGTTCATAGTTTCCAACTAAAAGAAAAAAAGATTTGACTCTATAAAACGACTCGCTAAATGATGCATGTATGCTTAAGACTCATCAAATCAAAGCATAGTTAGATAATTAGTAATATAAGAAACCCCCCCAGACTTAAATCAAACTGTCCCCAGTTTGTTTAAATCGAGTTGAGGTGAAAAAGATAGGTAAATTCAAGTACAAGCTTGTGAAGACTTACTTGAAAGTGGTGTTGGGTTTGGTATGGGTGGATGGGCGTGTGGTATGATTGAGCTAAGGACTTGATCATTCTCCTTATGTCCCTGCTGAGAAGATGATAGGATAAATACCGAACTTAGAGTGTTGCTCTGATACCACTTGATACGAGATTGCCCAAGAAATTGCACTCTAAGGAGGTAGATGGATAATCCTCGACTTCAATGGAAGGCGTGTAAGTAAGAACCTTCTAATCGCAGTGTTCTAAGACTTAATACTCTCTTAAACGCTTCAAAAGAAACAAGGCGGTGGAACCTTGATAGAAGATGGCTTGTAACTAAAAACCTTAAGATCGCAAAGTCTTAAGACCCAAAGTTGTCTTAGAATGTCAATTCAAATCTCGACAGTGAATGGCGCCACAAATGATAATGGAAATCACTTGATAAGCCGTTTTATTGCTTGGATGATCACACCAAGTAATCGAAAAGTTCACAAGGAACAAATGAGAATTACTCTCACAAATAAAAAGAAAATCATTGATAAAAAGTTGGTTAGTTTCTCAAATGAGATTACCTGAGTTTATAAAGAGAAGAAATGAGACATGAAGAGTCTAGTCTAAATTAATCTCCAAAATTAGAAAGAAAGTAAAGACAGATTGACCAAAAATGACTTTTAGGCTTCATTTTCGTCAACCAGAAAAGTGGCCAGTTTGCAGCCTGGCGGGTACTCTAAACTGGCGGGTTTGTGCGATTTGGGGCCAGCCTGGAAGCATGTGTTTGCCCGGCGGGTGTTCTAAACCGGCGATTTTGTGCGAAAGAAGTATAACCTCAGTGCATTGTACTTTTGCTCCCACATTGCTTTCTTTGCCCATAACTTCTTGAATAAGTCCATTAAGTGCATTCCTTAGCTTCTTAACTCCCGCCCGAGTCATTGGTCCTTCAGGTACAAGCATTGCATCCTTAGGTTCAAGCTCAGCTTCCACTTGATTATCCTTGTTACTTTCCATGATCACATCATGCCCCTCTTCTTGAAAAGGATTTGATCTCAAATCCGGCTCATCTGCAGCAAAAGGAGCTAAGTCAGAAACATTAAAGCTTGAACTCACATTGTACTTACCTTGCAGATCAATTTGGTAAGCATTGTCACTGATTTTTCTCAAGACTTTTAATGGACCATCGATCCTTGGCATCAGTTTAGACTTCCTTTCAGCTGGAAAACGTTCCTTTCTCAAGTGTACCCACACAAGATCTCCCAACTTCAAGGACCACTTTGCGCCTGTTTTTGTTTGCTTGCTTTGTCTTTGCTTAGATGTTGAGTTGTGCCTTCTCATGGATCTGCTTAACAAGTTCAGCTTTCTTTTTCCCATCCATACTAACTCTTTCACTCAAAGGCAAAGGGATTATATCCAAAGGAGTTAAAGGATTGAAACCATAAACAATCTGGAAATGTGAATACTTGGTAGCAGAATGAACCGAATGATTATATGCAAACTCAACATGAGTTTCATACATTTCTTTAAGTTGTTCAAATCCTAACAACTTAGCATCAAGAGTAGAGATGAGAGCATACCTTCTTGACAAAGCATCGACAACAATATTTTCCTTACCTTGCTTGTATTTGATGACATAAGGGAATGTCTCAATGAATTCTACCCAAAGTGCATAACGTTTGTTCAGCTTTTGTTGGCCTTTTAAGTGCTTTAAAGACTCATGATCAGTGTGAATCACAAACTCTTTTGGCCATAGATAATGCTGCCATGTTTGCAAAGCGCGGACCAAGGCATAGAGCTCCTTATCGTATGCTGGATAGCTCAAGGTGGCTCCTCCTAGTTTCTCACTAAAATAAGCAATAGGCTTCTTCTCTTGCATTAGCACTGCCCCCAATACCTACACCAGAAGCATCACATTCAATTTCAAAGGTTTTAAGAAAGTTGGGTAAAGACAAAAGAGGTGTGTTTGTAAGCTTCCCTTTCAAAGTTTGAAATGCCTCTTTTTGAGCTTCGCCCCATTTAGAACCAACGTCCTTCTTGATTACTTCAATCAATGGTGCAGTAATGATACTAAAATCTTTCACAAAATGCCTGTAGAAGCCTGCTTCTCAACCGGCTCCAAATACTGCAGGTCTGACCTAAACACAACACCCGTAACTACCAGTTCCTTCTTTGGTTCTTTATAAATCCAATGTCCTTGTACATAAAGACTTAATGTTGGTGTTTTTTGGTAACTCCAATAATGAAATGATGATGTTGGATTTTTCCTTTTAAACAATTCAAATGTTATTAACAAAGTATTGTATGTTAATTTGCATTTTAGAGTTTAGTAATTACATTCAAATAATAGTCTCAAATCGTGATTTTGAGAAACAAAACAAATACCAATTACACAATTTGACGTTTAGTTAATGAGAGGTTACGTTTATGTCGATCCTTTCATGTCAGCCGTGGACCAGGCGAATGAGTCCGTATTTTATTTTAGGAAAGATACGAGCTCGCTCTTTATAGTGTTAGGGAGGTCGGCTTCGATGCCTACGCATCTTTGAATTCCATTTTCTTAAATGTGTCATAGAAGAGGACGTCAATCTAGCTACCAGTGTCGACCATGATTATAGACATCTCGACATCACCGACGATGAGGCGTATTAGTAGGGCATCATCGTGAGGTTTGTCTAATTTTATCGTTTCGCTTTCTTAGAAGGTGATCTCGTGATCTAGCCCTTGGAGTAGAGCCTCTTCTCGGGAGTCAGTTTCCACTTTTCATTGGAAACCTTTGATTGAGTTCACCGAGTCTTAAGCAAGAGCTTGAAGTTTTTCTCGGTGCAGGAGGTGGTATTATGACTGATTTCATTGAACCGACACAAAGGCTGAGTTCTCTGAAGATCATGTCGATCCTTTTTCTAGGAGCTGGAGGAGGAGACTAATAACACTCATATTTTACTCCTAAAACCTATTATTTCAAGATTGTTTACAAGTGTTTTAACCCGGTTTTCAACGGTTTTAAAGTGATTTCAACGTTTCCTAGTCTTAAGAGTCATTCCAGGGAAATTGGACAAAAAGAACACATTTTGGAGCAAAACGGGAACTTCAAGGACATGTGCTCGGAGCTATAACTTCAGCATCAGATGACGACCTTCCCACCACAAGATCAAGCTCATATTTGGAGACAAGATAGCCCTTTCAGCTGTCTTTCATGCCAAGGTGGTTTAAGTTCAATCCCACGGTTGGATCTCAAAGTAAGAAGGAAGCAAGAAGGTCTGTCAGACACATCCCCATAAGAAGGACGGCCGCGCAACAAATCCTCAGAAGACCAGTGGCCGCGCCACGCCTTGTCGCTCGCGCGGCCAGACCATTCCGGCCCATCCCGAGCCCGTTTGCACTTATCCGATATTTCCCGAGGTTAAAACGCGAAGCCCACCTTCTGAAGACAGGAGAGCCTATATAAAGGGACCTTAGGGTTTCACAAGTGGCGTGACTTCACACACGGCTTTTCAGAAACACTTTCACGCCGCAGAGAGAGAGAGAGAGAGAGAGAGAGAGAGAGAGAGAGAGAGACGGCCCCGGAGTTGAAGACCTCGGGAGAGAATTCTTCTGCAGCCGCCTACTCCTTCTTCCTTTTCTTTTCATCTTTTGTTCTTAGTTCTTTGTTTTTCAATACTTTAAAAAGATCTCTTCAATCGATTTCCTTTGAAGAATTTTTCTCACTTTGTTTCTTATTCAATACAATTCGCACCTTTCATATCTCAAGGATGTCTCTCGTTCCCATGAACGAGTAGTCATCTAGTTGGGTTTTTAAGGGGGTTTTCGAAGGGGTTTAATCATTGTCTGATTTCGCTAGGTTGATAGAGATAGAGTTTCTTTTAGGTATCTTTGTTTATGTCTTGTTCTTATTGCATGATTGCTTCTCTGGTCAATTAGCAACTGATTCCAGGACGACTAGATACACGAACGTGTGGTCTATCGTCTGTATTTAGAAGTTAACGAGCGGATCGCACAGCAAGGTGGACGTTAAGACGTATTTCCTGTTCAGCGAGTCGCACAACAAGGTTTCGATTGGCAATCTCGTGGTTTTGATTGGCTACCTCTTGATTTTGGGAGCGACCAACCAAAACATTGAGCATCGCTCGAAATTCCGCGAGCTTATCTGCATCACGCTTTGGCGTGCTAGAGCTAAGCGGTGGGCAGGTGACTGCTGGGCCGGATCTGGTCGCAGTTGC
Source organism: Alliaria petiolata (assembly GCA_020283515.1). Taxonomy (NCBI): domain Eukaryota; kingdom Viridiplantae; phylum Streptophyta; class Magnoliopsida; order Brassicales; family Brassicaceae; genus Alliaria; species Alliaria petiolata. The sequence goes on along the minus strand of JAHZTW010000003.1, from coordinate 73,729,110 downwards.
CGGTGAATCATCGGGTGTAACCCAGACTCGATTCCTAGTCAACGCGGTAGTACTCGATTTGACGTTCTCGGTCTAACCCAGAGGCTTTGTGGTTGCTTCCTCGTTCTCCGGTTGACACTCGACAACTACGTGCTCGAGGTCGACGGTGGACGAAGTAGCGTTTGTGATGGAATCCATTTCGTTTAACGAATATTTGATCTTACTCTTAAGAAAGAAAAATCTATAATCTTCCCCATAGACGGCGCCAAATGCGAGAAACGAAACTCACACCGATATTTTGTAGTAATTTAAGTAGGACAAAAGAGGGCTAGAACTTCTAAGAATCAAAGATGAAATGTAAGATTGATATAACGAATTGGACTATGTATTGATAATCGAATAAGGCTTTAAAAGAGATCTCGAAAGAGATAGATTTAGGGCGAACTGATAGTTCTAGGGTTACAAATAAATTCAACGTGAAGAAGTCCCTTTCCTGAACGTCATCCTCTTCTTTTATACTTGCTTTTCAGCTCCAGCTCTCCGTGTATCTCGGCGTATCCTGACTGAGCTAACCACCAGAGGATCTCGGACTCCCTAATCTTCAGGAGATCGTATAACTGCTTTGGTTGACATCTTGATTAGCTTGCAGGTTTCTGGTCGAGGTAGACGCGAATCAGACTAAGCTGGTTGACGATCTATTTCATAAAGTGGACAGACCTCAGTGCTTGGGCTCTTTATAGTACATTTAGTGGGCTTTCGAGATGTGTCGGATTTTTGCTAAATCCAACACCAACAAGAATGAAAATATGGTGTGAGCTTTTTAAAAAAAAAATTCTGACGGGTATACGTGTCAGAGATCTGTTAGAATTTGACTTTTGATTTTCTCAAATTTTCTAAAATCCATTATTTTCGGGTATTTTCAAAAATTCTGGCGGGCAAAATTTTAATTGAACCAGTTAACTAAGTTATAATACCAGTATGTCTCTTAAGCTTTGTTTTGCTAATTGCATATAATATTCCTTCTACCTTCTCACGTTCTCTTGTCAAATGATCTTTACAGCTTTGAAGATCATTGCTATTAGACAATTAAAAGTTTGAAGATTCTACAAGCAAGGGAAGAGATGCCCTACATGTGACAAATGATAATTTCCTTAATTACATAAGATTCTTTGAAAATTTTAATTAGTCAAGAATTAATTTTTAAAAATTTCTAATTAATTTATAACGTTCGTTCGATTAATCTAAATATTTTGCATTGGTAAATTTTATCCAGTGTCCGTCTAAAATTTTCGACGGATTTGGAGTTTAGAGTGTAAAAACCAATTTTAATTGGTGTTATTCTCTTCCTTTTAATATATCAATAATGAGTGTACAGTTATTTTAGTAATTCTTATTATTTGAATCAATATATATCAAATTTTCCAAAATTTCAAACTAACTACATCACTTAAACATAAACATATTATAACTTAAACTAAAAAAAATATCAAATCATAAAAATTAATTAAAAATAATGTTAATACGTGAGATTACTTCGAAATTATTTACGATATCACATAAAGATTAGTAGGAACCTAATATTTTGTTATTTTAAACCCTAAACCCCAATTACATGTTAAAATCATAAAGAATGTTATTTTAAAACCCAATTAATATTGTAATGTGTAATATTTTATAATTAGAAACATCAATATGTAATTTTCTAATTAGAAACAGCAATTATAACAAGCAGTATATGTTATTTTCAAATTTTTCTAATTCTCGTTGAATTACTTTCTAATGCTCGTTGACTTTTTCTTGTTTTTTTTTCTTTGTGAAAGGATATTATATTTTATTGAAAATGCATTGAAATGATACAAGATATGATTTTTATAGTCATATAGTAACGTCGAGATATGACTATTGAAAATACAAGTCATGAGGTTTTCATGTTTATTGAAGGTACTCAAAAGTAATGCCGATGATATCGTTGCAACGTTGCCAAGGATGGCTCCGGAAAGTTCAAGACAGAAGGAGACGCGTTGCGGCGGCACCAGAGAATAGCAAAACTCGATATGTCATATATGTGAAGAGAGGCATCTACAGTGTAGTCGTTATTATTGGAGAAACAAAATCCAACCTAACCATTGTACGCGACAACAGAGACTCGACAATTCTTACCGGCAGTTTGAATGTCCAAGAAGGTTAGAGTACCTTCAATTCTGCAACCCTTGCTAATATTTTTGTTCAAAAAAAAAAAACCTTGCTAATATTCATGTTTAAATTGAAGGTACATATATAATATATTTGGCAATGAACATTAACAAACAAATAAAAATATGATATATAATATATTGTTTAGTGTTGGAATTAGTGGAAATATTGAATTATTTAAAATAAAAAAATAAAGGAAAAATAAAGTAAAAGTAAAGCACAAATAAAATAAAAATAAAGTAAAAAATTAGAAAAGGAAAAAAAAATAATAATTCACACTCTAATTCATCATATTTTTATGATTTTAAAATTTGAGTTGAGTTACCTATTTTACGAATAACATAATTTAAAATTATAAATCAACCTTAACCTATTGTAATTCAAATATAAACTCAAAACTTTTAATTTGATTCATGACATAATATTTTTGAGTTATCAATGAGTTATATGCTTAATTAAAACTAAATCAATGATCACTCATGTTACCAATCATATTTAGAGAGTTTTTGTCGAATGAACAATAGACGTTCTTCAAATTATAGATTTATTGTTGTGGTAGAATTTAAGCAACTTAGACCTTGAATTTAATTAAATACAACCCATAAAAACTTAACTTGACCTATGAAAATGAAAAGTTTAAATATTTTTGTTATTTTGACTTTTTGAAATATTCACTAAAATTAAAAATTTAATAGAATGAGTATTGTATGCTACTTGACCCAAATATATGCTTTTTTATTTTTACATGAATGAAAGTTAGAATTTTCAAAGCTACCATATCTACTTTAGAAAGGAAGATATCAAATGCTTGGAGATAATGCTATTAAATTAAAATACATCGTTTTCATACCCAATAGATAAAATTAAATGTTTAGTGTAGAAAAAAAAATTAATACCTAAACTAAAAGATTTTTTTGTGATTCATTACAATTACTTTATATCAATGTACACTACACAACACCTAGACGTTCAATAGGAATCTAGTGCCTTGGCGTATTAATCGGGGACTAAGCGTTTACGATTTATTTATATATATATATATATATATATATATATACTTCACATAGAAATTACTAGAGAAAAAAAAAAGAAACGTCTTTGATCCAATCTCAAATAAAAGGTCAACACAAATAAATATAAAATCATAAAATTCAATACAAATTGTTTTGCTTACACTTTTAACTTTGTTGCTAACTTTTGCAAAACAGGTCACAACCCATGTATTGACCACCAACTACCTAAAATGTAAACTAAAATAAGAAAACATGGTTATTCAAAGAATTGTTAAGGTTTATAAGATCAAAAGAATACCTCTATCAATCTTGACATCATTTTGTGAACATCCTCTCCCGAAATTTTCAGATTTCGTCTTGTAAACATCAAACTCCTGATTTACGACTTGATCTTGTTTTTCATACTCACCATGGTAAAACGTCTCGACACAATTTATAAATATGTTAATTAACAGCTCATGCTCAATGGTTATATCCTTGTAGAAGTAGAATGGGTTCAAGATATAGACACTCATGTGCAAAGAAAAATCCAACCTACCTTTCATTTTCTCTTCAATGATATCGAAAATAGGTTTGTAATTTCTCTCCATGTAATTACAAGCCAACTTAATCTTATTCCTTGCTTTTAAGATCTCTCCAAAAATAAAACCCATTGAAGGCTTCTTCTCTCCATCAACAACTGCAACCCTATAAAGTTTCACTAAAGGTCGCTTTTAGTTGTAAAGAAGCTTTAATTTGTAGTGTCCAGAAAGTTGTAGTAATTTTATAACTCTCTCGCACAATATCCCTTTTCTTGGTATGAAATATCATTATTGCTAAGGTTTTATGATGAGCATATATGAAAATAAAACCTTTAGCTTGGTCAATGATTTTTGCAAACTTCGGCAACTTAGAAATTGCTTCAAGCATCAAATAAATTGTATGCGCAGCACAACCTGTCCAGAAAATATTTTGACTCTTCTCTTTAAGCATCTTTGATGCTGCCACATTATTGAGAGCATTATCTGTTACTAATTAAACAACTTTCTCAGCACCAACTTTTCCAATGCATTGATCAACATATTCAAAAATGTATAACCATGTGTGAGATTCCATGGAAGCAGCTTTTGAGGATAGAAAACATGCTCCTCCTCTAGAATTAACACATAAATTAATTATTATAACACCATAACCGTCCCTACCAGTGGGCCTCCACGTCCTCTCTCAGTCCGATAGAATTCTTGTCGTGTTTAAGAAAAACATGTTATACGGTTGAAACGTGGATTTCTTAAACAATTATATGTATATTTTTTGACGGATTTCGGACAAACGCTATATTCTGTCGGAAATTTCTGAGGGAATTCAGACAGAACTAAAATCTGTCAGAATTCCGTCAGAAATTTATGACGGACATGTCCGTGTGAATATGCAATATTTTCTTGTAGTGGTATGTCTTGGTGATACTACAAATACGAATGATTATTAACACTTTGGAAGCTCCTAGATTTGTTAAATCTGAGTATTCCATACATCTAGTTAGCTGCCCCATTCCTGTGAAAGTTTATATTAAAAACTGCTTTCTTAAATTAAAAAAAATTAATCTCACATGTAGAAGAGCAAATTACCTCGTTCATTTTTTCCGGTTGCTTGATTGACACCCCATCGTAACTTTTTTTGGGATTTGCATATTTGTGTATTCTTCTTGTTTTTTATTAATCTTTATTTTAATTTTTTGGTTGGTTTATCTACTCTTGATAATTAATGGATTGTTGTGATTGGTGGGGGGGGGGGGAGGAGGGGAGATGGGGTTGTGGTTTATCTTGAGTGAAATTTTTTCGCTAGTTAAATATAATTATTGTTGAGACACTTAATTTTGAACTGAATATATTCTTTATATGATATGTATGGTTGTCGATGTAATTGCTTTTTTATATATGTTTCTTTTATTTTTTTAGTGAATTTATACGGGTTATTGAATTTTTATTTGTTTCCTTTTTAAAATAATTACTTAACCATTTATGATTGTCATATGGTTAATTTTACAAAATTGGGTTGGTGACCGGTTTAGTCGTGTTATTGGTAGCGGTAGAAATCCGGTTTTGGTTTTGGCCTCGGTTTGAAACATGAATTGAGTTTGAACTTGAATCCAAGCTATGATGGAACAACTTCTACATTTTGACTTTAACCAGATTCCGAGCAACCCTTACTTCAACGACCATTTCCCAAACCGTAACACCTCTCAAATCGGGAAAATTAGAACCGAATCTCCTTACAATTCGAACAAAACTTGAATGTTTCTATTGGAAACAACAGAGGGAATTGGGGACTTGCTTCTTCTGCTGTTGGTGATGATAACAATGGTTACGGACGAAACTCTTTAGGCGTCCCCATTTAACGGTTTTGAAGGTTCTATAGGGGAATTGTACAGAGACAGCTAGATTTACATCGACTCAACATGGAAGCACCAACGTCTCGTTCTTATAGTTATGACATTGACAATGTAGTTTCGGACCCATCTGTTAATGACTCAGTAGGTTACAATGGAAGCTATAATGTTGGAAATAGACAAATTAATAGAGGTTACAACGCACTTTAACTTTGTTGTTCTTAAAAGAAGTTTTCCACTTTCATATATTTGATCGCGATTGATATGTTCTGATCTCATCTGTGTTTTGTTTAGGTACCTCGGCTTGGAAACCAAGAAAAAAAAAGAAAAAGAGGTTAGGGATTTGTAGATTGAAAGCAACCAATATAAATAGCAGAGTTTGAAGAGGTTCTCATGACATAAAACCAACTTTGTTAATCACAGTGAGTAGATTCGATCATATAATATATTTTTCTATGATAAGTCTCCTTCTCGATGTTTTAAATATCACTGGTTCTACAGACTGGACAGATTTTCGTTGTATACAACCAAGTGATAATACATTCATGGTGGTATATGCCGTAGACTTCAGTTTGTCTTTGTAGCGGAATAGCCAGTTGGCGGATATGAATCCTTATATTGTTGTTACCTGCAAGTTTTTAATTAGATATTAGGATACACTCTAAAAATGTAATTAAATAGCAAGATTACATCTATGTAGTAAAAGAAAAGAGAACAAAACAGGCGCAGCCATATCCAACATTGTCAATTATTTGAAACCGACCATTTACGAAATGATGGGCTTTCGTCAAGATTTAGCTCACCCACAAAAACATGTTTATAAAGTAATTATGTTTAGAAAGTATTGTATGCATACATTTGTGTCAATGATGAGTAGTTACACAATCATCAGTACATTGCCTTGCTTGAAATTGCGAGCCTCCGAAAAATTAATCAGCCTGACTATAATTTATTCTTTGCATAAATCTCCTTGGAGGTCATCAAATATTTTGGTGGTGAGGGGCATCGAAGAGGCCGGTGTACCTAGTAAGCCCATGTTCTGATTCGTTTTTTCTGTTAGCGAGAGAGATGGTGGGATAGTGGACTTGTGAAAGTCGGTAATTTATAGCCATCTTTGAAAGGAGACTTAACGTCAAATGTACTGGCCAATAAATTATATTTATCAAGATGAATTATGGAATGGTTTGGGCTATGAAGTGGTAACTGGCAGTGGTCGATTAGATTTTTCTAGGAGGGATAGGAATCGATGAATTTGTGAGGGATTGTAATCGATAACTGTCGGTGATGTTTGGAACTGTTACGACGGAAGATATTTTGGTGAGGAACAAGCTTTTTTTTTTATCTTTTTAATTGTTTCTTGGCTTTGAAGGATGGTAGTGAGTTATTTATTGGTATTTGGGCTGACCCAATACATTTGGTGATTTGGTCATACGAGGGTTTTTAAAAACTGAGGTGGAGAATTTTTTAATAATGCTTACACATCATTTTGGGGCTAGATTTTTTGCTGACGTGGCACCTTCACGAGCTCCCAAATAGCTTCTTTCATTAGTTAGGATTTTTGTTTAATGTAGTTGAATTTTTTATTCTTTTTTTTTTATTAGTTTTTCTTTCAAATGTAAATTTGTAGAATATAATATGATACATGTCAAATTCTGAAGTGGCATATGGTAGCATATCAAAAGCTGGTTTGTTGATCAATTGTTTTTTCAAATGTAAATGTATAAAATGAATGTATGAAATATGTCAAATTCTGAAGGGTCACGTGGTAGCATAGTAAAACTTGTTCTGAAAAATCTTACTATATTATAAAAGAGTTTTAGAATTAAATTTTTTTTTACTTGTCCTTTTGCATTTTCATTGTAGATTTATGATCAATCTTCCAGTTTTATTCTTATCCTATTAGTTTAATATTTACTCATATCAAATAAAATAGTCTATTAACTAAAGGTAAAATAGAAAATTAAATTATTTTATTAATTTGGGTGAAACAATATAAAATGACTAATAATATGAAACAGAAGGAGTACAACTTAGAAAGATGACACGACAATGATACATTCCGAAGTGCAGCCGTTTAGAATACTTACAAATATTAAAAGCAGATGTAATACAGTGATAAACTAGAAACTCAAAGGCGAGCATTGCACGCGAGAATCATATCAAACTAGTGCGGCGTCTCGGTTAACATCATCGAGAATGACGATGAGAGAGGCAATGAAAGCAAAATCCACATTTGGATAAACCGTCACCAAGAAATTGTCCTTTCCCAAGAAAACGCTCTGTACCGTGTGCTTCTTGTGCATCTGTTACAACAAAACCATACATTATTTAACTTTCATTCAAAGTATTTTGTCCCACTTTAGTATAGCAAGTGTGAACTCCAAGCAGTGTTCTGCTTAGGCTTATCGAGGCTTAAGGCGAGTTAAAAAAATATAGCTCTTCGTATTATTTTTTTTGTATACAAATAATGTTTTTTTAAAATACATATAATAGTTGTAAAAAAAATTTAAAAACATATAAATTCTAAAACACCATTATTTTTATTTTTTGTTCTCTATAAAATCATTAACCAAACTCACTTAATTAAATTCTTTCACCAATTTTTTATTTAGATATGATTGTCAACCCATTTAACTTCAGTTTTTTTTTTGAAATAACTATCTTTTTGATTAATTTCATATTGACTTATATAGAAATAAAATATCAAAGCATGTTTATCAATTTGACAATTTCCATACAAATAAAAGGTATCATTAATAATTATAATGTCATGTGCTTCTCAAACAAAAAGACCAAACATGTTTTAACTAAATACATAATAAAATAAAATGCCTTTCTCACAACATATGAAGCACGGGTCTGGCCCAAGGTCATAAAAGCATGTGCAAATTAACTACTAAGAGCAAAACAACAAAATAGATTCTTTAAAAATCGATCCCAGCCTTTCTAACACGAATCAATGTGAAAAAGACTTACTTGGGCAACAATGGCGTCAGATTCACCTGCGTAGACGACACAAGAACGCTCGGACCAGGTCCCTTTGACTCGGAAATCGCATCTCAACTCTTCATTATTGTGACCCAAAAACACATCAAGTTTGGTCCTAAACTGAAGCATCGACGATCTCTTCACCGTGAAAAGCAGATCTGCCTGCTCCGTACTCGCTCCTCTAAATACTTGCCACCTGTGATGCAAGCTCACCATCTGCTATATATATATTTGCTATAAAGTTAAATAAAACTAATTAACCAAGTCGACTTTACGAACTAACTAGCTGTGTGTGTGTGTGTGTGTGTTTAATTATGGACGACCTTCTCTCTCATAGTCAAGACCGAAGATCCAGAACCATCCAATAAGATCCTCTTGTCGTGAAGACCAAGCACCGGATCATTCACCTTGAACAACATGTGTCCTTTCACATCCGTTATAACGAAGTTACCATCCGTTAACTTCATCATCCTCCGCACTATCGCCATATCCACGGGGTACGGAGCGCAGAACCGTTGATCCACGATCACCCGGGCGACGCCACCGCCTTGTGGAGGCGGAGGAGCAGAAGGGCCTGTGCCTGGTGGTGGGTAAGCGTACACATAGGGTTGCTCCATTTTCTACTTCTCTTAAAAATGGTATTTTTGTTTCTTTCTTTTTCCTATCTCTCGTGAATTTCAGCTACAGATTTTATAGATGGATAATTGGCAAAATACTTCATTTAGGATTTTCAAATTTGAAAAATATCTGGATCGAATATGTTTACTTTGAACTTTCAAGTCTAAGCACATGTCATTTTTAGAAAACAAAATTCGAAGATAAAGTTTTAAGAGAAATAATAATTAATTTTTGAGGGCTATATAATTTTTGTCCGGTTTCGTACTCTTTTCTTATTCACTCACGTCTTTGTGAATGAATCAATGACGACAAAGAAAACAAAGAAAGAAGAAGCAGATATATTTGGTGGTATATACGTTTTGTTCCTTGAATATTCAATACGGTTGAAAAATGACGACACGTGATGTACCACCACTGACGTATGTGCCATGACTCGATGAATCCCATACCTAATCTTCATATTAATGATTTAAGACGATTGCTTAAGATATCTTGAAAGATTATTCAAAAAAAATATTAGTTTTAAATCATAAAAATATTTAAACTAATAAGAACATAATACATATTAAATAAGTCTTTAAAAAAGGTAAGAACTAGTTCTTAAATAAGACACTTAAAAATCTTTTTTTCTTCCTCTTTCTTACTTTTTGTTATTTTATTAATTTTTTTGGTTAAAAACCCTTTATAAGAACTTTGCATTGAACATGCTATAAGCCTTTTTTCCATGACAAAATAATACTACCAAACAAAATAAATGTATGAAACTTAATTTAATCTTATTTAATGTTTTAAATTTATAAATGAGTTGATTACATGTAGAGGCACTTTAGGAGTTTCAATTTCAAAAAGACACTTTCCAAAATTGAGGCACTTTCTGTTGGGTCTGAGCAAGAGAAATGACATTTCTAACCTTGGGGACTTTAGCGATTGAATTGTTTTTTTTTTGCCTTTTACCGTGGTCGGCGACGAAGCTTGTTCTGTATTTTCTTTCGATATTTTTTTTTATCTTCTTCTTCTTTGTTTAGAGACTGGAGATTGGGACGGTGAGACTGGTCGGTAAAGCGAAAAATTATTTTTGTTTGGGCGAATTGCAAAGCTTCATATCCGTTGGACCTAGGCTCTTCTTCATTTTTCTTCATCTCGTAGAGCCACACACATATATTTTGGGAGGTACTTCTTTTGATCTGAATCGATTTTACTAAAGGTGAGCACCTCAAATTTTTGATTTGAATGTGTTCGTACCTTGTGTCGTGCACGATGTTGATCCCGCTATATTTTTCTTCAATTCTCAATCTGTTGTATACGGTGGTCGTGGTTTGTTGGATTCAAGTTGGAGGAGTTTTGTTGGGTTTGAGGGGTTAATAAACACAAAAAGTCGTTGATTTACATCCGAGTAGTTTAGACGGTGCTCATATTCCAATTGGTTGTAATTTGCGACTGATTTCGTGTGCGACGGCGAATGAATTAGTTGGACAACCGGCGACGTAGGAATGTGGGAAAGTGGAAAGCGGGAGAGCACATGAAGAAATTTGAGGAGGCAGAGCATGCTTACCAGACTTGTCTTCGACAACACGAGCACAATTGAAGAGAACAACAGAGCATACACCTCTCGATCGGCAACGTTTGATGTGTAGAATTGATTGAACTCGTTGTATGAACTTGTGGACAAGAATAAATGGATGTAACCTTGTGGACAAGAATAAATGGACAAACTTCTATTTTGACTTCAATTGGCCAATGTAGGTGTAATCGACACTCTTACAAAGCTAACCTAATGGATTGATTTCGTGTAATCCATCTATTTTCTCTCTTGCTTCGTTTCTTTTTGATGATAATGTAATAAATGTAGTAGATACTTGTTGGTCTTAGATGGATACTAATGTCTTGTGATATTGTTTTACAACTCTTTTTTCTTAATTGTCTTGAAATGATGTGATTTATACGTTTAGAGATTTAAAAGTGAAAGTATTACTGGATAAGAGAATTTATAGAACTTGCTACAAGTAAAGATAATAGGTTATAGAACAAGAGAGATTTAAAGAATTTTATCTTTGAGCATCATGTATTCATGTTTACAAATGTAAACTCCATTGATAGACTTGAATGCAAGAGTAAATAGATTGTCCACAAACGATTATCCACGTTACACTGTTTACGAAAGATTGTCCACGTTACGATACACTGTCATTGTCCACGATAGGCTGTGTCTACGATACTATATCTATGCGTTTACAAAGTTTTGTACTTGAATCATTTTTGTAATGATGTGTCCACGATATATTGTCCACGATACACTGTCCACTCGTCTCTGTCTAGAGCTACCACCAGCTTGACTGCTACTCTCAAGTGATCTAACGACCTTTGAACCATACATTCTCCTCAAATCGTTTCATTCTCCACACTTATAGTAGAAACAAATAACAACACAATAAAAGAGATGTTCAGTTTCTCCTATATAGAATCTTCATCTTCAGTTACAGTGCGTCTTTGCTTCCTTCTGTAAAGTAAAGCAGAGATTTAAAAGTGAAAGTATTATTGAAAAAGAGAGATTATATGACTTGCTACAAGTAAAGATAATAGGTTATTGAACAAGAGAGATTTTAAGATAAGGCAACGTTACCAAGTATCGAGTCTGAAGAATTCCAGATTTGGGTTTAATGGGCAAGAGTTGCAAAATCGTTTGTGTTCTTGAATAAATGGCACAAAAAGTGGATGAAGAATTGAGAATCAAATGTACATTCATATATTAAATTTTCAAAATTTAGTCTGAAACAAAGGGACTCTACACAGTAGTCTACTGAAAAAAAAAAAAAACAGAGAAGATGCACGCAACAAGAAACAAGAAAGAATTGCATCCATTCGTCAACGCCGAGAGGTTTGGATGCACCAGCCTTCTTGGGAAGAAGAAGATTGTGAATGTTGGGTAACACACCTCCATTGGCAATGGTTACATGCCCAAACAACTTGCTAAGCTCCTCGTCGTTTCTCACCGCCAACTGAATGTGAGGTGTCACAATTCTGGTCTTTTTGTTGTCCCTTGCAGCGTTTCCAGCCAATTCCAAAACCTACACAGATCCAATTTCACACTTGAAAATTTATATCTTTCAACTCACACACGTACATTTGATCGTGTCCACGGTAAGGTGTCCGCAGTAATGTGTCCACATATACATATCCACACAAACACTAAAAGACCAATGCAACATATCCATACAACTGTGTCCATGTTAATGTGTCCAAACTACGATGGATACAATCACATGGACACAAACTACCATGGACGCAAACTCATGGATACGAAAACACATGGACACGGATACAACGCATGAAAAAATTCTTGTGAAAACACACTAACCCGAAACACAATTTTGTAGCCACAAAATCAAACTATTATAGGCTTATACAACTTAAAATTAGAGATTCTTCTTCATAAACAAACATAGATAAGACTGTTTGACCTATTGATATACTCATATATTTCATACATTTAGCTTGCATTTAGGACATAATTGCATTCATATTGCATTCATACATAAAGAAATTGTAGCTTTTGTCTCATTTTAGGTCATAAGGCACTTTGCATTAGCATTTGCATATTTCTTGCATTCTTGCATCATATTCAGGTTGTTTTGAATAAACTGGAGCTATGGAGGATGCGTGGACATGCTAAGGGTCAAAAAGGAGCCTATGGACACTTGGGAGGACTCGGCCTTGAAGCAGAGGAACCGAGATCGGGACGGATATCGAGCTAGGCAGGTCGATCTAGAAGAGATCGACCACAAGAACGAGGCATTGAGTCGTTCCAAGGAATAAGATCGAGCTCAGAGATCGACCAAGATGATCGAACACGAGCACTGACGCGGAAGAAGAACGAGAGCTAGATCGAGGTCAAGACTCGATCATCCAAGGATCGACTAGACGATCGACAGGAGTACTCGATCTGCCCGAATGGAGCGACCCGACGATCGAGCAAAGGAGGGCGTTCTACACACGAAATCGAGGCCGAGATCGACCAACCGAGCTCGATCTCTAAACCTTATCCGACAGCTCATGCGTTTTGGAGTTTAGTGAAAGGACCATTCCCTCTTTAGTATAAAAGCATTGTGACCTATTTTTGGTCACATATCCTCTTACACACGATCTGTCTATCCTTCTGTAGCGAAAAAAACACCATTGTTAGTCTTTTAAGCTTTTAAGATTTTGTAAAACTTTAATCTTTTCTTTAATCATAAGTACTTACCTTAATCTTTCTTTTTTTAATCGCTTAATCATGTTTAGCTTTCTTTCCTTTACGTTTTCAAGCAGTTTAATCATGCCTAGCGAGTAGTCCTCTTTTGGGTTTACGGTTTGGGGTGATTAAGGGGGTTTAAAGGTTTAAGCTTTGGTCTTTTCTTGCTCTTAAACCATTCTATTCTTGGATTTGGCCGTTTAAAGCTTATGGATTCTTGAGAAAGATCCTTTTGATCTCAGAGATTTCCTTGTCTTAGCAGATTTTGGAGATCTCTTAAAACCCAAATCCAAGAGGCCAACTCATCCTTTTCCAAACACCATGGATGCTTAGGGAGTTGGTTAAGCCACGTTTTGAGATTTATGCTTCAAGTTCTTCATCTTTTCTTTTCACCACGAACAATGGGTTTGGAGAAAGGGGTGAGGAAAGGATTCAATCCAAACACCATGGATGAATCTAGCTTAGCTTCTCAAGGCTTAGAGAAAGCACAAAATGTATAGATCTATGTTTTCAAAACCCAAAGTTTAAATCTTGAACCTCCTTAAGCGTGATCTCCAACCGTGAATCCATCTTTAGTCTTTAAAAAACTTAGAATCATCATTTCTTAGCTCTAAAGTTTGAGTCTTTGCATTTAGTTTATCAAGCAACCGTCTTTTTAGCTTATTTCTTGCATTAGGGTCTAAAAATTCATAAAGTTGTGTTCATGGCATTGTTAGTATTTTAGAAATTCCATAGTACCTTATTTCGTACCCTGATAATTAGTTAGAAGTCAGTAGAATTTTATTTCTAGTTTTCAAAAATCATTTCGTTTGCTAGAAATCGCTTAGTTATCCTGTCTTTAGTTTTTGATTTAATAAAACTAGTAGATTTCTCATTCATTCGCTTAGAAGTCTTCTGCTAGTTAGTTAACATCCTAGTCGGAATTTTAAAATAGTTTTTACAGTCATTTAGTAGTCCCAAATAGTTTTTACAAATTTTATCCCCCATTTATCCGGTTTTCACTTAGATTCATTTTGAGCTCTTGTATTCCTTATAGCTTTCAACATCCCAACTTGGATTGATTTCTAAAGTGCTATAACGACATAAAGAGGCTTTAGGTTTGATTTAGAACACAGAAAAGTTCTCTTATCAAATGGCGCCGTTGCCAATTTGGATTGAGTTTGGAAGTATTAGGATTTGGAGCTTAGTGGAGACTAAGTTTTTGTTTTTAAATCTTTGGTTACTAATTTCTCTACCTTTCTATTTGTGTTCTCAGATACATGAATATCTGAGGTCTAGAGGTGACAACAACTTGCTTCAGCCTCTTGACAACATTCATTTACTTGGAAGTGCACGATTAAGAAGGGAAAGAGAACAAGAAGAAGAGTTTGAGGAAGTAGATCGAGCAGGTATGGCCGATCAGGATAACATTCAACCTCAACATGGACCAGCTGGTAGAGGTAATGGACCGGCGATGCACCAAACACTCACCACAATAGGTTTGACATCACTCCTCCTCCGGTGCAAAACAACAACTTCGAGATAAAGCCAGGCTTTGTCTCAATGGTGCAGAACAACAAATTTCATGGACTTGCCATGGAGGACCCCTTGGAGCATCTAGACAACTTCGAACAAGTATGTGGGATGATCAAGATCAATGGGATCTCGGAGGATAGCTTCAAGCTTAGACTTTTCCCTTTTTCACTTGGGGACAAAGCAAGGCATTGGGAAAAGACTCTACCTCAGGGCACTATAACCTCAAGGGATGATTGCAAGAAGACGTTTCTGTCCAAGTTCTTCTCAAACACAAGAACAGCTCGCCTAAGGAGTGAGATTAGCGGTGTCACACAAAGGCAGAATGAGACCTTTAGTGAAACTATGGAGAGGTTCAAGGACTACACCATTGCTTGTCCTCATCATGGTTTCACTGAGGAGACACTCGTGAGCACCATCTATAGAGGAGATCTTCCCAAAATCCGCATGCTTCTAGACACGGCTAGTAAAGGGAATTTTCTTGGCCAAAATGTGGAAGAGGGTATGGAGCTTATTGAGAACCTTGCTTTGAGTGATGGAAACTACAGTGACGACTATGATATAGCACTTAGAGGGTCTGATCTTGAGGCACACAAGAAGGAGATGAAGTCACTCCATGAAAAGATTGACAAGTTGGTATTTGCATATCAAAAGCAAATACACTTTGTGGGAGAGGCTTCAGATGTTTTGGAAGAGTTGGAGCAATGCCAAGAGGAGGCGAATTGGGTTGCTGGCTAAGACTACACTAAGCAAAAAGGCTATGTGCCACAAAATCAAGGCAACAACAATCTCTCATACTGTAGCACCAATGTGGAAAACCCCAAGGATCAAATATACTCTCCACAACGAGGGAAACCATTTGTTCCTTACAACAAAGTTGGGTTTACACAAAACAGTGGGTATCAAGGGCCGAGACAAGGCAACTACCAAGGGCAACAACAGCAAGGGAACAAGAGTTACCCTCCTGGTTTTGTGCCACAGCAGCAACAAGTGCAATCTCCACAACAAGATCCGGTACAAGCCATGTTCCAACAATTACTTCAAGGGCAAGTTTTTACAAATCAGAAATTTGTGGATATAAACAATAAGCTGGACTCTTCTCTTACTGAGGTATCTACACATTTCACCAACATGAACAACAAGATTCGCCAGCTTGAGAAAGGGAAAGCAAGTTCAAGCGGCCAAGTTAGCTTACCCGGAAAGTGTGAAGCCAATCCTAAGGAGTATTCAAACGCAATCATTCTAAGGAGTGGAAAGGAAGTAGCACCACGGTCTACAGCAAAGCCCAATGAGGACATTGTGATTCAAGAGGGGGAGAATGATCAAGAGATCACCTTTGACAATGTCTACATAGAAAGGCCAAGCAAAGGGAAATAAGCGGCTTTAGATAAAAAAGTAGAGGAGGCTAGCAAAGAAAATGAAGCTTTCATTCCTCCACCCTACAAACCGAAGCTTCCCTTCCCTGGACATTTCAAGAAGCAGCTGGTTGAGAAGCATATAGTCTTGTTTGAGAAGCACTTGAGGAACGTTGAGCTGAAATTGCTTTTACGTGATTGTTTGGCCATGGTACCAAAGTATGCGAAGTTCTTGAAGGATACTCTTGCTAAGAGGGTAAAAGAAGGTGAAGAGGTTATGGTATTGAGTCAAGAATGCAGTGCCATCATCCACAAAGAGATAGCCCCAAAGAAGCTAGGAGATCCGGGGTCATTCACTATACCATGCACTCTAGGCCCCTTGAAGTTTGAAAGTGTTTGTGTGATCTTGGGGCAAGCATTAATCTTATGCCTTACTCTGTGGCCAAAAAGCTAGGCTTTACCAAGTTTAAGGAGTGCAGAATCTCACTAATTCTGACTGACCGAAGTATAAGGCTCCTAGTAGGTATGCTTGAAGACCTACCCGTGAGGATAAATAATGTGAATGTACCCACGGATTTTGTGGTTTTGGAGATGGATGAAAAACCTAAGGATCCTCTAATCCTTGGAAGACCATTTTTAGCAACTGCTGGGGCAATCATAGATGTGAAGAATTGTAAGATCTCACTGCACTTGGACAAAGACATCAAGCTAAACTTTGACATCAATGAAGCTTTGAAGAAACCAACCATTGGTGGGCAAGTGTTCTACATAGAAGCTTTGGATGCATTGGCCGATGAGTAGCTAGAAGAGCTGGGACAAGAAGATCATCTGCAGCTGGCTCTGACAAAGGAGTGTGGGGAGTTTGGCTACCTAAGTTAACAAACTCACGAGTATGTTCACATGCTAGACTCTCGCAAAGTTATGAAAGAAGGTGAAGGCTACCTAGAGATCGACTTGGAGATCGACCAGATTTCTCGATCGAAGCAAGAGATCAATGAGACGATCGATCAAAACACTCAATCTCAGCCAGAGAACGACTTGGTGAAGCAATCCCCTACACGATCCATATCCGATCGACCATGTCAATCGAGTGAGACTACTCGATCCGGGCTAGATCGACAGAGCGATCTACTGATGGACTCGATCTATGCGGTACAAACGGTTGAAGAAGGTAGTTTGGAAGTGCATGACTCGGGTTCA
This sequence comes from Alliaria petiolata, assembly GCA_020283515.1. NCBI lineage: Eukaryota > Viridiplantae > Streptophyta > Magnoliopsida > Brassicales > Brassicaceae > Alliaria > Alliaria petiolata. The sequence continues at coordinate 73,711,659 of JAHZTW010000003.1, read as the reverse complement.
AAGAGGGAATGTGAGGACAACGACCTCAACACAAGTCAAGAGGGAGACTGGAGCGAGCTGCTAGCCCCAAAGGTGGACCTAAAGCAGCTCCCAATTGGGCTAAGGTACGCTTTCTTAGGACCAAATGAAACATATCCGGTTATTGTGAATGAATATCTAAATGATGATGAGTTGAACTCACTCCTTAAGGAGCTGAAGAAGTATAGAAAGGCCATTGGGTACTCTCTCAGTGACATCAATGGCCTTTCACCAATGCTTTGTACTCATAGGTTTCATTTAGAAAATGAAAACACATCCTCTATTGAACATCAAAGACATTTGAACCCGAATTTGAAAGAGGTGGTTAAGAAGGAAATCTTAAAACTCTTAGAGGCTGGTGTGATATACCCTATCAGTGACAGCACATGGGTCTCTCCAGTCCATGTGGTGCCAAAGAAGGGGGGGGGTATCACGGTTATAAGAAATGGAAAAAATGAGTTAATACCTTCTAGGACCATAACCGGTCATAGAATGTGTATTGACTATAGAAAACTAAACTCAACCACAAGAAAATATAATTTCCCTCTCCCCTTCATTGATCAAATGCTAGAAAGAATGGCTAATCATCCATATTACTGTTTTCTAGATGGTTATAGCGGTTTCTTTCAAATCCCAATTCACCCTAATGACCAAGAGAAAACCACATTCACATGCCCTTATGGTACCTTTGCATATTGAAGGATGCCATTTGGGCTATGTAATGCACCAGCTACTTTCCAAAGATGTATGATGTCTATTTTCTCTGACCTATTAGAAGAAATCGTAGAGGTCTTCATGGACGACTTTTCTGTGTATGGTGCTTCGTTTGGTGGTTGTTTGTCTAATCTTTGCAGGGTTCTCAAGAGATGTGAGGAGACAAACTTGGTGCTGAATTGGGAAAAGTGTCATTTTATGGTGAGGGAAGGCATTGTGCTTGGGCACAAAATTTCTGAGAAGGGTATTGAGGTTGACAAGGGAAAGATTAAAGTTATGATGAGCTTAGAGCCTCCGGTGAACGTGAAAGGGATTATGAGTTTCTTGGGGCATGCTGGCTTCTACGGGAGGTTTATCAAGGATTTCTCCAAGATAGCACATCCACTTACAAGGCTGTTATGCAAGAAAACCGAGTTCAACTTTGATGGAGATTTCCTACAAGCCTTTAGGATCATCAAAGAAGCCTTGGTCACCGCTCCTATAGTTCAAGCTCCGGATTGGGATTTGTCCTTTGAGATTATGTGTGATGCAAGTGACTATGCTGTAGGGACTGTCTTGGGTCAGAAAAAGGACAAGAAGCTGCATGTGATTTACTATGCAAGCCGTACCTTAGATGACACATAAGTGAAGTATGCAACCACCGAGAAAGAGCTTCTAGTCGTGGTCTTTGCTTTTGAGAAGTTTAGGTCTTATTTGGTGGGTTCCAAAGTCATTGTATGCACTGATCATGCGGCCTTGAGATACATCTACTCCAAGAAAGATACCAAGCCGTGACTCTTAAGATGGATCCTTCTCATACAAGAGTTTGACATGGAGATCAAAGACAAGAAGGGTATAGAGAACGGTGTGGCGGATCATCTTTCAAGGATGAGGGTTGATGATAACTTGCCAATGGATGACTCGCTCCATGAAGAGCAGCTGTTGATGGTTAACACCGTGGTATGTGCAAGGATAGAGGAGAAGCTTGAAGAAGTCTTGAGCCTAAAAGAAGATAATCTCCCTTGGTACGCGGATATTGTCAACTACTTGGCTTGTGGAGAAGAGCCTACTCACTTGGACCATTACCATAGGAAGAAGTTCATGAGGGACATCTCTCACTACTTTTGGGATGACTCTTACCTATACAAGAGGTGTGTGGATAGCCTATACCGAAGATGTGTCACAAAGGAAGAAGCAAGAGACATCCTTCTCCATTGCTATGGTATGACTTATGGTGGCCATTTTGCTTCCTTCAAGACGGCTACTGAGGTTCTACAAGCTATTTTTTGGTGGCCTACACTATTCAAGGATGCACATGAGTCCATTAAGTCATGTGAAGCTTGCCAGAGGGCTGGAAACATAACCAAAAGGAATGAAATGCCGCAAGTACCTATTTTCGAAGTGGAGGTCTTTGACGCTTGGGAAATTGATTTCATGGGGCCATTTCCATTATCATATGGCAACAAATACATTCTTGTGGCAGTGGATTATGTGTCTAAGTGGGTTGAAGCCATAGCCTCACCAACAAACGATTCAAGAGTGGTGATCAAGCTTTTCAAGACAATCATTTTTCCAAGGTTTGGAGTTCCTAAGGTAGTGATTAGTGATGGGAGGCAGCCACTTCATCAACAAGGTTTTTGAGGGACTTTTGAGAAAGCATGGAGTTAAACACAAGGTGGCCACGCCTTATCACCCTCAAACAAGTGGGCAAGTAGAGGTTTCAAATCGGCAAATCAAGACCATCCTAGAGAGAACCGCGAGAGTAACTTGGAAGGATTGGGCAAGCAAGCTTGATGAAGCTCTTTGGGCGTATAGGACGGCCTACAAGACTCCTCTATGGAAAGTCTTGTCATCTCCCTGTGGAGTTAGAGCACAAAGCTCTTTGGGCCGTGAAACAAATTACAGTCTCAAGACAGCCCAAGAAAGAAGATTAGTGCAAGGAGGGAAGTGCAAGCATAAGCAAAAGGCAAGTTTGGGGGAGTTGATATACTCATATATTTCATACATTTAGCTTGCATTTAGAACATAATTGCATTCATATTGCATTCATACTTAGAGAAATTGTAGCTTTTGTCTCATTTTAGGTCCTAAGGCACCACTACAAGAAAACACAGATTTACCGACTGCACAAGTAGTCGCAGAATAATCGCTAAATCATCAATAACGACTATTTAGCGACTAATACTTGTAGTCGTAAATTCTTAGTCGCTAAAGTTTGTAGTCGTAAATATAGTCGCCTATTGACGACTATTTAATGACTATGATTTATTGTCGTAAAATTAATCGTAACGTAGTCGTTATCTTTTACGATTACTTTACGACTAGTTTACGATTAGATCACATAAACATAAGTTGTTGCTATTGCAGTCGGAAAATAGTCGTAATAATTTAGTGACTAAATAGCGACTATAATAAAATTAAAAAAAAAATTATTGATAATAATATTTTATAATATACAATAAACCAAAAATATTAAATTTAAAAAAAATTAAACAAAACACTGAAAATAATTTCCCCCCCCCATGATTTAACCCACCACCGCCTCTTCCGGATCTACCACCACCGCCTCTAGCCAAGATGAGAAATTTCTGGCAAACCAAGCAAAGGAGATGCTGTTACAAGTCCACCCTGCGATAGGGAAGCTTGTCTCCAAGCGGGTTCCAAAGCTTCCTTCTTCACCGAAGTGAGAACTACAAGCGCTCTCATGATTGACATCTTTGGTCCTATATCCGGTCCCTTTGCTCACAGCTTCACAATTTCCCACCTACGAAACAGGAAACCAAATTAAAACCTCTTTTCATACATCAAGAAGATCAATACATATCTGACTTTCACAAATCTTACAAGCAAACTGTAAAGTTTTCTTTTTCTATTCTTCTTCCCACCAACGTAATCTAAAAACTGGGATTTTTGGACAAATGGAAGAATCTCATATTGGCAATTAAAGCTGCCGAGTCAGAAGTCTGTATGACACATACATACAGAGAAAACTTTTCAGAATCGTTTTTACCTTCGAATGTAGCAGAAGTTGACAAAATCAGATGATATATACGACCCATCGACAACTAACAAACAGATCACAAGTTGACAAAATCAAAGACAACAAACTCTAAAAGCTACAAACAGAAGTCGACAATCAATATGATAAGTAGAAATGAAGCTCAAATTAAACATAAGTAAATGAGTTATTTCCTTGAGAAGTCCTTGATAAGTTCTTGGTTGAGGAGAATGCGAGAAGGAGTTGCAGCAGTTGAGGTGGTTTTGCTGGCAGAATTAGAAGATCCATCATTAGCTATCATCTTTGTTACGGCTTCCTCTACAATAAGGACAAGAGACTGAGCTGGAGCATCAATGAAGCTTCCATCTTTGCGTGTGTGTGTCTTCCGCACAAGATCTGTGAAAGGTGATGGTTCATCAAGATATGACATACAAAACAAGAATGACTTAACAGAACCACAATGGTTCCATCATCAAGTCTAAATTTAATACAGAGAAAAGGACACTAACTATAAGACTCTCTAACACTAACTCTAAGACATCTCTCACTCAAACTCTAACTCTAACACTTACTGTAAGACTTCATTAATACTAATACTAACTCTTAACTCTCTGTCTAACACTAACATTAACTCTAACTTTAACACTAACTCTAAGACTTTTGAAAAACCGTAACCAAATCAATAACTCTACGACTTCTTTAACAGGAACACTAACTCTAAGACTATCTTTAACACATAGAAAAGGACACTAAATATAAGACTCTCTAACACTAACTCTAAGACTCTCTAACTCTAACTCTAACTCTAACTCGAAGACTTCACTAACACTAACTCTTAAGAATTATTTGAAAAACTGAAACCAAATCACTAACTCTAACTCTTAACACTAACTCTAAGACATGTAAAAAACCGTAACTAAATCAATAACTCTACGACTTCTTTAACATGAACTAACTCTAAGTCTAACTTTAACTCTTAGCTCTAACACTAACCGACTCACTAACTCCAAGACATATCCCAAAAATACTTGGCAAAGACAATCATAAACTCGAAAACTTGTTTGAAAAACTGAATCCAATTCAAACTCCAAACAAACGAGCCCAAATTGAAATCCTAAATCCCAACGAAACCCCAAATCCAAAATACAATCCAAACTCCAAACCGAAACCCCAAATCTAAACCCTAAATCCAAATGAAACCCTTAATCCAGAATCCAATCCAAACTCCAAACCAAAACCCCAAATCGAAACCCCAACCCGAAATCCCAAAGCGAAACCCCAAATCGAAATCCTAAATCTAATACAAACCCCAAACAAACGAGAAAATTAACCATGAAAAAGAAAATCATTTACCCTAACCGTTTATAGATAAAGAAAACGTACCCGGCGGAGTGTTGCCAGCGGTGACTGAGTTACGACGGTTTTGGGCAGAAGGAGACATCGGGATTTGTGTATAGAGGAAGAAACGAAGAGAGGAAGCGACGAAAAGAGGAAGAGAGGAAGAGATGAACATAGGAGGCGATGAAGAGAGGAAGAGAGGAAGAGAGGAAGAAAGGAGAGAGTTCGTAAAAGAAATTAAATCTAGTAAATCTGTGTACACGCGATTTTTTAGTAATCCATCGAATTGGTCGTAATATAGTCGCTAATTTTGCTACGGTTTTGCGACTAAGATGGGGCGACGTACTATTAGTCATCAATCAGTCGCTAATTAGCGACTAACTAACGATTTCCATATTTGATCGCAAATTAACGACTAATTAGAGTCTAATTTTAATTAGTCGCAAATTAATCGGTAATTAGTCGGTAATTAGTCGCTAAATTAACAACTGTATATGTAGTCGCAATTTGCAGTCGCGAAAAGCCTGTTTTCTTGTAGTGCACTTTGCATTAGCATTTGCATATTTCTTGCATTCTTGCATCATATTCAGGTTGTTTTGGATAAATTGGAGTTATGGAGGATGCGTGGACATGCTAAGGGTCAAAAAGAAGTCTATGGACACTTGGGAGGACTCGGCCTTGAAGCAGAGGAACCGAGATCGAGACGGAGATCGAGCTAGGCATGTCAATCTAGAAGAGATTGACCACAAGATGGAGGCATTGAGTCGTTCCAAGGAATAAGATCGAGCTCAGAGATCGACCAAGATGATCGAACACGAGCACTGACGCGAAAGAAGAACGAGAGCTAGATCGAGGTGAAGACTCGATCATCCAAGGATCGACTAGACGATCGACAAGAGTACTCGATCTGCCCGAATGGAACGACCCGACGATCGAGCAAAGGAGGGCGTTCTACACACGAGATCGAGGCCAAGATCGACCACCGAGATCGATCTCTAAACCTTATCCGACAGCTCATGCGTTTTGGAGTTTAGTGAGGGGACCATTCCCTCTTTAGTATAAAAGCATTGTGACCTATTTTTGGTCACATATCCTCTTACACACGATCTATCTCTCCTTCTTTAGCGAAAAAACACCATTCTTAGTCTTCAAAGCTTTTAAGATTTTATAAAACATTAATCTTTTCTTTAATCATAAGTACTTACCTTAATCTTTCTTGTTTTAATCACTTAATCATGTTTAGCTTTCTTTCCTTTACGTTTTCAAGAAGTTTAATCATGCCTAGCGAGTAGTCCTCTTTTGGGTTTACGGTTTGGGTGATTAAGGGGGTTTAAAGGTTTAAGCTTTGGTCTTTTCTTACTCTTAAACCATTCTCTTCTTGGATTTGGGCGTTTAAAGCTTAGGGATTCTTGAGAAAGATCCTTTTGATCTCAGAGATTTCGTTGTCTTAGCAGATTTTGGAGATCTCTTAAAACCCAAATCCAAGAGGCCAACTCATCCTTTCCCAAACACCATGGATGCTTAGGGAGTTGGTTAAGCCACGTTTTGAGATTTATGCTTCATGTTCTTCATCTTTTCTTTCCACCACGAACCATGGGTTTGCAGGAAGGGGTGAGGAAAGGATTCAATCCAAACACCATGGATGAATCTAGCTTAGCTTCTCAAGACTTAGAGAAAGCACAAAATGTGTAGATTTATGTTTTCAAAACCCAAAGTTTAAATCTTGAACCCCCTTAAGCGTGATCCCCAACCGTGAATCCATCTTTAGCCTTTAAAAAAACTTAGAATCATCATTTCTTAACTTTAAAGTTTGAGTCTTTGCATTTAGTTTATCAAGCAACCGTCTTTTTAGCTTATTTCTTGCATTAGGGTCTTAAAATTCATAAAGTTGTGTTCTTGGCATTGTTAGTATTTTAGAAATTCCCTAGTACCTTATTTCGCACCCTGGTAATTAGTTAGAAGTCAGTAGAATTTTATTTCTAGTTTTCAAAAATCATTTCGTTTGCTAGAAATCGCCTAGTTATTCTGTCTTTAGATTTTGATTTAATAAAACTAGTAGATGTCTCATTCATTTGCTTACAAGTCTTCTGCTAGTTAGTTAACATCCTAGTGTGGATTTTAAAATAGGTTTTACAGTCATTTAGTAGTCCCAAATAGTTTTTACAAATTTTATCCCCCATTTATCCGGTTTTCACTTAGATTCATTTTGAGCTTTTGTATTTCTTCTAGCTTTCAACATCCCATCTTGGATTGATTCCTAAAGTGCTATAACGCCATAAAGAGGCTTTAGGTTTGATTTAGAACACGGAAAAGTTCTCTTATCACCTATGATTTAGCTAACGCAATCTGCAAAATTGGAATTCTCCTCTTATGAGAACAAAAGCACCTATCAGGATTTGGTGTAGAGGGTTGTTACCTTCTATGCCATTAAGGCGTTAACGATGCAATGTTCGAAGATGGTGTTTTGGATTGTGATGGAAACCTTTATCAAAACGAGTTAGAACGGTTGGCGACACAGACAAGATGTAGACGAGCCAGATCTTCGAGCAAGTAGATCCGGTGGTTGTGGTATCGCCGATTCAGATCACCGAGCAAGCAGATCCAGTTGTTACATGTGGCAAGCGGGAGTTTTTGTCGGCTAGAGAATATGGTTTGTTCAGCCGTGGAGTCGTTCGGTTTCGTCGGAATACAAGAAGATGGTGATTAGCAGAAGATGCGGAGTATTCTATGAAAGGTTGGTAAAAACATAAGATCAGTTTTTAACATCAGAAGCCAAGAGAGTAAAAAGATAAATGAGGGGCTATTTGGTCATAACACAAGACCAAAGTGTGTTGATTTGGAGAAGTGTCTATATCTGCAAATTGAGTTTTGAGAAGTGCCCAAAAGTGTAATTTTCTCTTTAGTAATTAATATGTGGCATGTGTGAGGTTTATCAATTAGATTTTGTTATGTGTAAAAAATTATACCAATTAACTTTTAACATATATAAAAAATTCAAATAAAAAAATAAAAAATAAATATAAAACATATTAATATATTTTTCTGTAAACAATAAAGCTAAAAACACTATAAAAAAACTAAAAGTATAAAATTTATATTTGGAAAAGAAAAAAAAGAAGAAATCAATAATAAATTAAGAAAGTAAAATTTATATTCATATTTCACACAGGAAATTAAAAATTTATTATATTATATCATACACTTCATTGTGGGTTTTCTTTCTATAGGTTTATAATTATGTTGACATGGAAAAAATTGTAAAATTTATGTTGAAAAATAAATTTATTTTGGAAAATTTTACATATTACGTTGTAAAAATTGTAAAAAATCATAAACTAAATAATTAATTTCTTATAAAAAGATGATATGCATATTAAAAAAAATCTATAAGAACATAATTATGATTCAATTAGAAATAGAAAAATCAAATAATTAGTAATATCAAATATGTGATGAAGTTTGTCAAACTAAATAAAAAAAAAAAAAAATCAAATTGTCGTAACATTTTTTCCCTCTCCTTCCATGCTACCCCTTTGGCTTCATGTTGATGTTGTTTCTTCTCTTGTGCGATTTTGTTCCAAACCTCCAACTCCCCAAGCCTGAATCTCTTCACAGCTGCTGCATTAACTAAAGATCCACTCATAATCTGCTGATTCATTGTTCACATAGAGTCCGTTAGTTCATTTATTTCCTTAGTTTGTCGCCGAATCTGGTCTCTCGCCTCGAGCAAACTCTACTTTTGCCATCCATAAAGTTTTGCCTCATTAGCCTAAGCGAAGAATCCTTGTTTATCACATTTGTAAAATTTTCTGCCCGGGTTATCATTAGTCCATGATTTGTACAGCTTCGTCAACATGTTGTAGTAGCAAAAGAGACCCTCCATCTGCTCGTAACTGCTGATGTAAGAGTGCGCATATGAACCGGAACTTTGACTACGTTCCATGCGCAAATATGTGCAAGTTAAAACAGTCAGAAAGATAGTCAAAGAAAATTCTAAGAGAGTTGAAGAAAACTGAAGGAGGTTAGTGATAACACCCATATTTTACACCTATAATATATATTTCAAGATCCATTTCATGTGTTTTAAGTTGGTTTTCAAAAGTTTTCAAGTGATTTTCATGTTTTCTATTTTCAAAAATTTATTTTAGGTATTTTGGTCTAAATTTACATCTTTTGGATCTTTTTGGAACAAAACGACATTTTGGACAGATTCGTTCCACCATATGTATCAGATCAGATGGAAGCCTTTCACAAACTCCTCTGTCTCATACACAAGAAAGAAGAATTGAGTCACGGCACGCAGCAAAGTGGTTTCAAGGAAATTCCACTGTTAGATCTCCAGTTATGCCAAAATCATTTAAGATATGTTTTGCAGCGTCAAAGAAGGAACAACATTGAAGAACCGACGACCAACCACCACGCCACCATCCCCTCATGGCGCTGCGAGTTTCCTTTATGGTGCGGCCATTATAGACGTAAGACACAAGCCCAAAAACCGAGCCCATTTCACATGCCCTAGACTTTTGATCGTTTTAAAGCCTGAGCCTTTTTCCGCACTTGAAGTCCTATATAAACCACGACTTAGGGTTGAGAGAAAAAATTACTTTTTACAGAGTTGAGCAGCCTCATTCACGCACATCAGCTATCAAGTTCTTATTTTCGTTTTTACCTTTTGTTTTTATTTTTTTTGCTTTTCAATACTTTAAGGTAGAAGATGTCTTCATCTGCAACTCTTTAAAGAAGTTTTCTAAACACTTTTTTGATATATCATGGTTTTTACCCGTTTTTGGACCATGATATAAGTATTTTTATAGTCTTTTGTTAGTTTTAGAATTCTATTAGAGTTTTTACAGGATGGAGAGCATTTGAAGCTTAATGGGAGATTCTGGAACTTATTGAAACATTTTGGAGAAGCAGCCGAAGTGATGAAGTTGGAGCTGATTTTACACGAAGGGTGTCGATCGACACTAACCCTTGGTGTCGATCGACACCAATGAAGCCGACTCAAATTCACAGACTTCCAAAGGAAAAAGGAAATCATCTCAAGTTTGAAGAAATTACAAGACTGTCCTTGACGAAAATCTTCCTCTATAAATAGTTTTCATGCATTGTTTAGCCAGATACCTTATCATTATTTTCTGTTTTTGAGACTTAGAGAGAGATTGATCCTGAGCTTTTGGGGAGACAATTCTAACTCATCTGAGCCAGATTTCGAACCCCAGTATCATTCTCTATTCTTTTATGCAAGTTATTTCTGTCATGATTTGTGTTTTCATAATTATGTCTGAGTAGTTTGCTAGTTAGGTTAGGGTGATTTAGAGTTGATGAAGAGTTTGTAGAGTCATTAGAACTTTTAGGGAATCAATAGGATCTTCACCTTGATTTGTGCTTAACTTGATTTCTGAAATTGATCACTTAGAAATCAAACCTTAGGTTATTTAATAGATGCGAGAGCATTATTAGTAACTTGAACTAATCATGGGTGAGCAAAATATCTATTCGCAAAGAGGTTTGATTTAGGTATTTTGTGAACAAATCGAACATGTTCTTATTGCTTGCCTTAGTTGTTTAAATTCGCAAAGAGATTTGGAATTTAGGAATCTAGGCATAGATAACTTCTGCAACGAGAGTTGATTGGTTTTAACTTAGTGATTCGAGTTCTAGACGGTTCTTAATAAATCTCTAATTAACTTAGATTCTGCATTCTTGGATTCAACATGATAATTACCCTTGCCTAGCGCCTTAGTCTCCTAAACTTAAATCCGCTTATAATCTCGTTTACTTAATTGCTTAGTTGTTTTATCTACTTTATTTCAATTTGATCTAGTATAATCTGAACTTAGAAACCTTAGTGTAGCATCTACTTCCCTTGGGATTCGATACTCCTTATACTTCAACTGCATTGCTGTGCACTTGTAGTAGTTGATTATTTGGATAAAACCTTAGGCCTATCATGTTTTTGGCGCCGTTGCCGGGGAAGTAATAGCTGCCTAACGGAATCTAGTACTAGAATTTTGACTAGGTTTTGTTTTTATTTTTGTTACTAATTTAGTTTCTTATCTTTGGTTTCAGGTGCATGCCCAGTACCAGAAGCAACAAGGAGAAGGAACTTGTCGCACTGAACCAAGAGCTCGGTCGTTTGGAACGTACGAACCGCAAGACTGCACGAGTGTCGATCGACACCCATACTAGCATCGATCGACACCCTGCGCAGACGACAATGGCTGAGGCTGTGGTTGTGGTACGCGACGCAGAAGGCAACCTATTCGACATACAAGGCAATAGAAGGAATGCCCAAGGACAGAGACTTGATGATAATGAAGCTATTATCATTGAGCAACCAATACAAGCCGCCCTTCCAGAAGCTGGACGTGGAAGAACACTTGGCGAGTACAACCCCCCAGACAAGTTCTATGCCAATAGAGCTGAGATCCGTCCTCCTGCATTTCAGAGGAATGACTTTAATGCAGTGGGATATTCAAAAGCCGTCGAATATCAATGGATTTCGATTGCCTTTGTTGCTTAGATCTCAAGTTTTCGTATAGAAGAACAAAGAGATGCGAAGACTTAAACTTTGAGAAGTATTCTCTTTATAAATTCAATAACCATCTTTCAAAGGAACAATTACAAAGTCTTAATAGGGAATACTAACCCTAGCTACCCAATAAATAAGTAAATTATGAGAAATAGAAACTTAACATAATAGAAGTAGAAATCCAAATCAAAGACCGACTTATTAAAGTCGTAAAACCTAAAGTACGTAAAAAGCCCATTAACATAAGAGACGCTACATCAGGTCCCCCGTGGTGAAGAAAAATTCGTCCTCGAATTTTCTTCCTCCTCCGAAGTTACAAAAGGCACCAAATGCTTCACATTAAACACGTCGGCAGTGTTCATTGTTGGAGGAAGACGAAGCCGATATGCATTGTTGTTTATCTTCTCCAAAACCTCGAGTGGTCCAATCTTGCGAGCCTTCAATTTGTTATATGTGTTTGCGGGAAAACGATCCTTTGTAAGAACCGCCCAAACCTTGTCACCAACTTGAAACTGAAGATCACGACGGTGAACATCAACATCGTGCTTATACTTTGCTGTCGCACGCTCCAAGTTAGCACGAACTTGCGAGTGTAAATCTTGGAACTCTTCCACTATATCACACGCACGGCCATGCATTCGTGTGCGATCAGGAGTAATCGAAAGATCCAAAGGACTTCGTGGTGCCAAACCGTAGACCATACGAAAAGGACTAAAACCAGTACTCTGGTTAAGAGCATGATTATGAGCAAATTCCGCTTGGCACAAAATAGTATCCCACGACTTAATGTTGTCACCCACTAAGCATCGCAAGAGATCGCCTAAAGCTCGATTAGTTACCTCGGTTTGACCGTCTGTCTGTGGATGATAGGCGGAACTCATATCTAAGCTTGTTCGCAAAAGTTTCCAATGAGAACGCCAAAAATGGTTGAGAAACCGAGAGTCATGATCGGAGACGATGGACAATGGAAGGCCATGGAGCTTGTAGATCTCACGAAAGAATAACACGGCCACTTGGGTTGCATCCGTAGTCTTCTTGCAAGGCACAAAACGAGCCATCTTCGAAAAACGGTCCACGACCACAAATATGGAATCATGACCACGCTGTGTACGAGGAAGACCAAGAACAAACTCCATACTAATATCCGTCCATGGTTGAGTGGGAATTGGCAAAGGCATATATAAACCGGCATTTGTAGCATGTCCCTTTGCCGCTTGACAAACCACACAACGCGAAACAAAGCGTTCAACGTCGCGCCGAATATTAGGCCATAAGTAAGAACTAGTGACTAGTTGGAGAGTACGATCGCGACCCACATGACCCTCGTTGTGGAGTTTGCTGATTACTTGTAAGCGAAGACTGCATTCAGGTATACATAACTTTGTTCCTCGGAACAAAAAGCCATCCAAGACGAAAAACTCGACACTTGAACCGAGCTGTGCGTCGGGCAAAACTTTCCAAAAATATGGATCGGTTGGATACAATTCTGGCAACGCCGAAAAACCTATGATCGAGACATGAAGCGTGGACAACAAAGAGTGTCGGCGACTAAGGGCATCAGCAACCTTGTTAAGAGAGCCGGCGGTATGTTTGATGACGAATGTGAGTTGCTGGAGATAAGCAAACCACGATGCATGACGGGAAGAGACTTTGTCTTGTGAGCCCATGTGTTTCAATGCGTCATGATCCGTATACAAAACAAACTCACGATGAATGAGATAATGCCGCCAGTGCTTAATAGATTGTACAACCGCATACAACTCCACATCGTATGTACTGTAACGACTACGCGATCCGGCCATCTTTTCACTGAAAAAGGCAATAGGACGACTTTGTTGGCTGAGAACCGCGCCTATGCCAGTCTTAGAAGCATCTGAATGAAGCTCAAAAGGAAGGGAAAAATCTGGTAAGGCAAGAACCGGAGTCGTCGTGAGGTGGGTCTTGATGATTTCAAAATCTTCATTCGCAGCAGGCGTCCAAGTAAAGGAAGAAGACTTCATACAATCGGTAATGGGAGACATGATGCTGCTGAAATGAGGGACAAAGCGGCGATAAAACGACGCGAGTCCGTGGAAACTACGCACTTCAGTGATTGATGTAGGTGCTTGCCAAGAACGAATTGCAGCAATCTTCGCTGGATCCACCTCTAAACCGTGGCTCGAAACAATGTATCTGAGAAAAAGGACCTGAGAAACACCGAATGAACACTTCTTGGTTGCACCAAATAACTTCTCTCGTCGTAACACCAAAAGCACGTCTCGTAAATGAACAAGATGTTCTTCCAACGACGCACTGAAAATAAGGATATCATCGAAGTAAACAACGACACAACGACCAATGAAGGGACGCAAGGCTTGGTTCATGACACGCATGAAAGTGCTTGGAGCATTCGACAACCCAAACGGCATAACAAGCTACTCGAAAAGACCCTCTCGCGTTTTAAAAGCTGTCTTCCACTCGTCGCCTGGGCGGATTCGTATTTGATGATAACCACTTTTCAAATCGAGCTTCGTGAAAATGGATGCATTACCAATTTTATCAAGGAGGTCATCTAACCGAGGAATCGGAAAACGGTAGCGCAGTGTAATCTTATTTATGGCTCTGCTGTCCACACATATGCGCCACGTTCCATCTTTCTTAGGAATCAATAACGCCGGAACAGCGCAAGGGCTCAAACTCTCACGCAAGTAACCCTTAGATAGCAAGTCCTCGACCTGTCGTCGCAGTTCGTCGTGTTCCATTGGACTCATGCGATAGTGTGGACGGTTTGGGAGATGCGCATCTGGCATGAGATCAATGTAATGTTGTATGTCTCGCAACGGATGCAAACCATCCGGCAAGTCAGAGGGGAATACATCTTTGAATTCTGAGATTAAATCCTTAAAAGCCAATGGAACCTCGTCCAGAAAAGAGTCTCGCGAAGGAGAGTTAACAAGGACATAAACCACATCAGTCGAACGAAGTTCGGAAGTAAATTTAGACTTATTAAGAAACAGAACCTTTGTGTCCGATATCGATGCTTGTGGTGGAGATGGAATATCAGAACTTGTAGCAGTAGGTGGTGCTGAGTCTTGTGATGGAAGCAACGTGATTCGTTTATTCTCGAATGAAAATGCATACGTGTTGGCAAAACCTTCATGAGAAGTACGTCTATCGAACTGCCAGGGACGACAAAGGAGAAGGTGACAAGCGTCCATAGGGATCACGTCACAATACACCCCATCCTTGTAACTAGAGCCCACGGAAAAAGGTACATGGCAACGTCTTGAGATGCGTAACTCAGTATTGGAATTGAGCCACACGAGCTTGTAAGGTGACGGATGCGGTTCGGTGAACAAGACAAGTTTTTGGACTGCTTCCTCGGATATGACGTTCGTACAGCTTCCCGAATCAATTATGAAACGACAGACTTTCCCTCTTATTGTACATGAAGATCGAAAAATATTAGTGCGAAGCCACTATTTTTCTCGTCCGTGTGGTAACAAAAAATTGCGTCGTATGACGAGTGTCGGACCTGTATCGCCAACAACATGTTCATCACACAACTGGTCCTCTTCCTCATCACCATAGACATCGTATCGAGGCTCTTCATCCGTACAAAGGTCACGACGATTAGCTTTAGGACACGCAGATTGTCGATGACCTTGTTCTCCACATCCGAAGCACTTGAAGATCGGCAAACGAGGATTACGAGCTGCAGCAATGCCATCACTGCTTTCCGAGCTCCGTTGTTGCAGTCTGGAATCAGTCGACATCTCTGACTGTTTTGCTGAGTCGAAAGATGCACCGTGCGTCCGTGTATTAGTCGTATTCCAGCCTGTAGAAGAAACCCGCGAGTTTTGTTCGACTAACAAGGCTCGTTGATGAGCCTCCGAAACAGAAGCTGGATTGAACTGAAGCAATGTATTCTGAATAGATACTCGCATACCTCCAATAAACCGCGACACCAACTGCTCCTCTGTTTCTCATAAATCATTACGGGCGAGCAGGGAAAAAAAATCTGTGGCATAATCATCTACGGACCGAGCTCCTTGACGCAGATTATGTAGTCGCGTGTAGATTGTGCGCACATAATTGAAAGAGAGAAACACTTTGCGCATCTTCGTCTTCAGTTTATCGCAAGAGACAAGACGAGCTTTGCCTTTCCGTGCTCTTTTTTTCTTTCGTTTGTTGCCACCAAGCAGAAGCGCGACTACGAAATCGAGTGGCGACTAACGCTACTTTCATCTCTTCAGAAACTTCTTTGAACATCAATAGTTCATCGGTGGTATTAAGCCAATCAATAAATTCCTCCGGTTGTAGACCTCCGGTGAACTCAGGAAGGTCGAGCTTGAACCCTAGTTCCCAACGCCGGTTATCAACACGTGGAGCCACGATTGCGTCTTGATGACGATGTTCGTGCATCCCCGCAAAAAGGTTTCCTTCCTCTTCTTCTCCGTCATCATCATCATAAGCCGCAAAGACCTGTTCAGCAGCGCTAGGTGCGCGAGGAGGGGCTTGAAGAGCCGTTCGAAGTGCTGCATCGACGACGTTACGCAAGTCTTGGTGAAAGTCAGCAAGGGCCCCTCGAAACGCTTCGTCGTGATCCGCCAGTGTCTGTTGCAAGGACTTCTTGGGAGGCATGATTTTGGATCGAAAAGTTTCTGATACCAACTAATGCAGTGGGATATTCAAAAGCCGTCGAATATCAATGGATTTCGATTGCCTTTGTTGCTTAGATCTCAAGTTTTCGTATAGAAGAACAAAGAGNTGCAGTGGGATATTCAAAAGCCGTCGAATATCAATGGATTTCGATTGCCTTTGTTGCTTAGATCTCAAGTTTTCGTATAGAAGAACAAAGAGATGCGAAGACTTAAACTTTGAGAAGAATTCTCTTTATAAATTCAATAACCATCTTTCAACGGAACAATTACAAAGTCTTAAATAGGGAATGCTAACCCTAGCTACCCAATAAATAAGTAAATCATGAGAAATAGAAACTTAACATAATAGAAGTAGAAATCCAAATCAAAGAGAACCGACTTATGAAAGTCGTAAAACCTAAAGTACGTAAAAAGCCCATTAACATAAGAGACGCTACATCAGACTTTGAGCTGAAGCCTTCCTACTTCACACTGGTGGCTCAGCATCCGTTCCATGGTCTTCCTCAAGAGGATCCCATGGACCATATTGAGAGATTCGAGGACTTGGCATCAAGCATCAAAGCTAATGGAGTGTCCAATGACTATCTCTTCTGCAAGCTGTTCCCTTACTCGCTTGCTGGAGAAGCATCATATTGGCTGAAGCAACTTGATCCAGGATCTTTGACCACTTGGGAGGAAACAAAGAATGCATTCTTATGCAATTTTTTTGATGACGCGAGATCTGATGAGCTGAGGACGAAGATCACTGCATTTTCTCAAGGACCCACTGAAGCATTCAAAGCTTCTTGGGTGAGGTTCAGATCGTACCAGAGGGATTGCCCACATCACGGTTTCAGCGAACCACAACTTCTCGGAATCTTTTACCGAGGGATAGACTGGAGGTACCAGATGGCTTTAGACGCAGCAAGCAATGGCAACTTCAACACCAGATACCCAGACGACGCGATGGTGCTTATAGAGAATTTGACCTCTTGTAACAGCACCAAGAACGCAGACTTTGAAAGGAGACAGCACGCAGGAGTGAATGGAGGAAGCCAAATTGCTGAAGTCAACAGGAAGCTAGACAACGTACACAATCTCTTGGTGGCGAATAATCAAGTCCACTTTGCTAATGAAGTGGAGACATTCGAACCGAGTGAAGAATGCGAAGAAGAGGATGTCAACTATATCAACGGAGGTGGATTTCAAGGCCAACGTTATGGGAACCAGCAAGGGAACAGGAGCTTCAACGAGAATTATAGGAGTTGTTCCTTCACAGGAAATCAAAAACTCTTCCGGTTATACTCAAAAGCTCCCATTTCAGAACAGCAATTACACAAGGAGCTATGGAAATTCTTCTTACCAGAAGCCTCCTGCACAAGACAACAAAATGAAGTCTATGCTTGAAAAACTCTTGGAAGGACAGCAGAAGATGACGGTGGATTTCAATAGGAAGATTGATTCACTGTACCTAGACCTGAATGGAAAGATTGAGAGCTTAAACTCTCATATGAAGAAGCTGGATGTTCAAGTTGCTCAAACTGCAGGAGCTGTTAACAGGCAATAAGGTTTTCTTCCAGGGAAGACTGATACCAATCCCAAACGCCATGTGAACGCTGTCACATTGAGGAGTGGAAAGAACCTTCAGTCTGTGCAGAAGAGAGAGCTTAGAGTTGAAGAATTCGAGGAGCTTGAAGATGTTGAAGATGGTGCGGAGCCAGTGTCGATCGACACTACTGAAGAGTATCGATCGACACCCATGGAGAAACACAAAGACACGAGCAAACCCGAAGCGAAAGACCTGACTTCAAAGACTACTGTCGATCGATGCTCTTCGCAGACGACACCAGATCAGGCCAAGACTACGAAAGTTGCTAAAGAAAGTGTCTACAACCCGAAGATCCCTTTCCCCTTGATACCAAAGCAGTCTAAGAAGGAGCTACTTGATGCCAGATGCAAGGCTATCATGGATAGACTAGTGGTTAAAATCCCTTTAATGGATGCCATTAGAACTACTCCAGTGATAAAGAGATACTTGAAGTGGATGATGACCAAGAACATGGATATGGAGGAAGGAGTGATGATGATATCAGAGCAAGTTAGTGCTGTCATTCAGAACAGGCTTCCAGAAAAACTCTCCGATCCGGGAAGCTTTGTTCTTGATTGTTCCATCTTTTTAGACAAGTTTGGAAGGTCTCTATGCGATTTGGGTTCAAGTGTTAACTTGATGCCTCTTTCAGTTGCTCTTAGTATGGATATGACAAACTTCAAACCCACAAGAATCTCCTTAGTCCTTGCTGATCGCTCTGTAAGGATCCCTGAAGGTGTCTTAGAAGATGTTCCCATCAAAGTGGGAGATTGTTTGATTCCCACAGACTTTGTGGTATTAGCCTATTGATATGTCTGTATTTTGCATCATTTTAGCATCCATATAGTGTAGGTTTATCATCATTTTAGAGTCTAATATAGCATTATAGTGTTGCATTTGATCATTTAGAGTCCTAG
>JAHZTW010000003.1:73656025-73686502 GCA_020283515.1 Alliaria petiolata | reverse complement strand
AATGGTTCAAACTTGCAATCTAGGTTAGATTCTTTCATCTCTCTTCCTAATAAGTGATTCCTAATGCCAAATAGCTAACCTTTGCTAATTTGGATCATAGGCATTTCATCCACCCACCAAGTGTTTGATGAAATGCTTGAACCAACTTATTAGGAGATTTACATTCCTAGCCTAACACATCATTAGCTGTCTAGGGTGTTTATCATGCTATTTAGACTTGAAATTAATGCTTGCTAATTACTTCTAATGCTAAAACATCATTAGTTCATTAGGGTGATTAGTGAAGGGATTATTACCACACATCATGGATTAGTCTATAATTAAGTGATCTAGGCATAGAGATGGCTTATTTAGTTGCTTAGATGATTGCAAGGTTGTCCATTTAGTTTCCCAAATCAATGATTCCATCCCTAGGTTTCGTTTTAGTTAATTTTATAATCTTGCTTAGTAGTTAATCTCTTGATTAGTGCTTAATTAGTAGTAATTAAGGCTTATTTTGGTAGTATTGCTCTAGTAGTATCTTTATTAGATTGTTGCTTGCCTTTAATACTTGTTTGTGACTTGAATTTATCCATTTTAGCTTAGCTTAGACAAGACTTTGTATTCTTAGTGAATCATCTCCCAAGATGGATTGATACCTTAAATATTGCAATGATATGAGCAATTAAGGAATTGCTTGCAAGGCTAAAAAGTCTTGTTTCACCTATGATGAGGAACCCAAAAACCCTCTCATACTTTGTAGACATTTCTTGGCTACAGCTGGAGCCATCATTGATGTGAGAAAGGGGAGAATCGCGCTGAACATTGGTGATTTGGTGATGAATTTCGACATGGAGAAGCTGATGAAGAGGCCAACAATCGATGGACAGACTTTCTATGTCGATTCACTCACCAACCTTGCTGAAGAAATTTTCCAAGAGGACCACCCTACAGACCCTTTGGAAAGAGCATTGACGACTTCTACAAAGAACGCTGAGAAATTGGACGATGTCGCTGCTGGATACATAAAGATGATAGATGCGAGTGAGCAAGTGCTGCAATCAGTCGCACAAGACAATTGGTGTCGATCGACACCATCACAGAGTGTCGATCGACACTCTGCGAAAGCTGCGACGGCTGCCACACTTGGAGACTGGAGCGAAGCTAAAGCTCCTAAAGTTGAGCTTAAACAGCTCCCTGCCGGGCTAAGGTACGCATTTCTTGGTCCTAACTCGACTTATCCTGTTATTGTGAATGCTTCCTTAAACAATGCAGAGCTCACTTTATTGCTAAGCAAGCTGCGCAAATATCGCAAAGCTCTTGGCTATTCTCTTGATGACATTTCAGGTATCTCACCAGACTTGTGCATGCATCGGATTCATCTTGAGGATGAGACGAAGTCATCGATTGAATATCAAAGAAGGCTGAATCCGAACCTGAAGGAAGTAGTCAAGAAGGAGATCATGAAGCTCTTGGAAGCTGAGATCATCTATTCCATTTCGGACAGTGCTTGGGTCAGCCCAGTTCATGTGGTTCCTAAGAAAGGAGGAGTCACAGTGGTGAAGAATGAGAAGAACGAGCTGATTCCTACAAGGACTGTGACTGGACACATGATGTGCATAGACTACAGGAAGCTGAATGCCGCGACCAGAAAGGATCATTTTCCTTTGCCTTTCATCGATCCGATGCTGGAAAGATTGGAGAATCATCCTACTACTGTTTTCTTGATGACTATTCGGGATTCTTCCAGATTCCAATCCATCCAGATGATCAGGAGAAGACCACGTTTACATGTCCTTATGGTACATTTGCATATCGCAGAATGCCATTTGGACTTTGTAATGCTCCTGCGACCTTCCAGCGATGCATGATGTCTATCTTCACCGACAAGATTGAGAAGTTTATGAAAGTCTTAATGGATGACTTTTCTGTTTATGGGTCATCCTTCAAAGACTGCCTGGACAACTTATGCGCAGTGTTGCAGCGATGTGAAGAGGAGCACTTAGTCCTGAGATGTAATTGTACTTTGACACAAGGTTTCAGCAGAATGAATCGCAGTGGATCGCGCCAAGATTGAAGTTATGACAACTTTGCAAGCACCTGATTCTGTGAAATCAGTGAGGAGTTTCTGGGTCATGCTGGGTTCTATAGAAGATTCATCAAGAATTTCAGCAAGATTGCAAGACCACTCACTGCTCTTCTCTGCAAAGACGTGAAATTCGAGTTCACTGCGGAATGTCATTCAACCTTTGAACAGATCAAGCAAGCCTTGGTGAGTGCTCCAATTGTTAAACCTCCAGACTGGGATTTACCTTTCGAGGTAATGTGTGATGCCAGTGACTTCGCAGTAGGCGCAGTTTTGGGACAGAAGAAGGACAAGAAGCTTCATGCCATTTAATATGTCAGCAGAACGTTGGATGATGCTCAGAAGAATTATGCAACAACTGAGAAGGAACTGTTGGCTGTGGTCTTTGCCTTTGAGAAATTTCGCCAGTATCTTGTTGGCTCAAAGGTGATTGTCCACACTGATCATAATGCATTGAAATACTTGATGCAGAAGAAGGATGCCAAACCAAGATTATTGAGATGGATTCTACTTCTTCAAGAGTTTGACATCGAAGTTAAGGATAAGAAATGAGTTGAAAATGGTGAAGCTGACCACCTCTCAAGGATTAGGATCGAAGATGACATGCCAATTGATGATTTTCTGCCTGAGGAGAATGTCTACCTTGTTGAGACTCGTTTTCAAAGCATGACTTCGGAGCAGACATGCCAAGTGTCGATCGACACCCCGTCCGAACTTTAGTGGCCAAGTCGCGATTCAACACTTAGGAGTCTGAAGAATTCACGAGTGTAGATCGACAAAATCTATAGTGTCGATCGACACCAGGCGCACACATCAGTTCGCAGGATCTTGGACGAGGTGTTTCGACAACCAATCTTTGCCATTAATGATGCGAAACGACCATGGTATGCTGACATTGGGAACTTTCTTGCTGCTGACATTGAGCCTAAACATCTCAAGGATTATGAGAAGAAGAAGTTCATGAGGGAACGTAGGAGATACTATTGGGATGAACCTCACCTATACAAGCATTGTTCAGACAATGTGTACCGAAGATGCATCGCAGAGAGTGAAGTTCGAGACGTGCTGTTCCATTGCCATGGTTATGAGTATGCTGGCCACTTTACTACTTTTAAGACAGTGTCCAAGGTTCTTCAAGCAGGCTTTTGGTGGCCTACTATGTGATGAGGATGCTCATCTGTTCATCACTCAATGTGATGTTTGGCAAAGGAGAGGAAAGATCAGCAAGAGACACAAAATGCCACAGAACTTCATCCTTGAAGTGGAAATTTTTGATTGTTGGGGTATTGATTTCATGGGACCTTTCCCTTCATCTTTTGGGAAGCAGTACATTTTGGTTGCGGTGGATTATGTCTCTAAATGGGTGGAAGCAATTGCCTCTAAGACCAATGATGCTGCAGTGGTTCTTAAGCTGTTTCGAACCATCATTTTCCCAAGATTCGGAGTGCCTCGGATAGTTATAAGTGATGGTGGCTCTCACTTTATTAACAAGGTATTCAACAAGCTGCTGAAGAAGCATGGAGTTCAACATCGTGTGGCCACTCCTTATCATCCTCAAACAAGTGGACAAGTCGAAGTCTCCAATAGACAGATCAAGCAAATTCTGGAGAAGACAGTGGGTAAGACAAGGAAGGATTGGGCTGCAAAGTTAGATGATGCACTTTTGGCCTACATGACTGCCTATAAAACACCACTTGGGACTACACCTTTCCAGCTGCTCTATGGAAAAGCTTGCCATCTTCCTGTGGAATTGGAGTACAAGGCACATTGGGCCATCAAGAAGATGAACAGAGGGTGAAACACTATTGGGCTCAAGCCAAGATTCCGGAAGGACACATTGTGTCTCTGAATGATGCACCAACTGCCTAAACGCATGAACAGTAAGGCTATTGACGTTAAACGAGCACTTGGTGGGAGGCAACCCACTGGTAAGTACTTATTTTATCTTTGTTTTGGTTTTACTTATAGTTTTTTTTGCTTTTTAGATAAAAGTGGACAAGTTGAAGTCTCCAATAGATAACTTGAACTAATCATAGGTGAGCAGAATATCTATTCGCAAAGAGGTTTGGTTTAGGTATTTTGTGAACAAATCGAACATGTTCTTATTGCTTGCCTTAGCTGTTTAAATTTGCAAAGAGATTTGGAATTTAGGAATCTAGGCATAGATAACTTCTGCAACGAGAGTTGATTGGTTTTAACTTAGTGATTCGAGTTCTAGACGGTTCTTAATAAATCCCTAATAAACTTAGATTCTGCATTCTTGGATTCAACCTGATAATTACCCTTGCCTAGTGCCTTAGTCTCCTAAACTTAAATCCGCTTATAATATCGTTTACTTAATTGCTTAGTTGTTTTATCTACTTTATTTCAATTTGATCTAGCATAATCTGAACTTAGAATATCACTCTTTCTATTTCAATAATAATCAAACTTTTTACAAATCTCATTATGTCTCTTGTTCCCATGAGCGGGTAGTCATCTAGTTGGGTTTAAAGGGTTTCGAAGGGGTTTAATCATAGATCAATTATGATAGATTGTTAGAGATATGTTTTCTATTAAGTATCTTTGTTTATTCTTATTCAGTTATTCTTACTGCATGTTTCCTTCTGTGATCATTTGGCAATTGATATTAGGCTTAATAGATCCTTTAACTTGTTATTTTATCAACCCGGCCTAGAGTCGCGTCTTAAGGTGAGAATTGCACACTTACGGAGCGTCGTAATATTTATAAACCGGAGCTATTATTACGTGTTTTGTTGCGTCGTGAGATACGATTGCATACTCACGGAGTAGTGTAGACATTGGTGATTAGATCTATTAATGTAGAGTAATCAAAATGAACCGTTTCAGCTTAAAGAACCTATACGACTTAGTCGCAATTAAACCTAATTTATCGCTTGTTTGATCTGATCCATGAAACCCGGAGAATTCTTTTGAGCCCAACGCCTTTTATTTATTGATTTACAACCGTTTAATTTTCATCTCATGGTCATTTGCATACTATAAACCGTGTCAAACAAACCTCCACTTTGTATTTTGTTTAGAGAAGTTAGAAATCATAGGATCTTCGCAAAACAACAATCTCCATGGATTCGATCCCTTAATATACTATTGTGATTGTTGTGCACTTGTAGCTGTCACTAGGGGTAAAAATTGAAGTAAACAAACCCCACGCATCATGTTTTTGGAGCCGTTGTCGGGGATTGTTCGCTTTTGCGATTTTTCAGTATTCAAACTTTTTTGTCTATTTCTCACGATTTTCTTGTGTCCTCTATTTGTGTTTACATGTGTGATGAGGACCTCAACCCATTAGACAAGATTCCCACAATGAGGCTGCCACCAAGAATAAAGTCTGGTACTAAAGGACTTCGTTAAAATTTCAACAAAACTATAGAGAACTTGTTGAATCAAAGAGAGCTTGAAGACATCACGGATGAGCTCAACAAACTTGCTATTTCTCCAAAGATTGCTTCTCAAGAAGATAAAAGATTTGATGAGCTCGGAAAGGGAGCAAGTGAAGAACATTCAGAAGCTGGTCTAGACATGAAAACTATGGATTATATAAAGAAGTGGCCTATCATTCAAGAATAGAAAGAGATTACCTTATTTATCATTGAGCTAAACGCGTCTACCATCTAATGTCGAGGTAAGTACCATTTATATGATTTCCATATGATTATTTTTACTAATAAACTCTTGAATCTTGATGTCTTAAGTAGTAGTTTATTTTATTTAGTAGCTATGACATATGTTGGCCATTTTTATTTCATTTCTTAGTATAGTTTCATTAAATGTATTTTGCCTCAAAGTCCCCTAGAAGGGCATAACTGTTTGAACCATATATAAGGTTCCCTCACAGCCTTGTATCATTTACCTTATCTATAAAGCATAAACTTTTTTTTTGTGTTTATAAGAACCCTAGCAGCCGAGTTCTTGAGATTGTGTGAGAAGCCTTTCTCTAAAAGTTCTTAGACTTATCATTGCTTACTCTATAAAGCTTTGTGGCGTCTTTCATTCCCGCCATCGATCCATCTCATCAACTGATTCAATATGAGAGAGTTACACAGCCAACAGATTGGGTTCCATCCTCTATTCACATCGATCCATTCACTGATCAAACAGAGAGATTTGCACAACCAAATGTTTGATTCCATTGATTCACAATCTTGTTAAGATCATATCCCCTTGATATTATATCATCTAGTATCAGAGCTTAGGCTCCAAGTCAGATGAATCTATCCCTTGTTTTTATTTCTGCAACTTTTATTTGATTGTCTTGTTCTTGCTTCCCGAAAATAAAAAAAAAGGGGTTTCATTCTGTTATTGCTGCGTTTGATTAGATCTACTTATTTCTGCACTTGTCTTGTGTTTTTCATTACCATAAAATCAAAAAAATCATGTTTCTATTTTGTTTCTGTTTAGTTATCGTTCATTGCATCTAAAAAAAAAAAAAGATCTTTTGTTCATTGTGTTTGTTTCTGCGATTTGTTCTAGTTTTATATAGTTTCTGCATTCATTTAAAACGAAAAAAGCCAAAAGAAAGCATTTGTCATTTGAATCCATTTTGTCTTTCATTTGTAAACCAAACCGTGTTTACTTAGCATTTTTAAAAAAAAGTTATTTGCGGCCTTACCATACATATCCATCTTTCATTATTGTCATTCCATATTTGTTACTCTGCATTATTGCACTTTATTATTATTGTCATACTTACCAATTCCCAAAACTCGTCTTGGTTCATTGCACGTTTATTTGAATTCATTTCTTCTATTATTGGTCATTGCATTTGTTTCACTAGTTATTTGATTTCACGCTCAATCATTTGCATCCCATATATATCGTTATTTCACCAACTGATCATATTGTTTTAGTAATTGGCATTGTTTTGTTTCAAAGACATTCCATACCCCACTATTACACTTGATCTTGTTTGTTAAGTGTGTAATACATGAATGATCATGGAAGATGCTACTGAGCAAGCTGATTTTCCTCGGATTCTGGCTGGTATCCAAGCTAACCTCACTCAATTGACCAACACTCAGGCTGCACTAGGGGAGCATATAACACACATTGAGCAGCCACCACCTGCTCATGTACCACACAGAGGTCCTGTCAAAGTTGTTATTGGACCAAGGAACCTTCAGGAAAAGGAAGATGATGGTATGCCAGACTTAGAGGATGATCCTCCACTCCATCAGAGATGACAAGTGCCACCTGCTCCTGCTTGATGCGGTGGGGTTTGTTACTTCAAGTTTTACTCCTAAGATAGCTGCAAGTGCACAGCAATCACAGTAGTATATTAAGGGATCGAATCCACATAGATTGTTGTTTTGCAAAAGTCCTAAGATTTCTAACTTCTTTAAATCGAAAGAGAAGTTGGGGGGTTTATGTGTCACGGCTTGCAGTTGTGATATCAAGCAGCAAAAGAGAATTAAACGGTTGTAAATAAATATGTAAAAGGCGTTGGGTTCAAGGGTGTTCTCCAGGGTTCACGGATCGGATCTAACAAGCAATAGATTGGGTTCTAAATGACTTAATGGGTTAGGTTCTTAAGCTGAAACGGTCGACTATGACTACCCCGCGCTCACGGATCTAGCTACCTACGTTTGCCCTGTCCCGCGGATATGAGTTATCATCCCACGATGCAAGACAACCGCGCATACATATCATTCATCTATTTGTAAATACTCGCGGTGCGGTCCGTCGATATGCCTAAGCATCCTACGGTGCGGTCCGCTCGTTAACCTCTAGATCCAGACAATAGACCACACGTTCGTGTATCTAATCGTCCTGGAATCAGTTGCTAATTGATCAGAGAAGCAAACATGCAATAAGAGCAAGATATAAACGAAGATACCTAAAAGAAACTTTATCTCGATCCATGATTAAACCCCTTTGAAAACCCCCATAAAAACCCAACTAGATGACTACTCGTTCATAGGAACGAGAGACATCTTCAAGATCAGAAATGTGCGAATTGTATTGAATAAGAAACAGAGTTAGAAACCTTCTTCAAAGGAAATCCAGATGAAGAGATTTTCTTAAAGTATTGAAAAGTAAAGAACTAAGAACAAAAGAACAAAAGAGAAGGAAGGAAAGGTGGCGGCTGTAGAAGAAATCTCTCTCGAGGACTTCAACTCCGGGCGCCGTCGAGCTCTCTCTCTCTCTCTCTCTCCGGCTTCGTGAAAAGTGTTTCTGGAAAAGCTCTGTGTGAAGTCACGCCCTTTGTGAAGCACTAAGGTCTCCTTATATAGGCCCTCCTGTCTTCAGAAAGTGGTCTTCATGTTTTAACCTCGGGAAATATCGAATAAGTGCAAACGGGCTCGGGACGGTGATGCGGTAGGATTTAGAGCTTCAGTTCTTCAAGTTTTAAATTTATAAACCCTAATGCCTGCAAGTGCACAGATGCGCATTGTAGTACGTAAGGTGTCGAACCACAGGGAGTGTATGATTAACTACAGAATCAGTGACGGTTAGAAAACGTTCCTAAGACAAGAAGGGGGGTTTGGAGAAGGGTGTTTCGCGGACGGTGGCTATTGAATGCAGGAATCGTGAAGCAAGTTTATATACGGCTGGTTGTCAATCAACCCTATATACGGAATAAAATAATAATTAACATGCAAACAAAAAGCGTTGTGCTCAAGGTTGTTCTCTGGGGTACTAGGCGATTTTCCCTAAACTGATTCACTGGTTTTAGCGACCTAACTCTGACAAAGCAAGATCGATCTGTGAATGTCTATTTTGCAAGTATACTGTCGTATCCTGCGTCCTAGACGAACACGCAACAAGATCGGGACAATAAGCATTCAGACATCTTTTAAAGGATGCTCTCTACCCTATTATGGTCTAGATCTAAGATTCAGGATATTCGTCGCTCTCAAGACCCTGCGATCAGAATACTAGTTCATGACGCTAGACTCATGCAATAAGAACGAATATGGTGAGACATAAAACCCTAATATGACTAAGCAGTTGATAAGCCACTTATACAAATCATGTATGAGATCGAAAACAAGATAGGTAGACAAAAGAGAATCAGTGATGATCTTAACCAACCCACACATCTACTCTAACTTGATTGGGGCGAGCAAATACAAGAATTAATCTCGAAACACCTAAAGACAAACTTCGATCTAACAACCTAGCAATCAATCCATGAATCCCCTAAAAAAACCCTTCTACCCTAACATGATTGGGGCGAGTAGAGACGAAATCAATGAGTGCATGCTTGAATTAAACAAAGAAAGTTAGAGGGTTCGAGAACAGATCTCTCTCTCCCTTAAAGAACAAAGAACATAAAACAATGAAAGGTATGCTAAGAGGCAGCCGTGGGGCCTCCTCTTAGGTTCCCCTCTAGTGGCACCCAAAATTAGGTGTAGAATAAGAGTATTTATAGGTCTTCAGGTCTTCTTAGGCGTCACTTAGGGTTCTTTAGCGTTTGACAGCAATTGGGCTTGACGGGCTTGCAAACAGGCTTCAAAAACGTGTTTAATGTTGACCTTGCCACAGACCACTCATGGATGGGGTCTAAATAGTCGTCCGAGTTTGGAGGATTTCTTTGGGGACTCGTCAGGCTTTGAATTTGTAGGACCCTAAGCTGCAAGTGCACAGCGTGCGTTGTAGTACTTAGGGTATCGATCCACAGGGAGGAGGTCAACTGCAAAACAGAAGAATCAGGGCAACCAAAGACGCAGAGAATTGGGGTTTGGGGGTAAGTGTCACGGTTTTTGCAGAAAATAAAGAAAGCAGTATCACGTCTTATATAGATTACGCTGTCAATCTCTTCTATGACCAACGGGAAAAGGAAATCAAACTTAAGAACTTGTAAAAAGGAAATCAAGCAAGCAGTGCAGGAAAAGTAAATATTGAAGTGCCTAAATCTCGATGTAAAAGCAGATGGGGCGAACACGTTGGGAATCTTCTCGGGAAATCTATGGGGTTCTAACTAGAAATCAAACACACAAAAGTTAAGCAAGCGAGACTAGGCGATTTTCCCCAAACTGATTCACTGGTTTTAACAACCTAACTTTATCAAACTAGGTCGATCTGCGAACTTCCATTCCACAGGTATACTTTCATATCCTGCGTCTTAGACGAACACGCAATAGGATCGGGACAATAAACATTCAGACATCTTTTAAAGGATGCTCTCTACCCTATTTTGGTCTAGATCTGAGATTCAGGACATTCGTCGTTCTCAAGACCCTGCGATCAGAATATAGTTCATGACGCCAGACTCATGCAATAAGAACGAATAAGGTGAGACAGAAAATCCTAATCTTCGGCCTAAACAATCGGTTCAACAACAGTTAATGAAATTCCCCATAGATCCCCTTAAAGAACACCCAACGAAAGTAAACTACTCAGACATAAAAGAAGAAGTAGAAAACGTGATTGATGAATGCATAACTTGTATAAATCGATTAAAATAAAAGAGGGTTCAAGAACAAATCAATCTCCCTCAAAGAACAAAGTGGAAACCACGAATCAAAGATTCGCGGCCGCCAAGAGAAGTTTGTAACAAGAGAATTTCGTGATGCTAAGTGGTGATGCCCTAAAAAACCCTAAAGGTCGAGTATATATAGGTCTTCAAGTGCCCTAGGTCGTGGATTAGGTCTTGGCTTGCATAAGACGGCTGCGGGTTTAAGTTGGGCTTCAAATGGGCTCGGGAATCCGTGAGTGGCCTGGCCGCGCGAGCGACTGGCCGTGGCGCGGCCACTGGTCGTCTGGTTCGGCCGTGGCGCGGCCAGCTCGTCCTTCCGGGTGCTTGACGGACCTTCTTGCTTCCTTCATAACTTGAGATCCAACCGTGGGATTGCTCTTAAACCACTTCGAGGTGAAAGACAGCTGATAAGGCTACCTTGTCTCCAAATATGAACTTCTGTCCTCGGGCACTGTTTCCGGAATTGTCCATTTTGCTCCAAAATATGCGTCTTTTGCTAAGATTACCTGAAAAGAGTCTTGAACAACCAAATACTCGAAATCTAGTGCTTATGCATCAAAACCTTAGTGAAATGCTTATTAAAGCACTCACTTATGATAGTAAAAACGGGTAAAATATGCATGTTATCAACTCCCCCAGACTTAAACCTTTGTTTGTTCTCAAATAAAACAGAAATCTAAGTAAGGAAAAGAGGTTTGAAAACGTGAAAACTCACCAATACTTGGGAACTCATCAAGTCTAGCAATCAACCTGTTGAGCCACATAACTGGGAATTCAGCTTCAAGGCGTTTGGGTCTAGTTACCTTGAGCTTTTCACCCTTCCCGGATACGCTTCATGGTCCCTTTGAGTATTTCGAGTTCTCTCTTGTTGACTCCTTTATTCATTTAGGCGTGCGGTCTCTATCGAGGGAGTATTGGTCGACGAGACATTATACTTTCTCTTCGAAACATCTAGACATAGACATTTCAGACACAACTCTCCTATTTTCTCTTCCCTTAGTCGATTTCTCCCTACTTTTCTAGGGTATCATTTTATTTTTTCTATCGACTTTCTTATTCCATTTTTTTTTTCTTTCTTCTTAGCTTGAGAATGATCACTTCTTTGAAGTTTACATGATTGCTGCGAACCGTCATTGTCCTTTAAAGAACTCTGGTTGCCATTCTCAAACTAAAACCTTTCCTTCTATATTTTTTTTTTCTTTTCTATAACAAGGGAAGATAAAGGAGAGGTTGCATTGCATCTACTTAGTCATGCTAGAGTCTAAAATAGGAGCAAAGTTCGAAGTACCTCAAGCCCCTTGACGAGAAGATTTGATTCATTAGGTGCGGAGTCAACGCAAGATCCTTCGAGTACTCTAGAGATTAGAACTTTCTCCGTTGGAATGATCCACTCGCCGTGTTCAACTTAGTAAACCTTGCTTCTAAATCCGTGAGAATGGTCATTAAGGTTCCTTGTTCAAAGTGACTTGTACCTAGCAAAGTTCATAGTTTCCGACTAAAAGAAAAAAAAGGTTTTGACTCTATAAAATGACTCGATAAATGATGTAAGTATGCATAAGACTCATCAAATAAAAGCATAATTAGTAATATAAGAAACCCCCCAGACTTAAATCAAACTGTCCCCAGTTTGTTTAAATCGAGTTGAGGTGAAAAAGATAGGTAAATTCAAGTCCAAGCTTGTGAAGACTTACTTGAAAGTGGCGTTGGGTTTGGTATGGGTGGATGGGCGTGTGGTATGATTGAGCTAAGGACTTGATCATTATCCTTAAGTCACTGCTTAGAATCGATTTGATTGAACAAAAGAAATCGAAAACTTAGCTCGAAAGGAAATGTGTTGCGCGGTTGAGCTTCCTTGCTTCGGATGGTGGTGGTGGGCGTGTGTGGGTGATGGATGAGGATGGTGATAGGCATTTGGTGGTGATGATTGGCTCGCCTTTGATGTGAAGAACAGGTACTCCGGTTGTTGAGTACTCGTCTTGGTTCCTTGACCTTTGATAACACCGTGAATGAGAGGTGGATAATCTTCCTTCCTTGCGTCTTGAAGATTGCGTCACCTCAGAAACTTGACTTGAAGGATGGGTCTATGCTGGCCTATCCAGTGATCTGTTCGGGATCCCGGAAGACAGGTGTTGCTAGTATGAACTTCAATGTCATATGAAATCCTTACTTGGCTTCGGTAAAGGTCTTGGTTGCGGAAGAGAGAAGCTAGTCTTCGGGAACTTTCCTCTTCGCGGTTTGGTGAAGGAAGTTGCATCTTCTTCCTTCTGGAGCTTGCACTACGGTTTTCATCCTCTGGAACCGTGGTGTTCTTCTTCGTTTTCGTGGATACAGGTCCGTTGAACGTGTTGGACGAAGTAAGTAGAGAGATGGATCATTAACTTGACTTGACTTGGATGGAGTCTTGTCTTGTCTCGCCATCTTTGATGCAACAGCAATGTGCCGCGGTTGTGGAAGTGATCTTTGCGGTCTTTAGGTCGTGTTCAGGCCAATGAATCAAGGAGGATACTTGAAAGGCTTGAAACAGGTTGAAGGAGGTCCGGTTTGGTGAGGTCGGGACGGAAACGTCTTCAGACGAAAGCTGGCCGCGCGATGGGTTATCGCGGCCGTGGCCGAGCGTCCTTCGTCCACGCCATCGTGGCTCGTGGCGCGGCCAGGCTCCTTCTGGCCGGCCGACGGGCGGTTCGTCGCCCGGTGAGTGTTCTTGGGGTTCCCTTCTTCATTTTTTTGGTCTTTTCTAGTTTTTCTGATTTTTTTGTGCTTTTGGGGTTTATAAAAATACTGTAAACTAAGAAGAAACCAAAACTAAAAATTAGTATGGTTAAAGAGATGAGAAAGAGAATACCTAAAATGGGTTGCCTCCCATTGAGCCGCTCTTGTTTAGAGTCTTTTAGCTAGACTTTGGTAGTTTGGGAGCTTAGTTGGAGGTGGAGTTCGACCTTAGGCAAGGTCTTTTTGCCTTCTGCGCGGCCTCTTCTGCTAAAGGCTCCTCGAGTCTCTCCATGATGGCATCTTCATCCTTCTCAAGAAGGTGTTTCTCCATGGTGTAAGGTACCGCGGGATAGAACTTCTTTCCGTCGATATTGGCAAATGAGACTCGCCTGTTTGGCCAATCCATGATGGCTCCTACAGTGGCTAAGAACGGCCATCCCAAGATGAGAGGTGCAGCTTCTTCTTGGCGTGTCTTGACTATGTAGAAGTCTACCAGGATTCTACAATCGCCAATGATGACCGGGAGATCATAAATGACTCCTCTCGGGGCAGCGAAGGATTGATCCGCCAGTCCAATCACTACTTCCGTCGTGTGGGCGTGCCTGATCCCGAGTTCTCGTACCGTGTAGGAGGTAGAACGCTAATAGTCGAGCCGGGGTCGCATAATGCCTCGACCTTGATTCCCTTGATTTCGCACGTGACGAGAAATCGACCAAGGCTCCTCGTCTTGTGCAGGGTGCGAAGTGCCCTTCCTGATCTTGCTCGTGCGAAAAGGTCTTGTATCTCCAGAATGGTCTCATTGTTTTCACAGAAATAGTGCCCAATAAGATGCTCTGTCCATGCTTCAGTGAACGTGATACCTGACGGAAGGCTTCGAACTACCTCGTTGAACTCGCCGAGGTTCTCTCGAGCGATCCTATTGGTGTAGCTCTCGTATTTCTCAGCGCGGAAGAAGTAGGCGGCTCTGGCAGAGGGGCTTGAACGTCTGGCTTGACCAAAGTGAACCTTGATCTCGTTCCTGCTCTCTAAGTTGTCTTCAAAGTATTCTTTTAAGCCATAGCCTTCCCATGCTTCATCGAATCCTATGCTTACCGGGATTCCCTCCACTTTCTTGTGGAATTCTACCAATCTTTCCCTCTTAATATGCAGCGTAAGAGGTCTCTCCACGTGGATAATGATACCTGCGGCAGGTCCGTCCTCAGTGAGTTCGGGTGACTCTTCCCGAAGGGTTGGTTCGTGCATCAGATGGGGCTGGACGAAACAACAGGGTGCTTTCTCGGCTCCAGAGGCTAGGGCTTCGTGTTCTCCTATAAGCTTATTGATGAGCCCGTCAAGCCTCCTTTATTCCTTGTGACTCAACCTTATGTTGGACGCGTTCCCTCTCCTGGATGTCTTTCTCCATTCGGCCCATGATGTTGTAGGTGGTCCCACGAGTTTCCTCGAACTCGTATTTCAGGGCACGGACATTGCCTAGTCCGCGGTTCAGGACCCCTCTGTGATCTGCCAAGTCCTCGGAAGTTCTGGATAGTTTGTTGATGTTGCCAAAAGTGCGGTTCTCCAATACTTTTACGTTGTTGGCGACTTCCTCGAGCTTGTGGAAGACTTCACCCTGGATAGAGTCCATCCGGGCGTGCAAAGATCTCTTAGACTTAGCTTGATAATCAGTCATTACCGTTATCGCCTCGATAAGGTTCTCCACTTGCTGATACAAGGGAGCAGGTGTGACTTTCTGATCATTCTGAGCAGGAGGTGGCGTCTGGAGGTGGAGACTCTCGCTTCCGTGAATAATAGGAGGTGGGAATCCTCCTTGTGGGTGAGGCGTGAAGCGCTCATGTGGTTGCGGTGTCGGCGGTGGTCTCCGAAGATGGTGCAGAAGTTCTGCAGGTGGGCGTGAGTTCGGGGGCATGCAGGGACTGCTCCTTGTATGCTCCATGATATGGTAGTTCTTGAAACTCATAGAAAGAAATCTAGAAGTAAGAGAAAGGAATGTCATTGAGTTGTGATCCTGACCTTTGTCTTGGACAGCGAAACGCAGCCTCCCCGGCAACGGCGCCAAAAGCTTGATGGGGTCTAAATAGTCGTCCGAGTTTGGAGGATTTCTTTGGGGACTCATCAGGCTTTGAATTTGTAGGACCCTAAGCTGCAAGTGCACAGCGTGCGTTGTAGTACTTAGGGTATCGATCCACAGGGAGGAGGTCAACTGCAAAACAGAAGAATCAGGGCAACCAAAGACGCAAAGAATTGGGGTTTGGGGGTAAGTGTCACGGTTTTTGCAGAAAATAAAGAAAGCAGTATCACGTCTTATATAGAGAAGGTTGTCAATCTTTTCTATAACCAACAGGAAAAGGAAAATAAACTTAAAGACTTGTAAAAAGGAAATCAAGCAAGTAGTGCAGGAAAAGTAAATATTGAAGTGCAGGAAAAGTAAATATTGAAGTGCGTAAATCTCGATGTAAAAGCAGATGGGGCGAACACGTTGGGAATCTTCTCGGGAAATCTATGGGGTTCTAACTAGAAATCAAACACACAAAAGTTAAGTAATCGAGACTAGGCGATTTTCCCCAAACTGATTCACTGGTTTTAACAACCTAACTTTATCAAACTAGGTCGATCTGTGAACTTCCATTCCACAGGTATACTTTCATATCTTGCGTCTTATACGAACACGCAATAGGATCGGGACAATAAACATTCAGACATCTTTTAAAGGATGCTCTCTACCCTATTTTGGTCTAGATCTGAGATTCAGGACATTCGTCGTTCTCAAGACCCTGCGATCAGAATATAGTTCATGACGCCAGACTCATGCAATAAGAACGAATAAGATGAGACAGAAAATCCTAATCTTCGGCCTAAACAATCGGCTCAACAACAGTTAATGAAATTCCCCATAGATCCCCTTAAAAAACACCCAACGAAAGTAAACTACTCAGACATAAAAGAAGAAGTAGAAAACGTGATTGATGAATGCATAATTTGTATAAATCGATTAAAATAAAAGAGGGTTTAAGAACAAATCAATCTCCCTCAAAGAACAAAGTGGAAACCACGAATCAAAGATTCGCGGCCGCCAAGAGAAGTTTGTAACAAGAGAATTTCGTGATGCTAAGTGGTCCTTCTCTAAAAAACCCTAAAGGTCGAGTATATATAGGTCTTCAAGTGCCCAAGGTCATGGATTAGGTCTTGACTTGCATAAGACGGCTGCGGGTTTAAGTTGGGCTTCAAATGGGCTCGGGAATCCGTGAGTGGCCTGGCCGCGCGAGCGACTGGCCGTGGCGCAGCCAGCTCGTCCTTCGGGGTGCTTGACGGACCTTCTTGCTTCCTTCATAACTTGAGATCCAACCGTGGGATTGCTCTTAAACCACTTCGAGCGGAAACACAGCTCATAAGGCTACCTTATCTCCAAATATGAGCTTGATCTCGTGGTGGGAAGGCCTTCATTTGGTGTTGAACTTCTGTCCTCGGGCACTGTTTCCGGAATTGTCCATTTTGCTCCAAAATATGCGTCTTTTGCTAAGATTACCAGAAAAGAGTCTTGAACAACCAAATACTCGAAATCTAGTGTTTATGCATCCAAACCTTAGTGAAATGCTTATTAAAGCACTCACTTATGATAGTAAAAACGGGTAAAATATGCATGTTATCACCCAGCCACATGGGGTCTAGCCGCATGAAGAAGTGTCCGTGGCGCGGTGGAGAGTGCTCTGGCCGCGGTCACCAGCCTTGGTGGCGCGGCCATTGGTCTTGCAACTTCTACGCTTGCTTCTCCCGCGAGACTGCATAATATGTCTTTAGTAAAACCGTCACAACTCCAGATATAACCGTTAGTTTCCCTTAAAACCACTTGGATATGAAAGCTAACAATCCCCTCTAACTGGTGTCCGAATTTGAGGAAGATCTCCTGGTGGGAAGGTCTTGATCGGATGTTAGACTTCTAGCAGCTTGAATCTGTCCAAAATACTGTTTTGCTCCGAAAAGCTCCATTTTGCATCCTTTTTGCTAAGATTACCTGAAAAGAGTCTTGCACATACAAATACTCGAAAACTACAATTTATGCATTAAAATCTTAGTGAAATTCTTATTAAAGCACTCACTTATGATAGTAAAAATGGGTAAAATATGCATGTTATCAACTCCCCAAGACTTAAACCTTTGTTTGTCCTCAAACAAAACAGAAATCTAAGTAAGAAAAAGAGGTTTGAGAACGTGGAAACTCACCAATACTCGGGAACTCATCAAGTCTAGCAATCGACCTGTTTGAGCCATGTAACTCGGAATTCAGCTTCAAGGCGTTTGGGTCTAGTTATCTTGAGCTTTTCACCCTTCCCAGATACGCTTCATGGTCCCTTTGAGTATTTCGAGCTCTCTCTTGTTGACCCCTTTATTCATTTAGGCGTGCGGTCTCTATCGAGGGAGTATTGGTCGACGAGACATTATACTCTTCTCTTCTAAACATCTAGACAATGACATTTTAGACACAACTCTCCTATTTTCTCTTCCTTTAGTCGATTTCTCCCTACTTTTCTATGGTATCATTTTAATTTTTCTATCGACTTTCTTATTCTATATTTTTTTATTTTCTTCTTAGCTTGAGAATGATCACTTCTTTGAAGTTTTCATGATGTCTGCGAACCGTCATGGTCCTTTAAGGAACTAGGGTTGCCATCCTCAAACTAAGACTTTTCTTTCTATTTTTTTTTTCTTTTCTATAACAAGAGAAGATCAAGGAGAGGTTTCATTGCATCTACTTAGTTATGCTAGAGTCTAAAAGAGGAGCAAAGTTCGAAGTACCTCAAACCCCTTGACGAGAAGTTTTGATTCATTAGGTGCGGAGTCAACGCAAGATCCTTCGAGTACTCTAGAGATTAGAACTTTCTCCGTTGGAATGATCCACTCGCAGTGTTCAACTTAGTAAACCTTGCTTCTAAACCCGTGAGAATGGTCATTAAGGTTCCTTGTTCGAAACGACTTGTACCTAGCAAAGTTCATAGTTTCCGACTAAAAGAAAAAAAAGTTTTGGCTCTATAAAAAGACTCGATAAATGATGCATGTATGCTTAAGACTCATCAAATAAAATGAAGTTAGTAATATAAGAAACCCCCCCAGACTTAAATCAAATTGTCCCTAGTTTGTTTAAATCGAGTTGAGGTGAAAAAGATAGGTAAATTCAAGTACAAGCTTGTGAAGACTTACTTAAAAGTGGCGTTGGGTTTGGTATGGGTGGATGGGCGTGTGGTATGATTGAACTAAGGACTTGATCATTCTCCTTATGTCACTGCTTAAAATCGATTTAATTGAACTAAAGAAATCGAAAACTTAGCTCGAAAGGAAATGTGTTGCGCGGTTGAGCTTCCTTGCTTCGTTTGGTGGTGGTCGGCGTGTGATGGTGATGTTGGCGGCTGGTGATGATGATGATGATATGGGCACGCCTTTGTTGAGAAGAACAGGTTCTCCGGTTGTTGAGTACTCGTCTTGGTTCCTTGACCTTTGTGAAACACCTTTAATGAGAGAGGGAAAATCTTCCGTCCTTGCGTCTTGAAGATTGCATTACCTCAGAAACTTGAAGTTTGGGTCTATGCTGGCCTATCCGGTGACGTGTTCGGGATCCCGAAAGACAGGTGTTGCTAGTTCGAACTTGAATGCCATATGAAATCCTTACTTGGCTTCAGTAAAGGTCTTGGTCGCGCAAGAGAGAAGCTAGTTTTCGGGAACTTTTCTCTTCGCGGTTTGGTGAAGGAAGTTGCATCTTCTTCCTTCTTGAGCTTGCACAATGGTTTTCATCCTCTATAACCGTTGTATTCTTCTTCGTCTTTGTGGATACAGGTCCGTTGATCGTGCAGGATGAAGTAGAACGTGATGGGTCATTGACTTAACTTGACTTGGATGGAGTCTTGTCTTGTCTCGCCATTTTTGATGCAACAGCAACTTGCCGCGGTTGTGAAAGTTGTATTTGCGGTCTTTAGGACGTGTTCAAGTCTTGGATCAAGGAGGATGCTTGAAAGGCTTGACACAGGTTGAAGGAGATCCGGTTTGGTGAAGTCGGGATGGGGGAACGTCTCAGACGAAGTCCGGCCGCGCGACGGGTTGTCGCGGCCGCGGCAGGGCACGTCCTCTCCGTGCCATCGTGGCTTGTGGCGCGGCCAGGCTCCTTCTGGCCGGCCCACGGGCGGTTCGTCGCCCGGTGAGTGTTCTTCGAGGCTCCTTCTTCATTTTTTTTGGTCTTTTTGGGTTTTTCTGATTTTTTTGTGCTTTTGAGCTTTATGAAAATGCTGTAAACTAAGAAGAAACCAAAACTAAGGATTAGTATGGTTTAAGGAGATGAGAAAGAGAATACCTAAAATGGGTTGCCTCCCATTGAGCCGCTCTTGTTTAGAGTCTTTTAACTAGACTTTGGTGGTGTTTTCAGTTGTGAACAACCCCAACTAAAGGATTTGCGGCTCCTTTAGCTTCTTGGCACTCCGCACTTGTTGGCTTGAGACATCTTCTATTCAGCGTTTCATAATGCTTATCGTTGTCTTGAAGAATAAATGCATCGTTCAGCTTCCTTCTCTTATGATGTTTGCCTTTCTCTTCTCTGTTCGGATGGGTGATGAGCTCGGCCTTTGGAGAGGATTTAGGTGACCTATTAAGCTTCCCCTTGGCTTCATGTATGTCTCCATCACGTCTCATATGAGGGAAAACCGAACATGGATCATATGGGATCTCCTTGCGCTTCAAACTCCTCTGTTTGGCGCTTTCCTTGAGCGTGTTGGGTCGATCTTCTTCTAGGATGTTTTTGACATCCTTTGTGCTTCTTCCAGGGTCTATGATTGATTCACTTCCACTGCATAAGGTCGTGGAATGAATGCTCCTTGTAAGCATTGCCGGATACAAGGATCTCTCGTTGTTCTTGGAGAAGCGCACTTGTTGGTTCATCTTGTTAATCAAAGCTCGAACAAGCGCTGCAAATGAAGAACCAAGGAACAACAAATGATTTATGTTCTTCTTTGTCTCTACAGTGTGAGAGACAGTAGGCACGAAATCATCCTCAACTTGAGGCAGCAAGTTTGGCTTGAAACCAAACATATTTGGTGACGGACGATCCTCATGGTGAACGGGTGTCTTCGAAGCTTGGAAGCTCGAAACTCTTATGACTTCTGCAATGGTCTTAGTCATAAGGTTGACATCAGATCCTAAGTCATAAAGAGAGACACGAAATTCAACTCCCTTGATTGAGCATGAAACCGAAAGTTTTCCCGGATCATATATCTTTGAAACCGTCGTCAAGGGCAGTTCTTGGATCGCCATCAGCGCCTTCTTCTCCATGAGTTTTGATTCACACTCAACGTGGTGAGGAGCTGGAGTAAGAGGTTTCCCTTGGTCGTGGAGTTGAGGCTCCTTGTTGGTTGGACTTTGTCTTCAAGGCGCTTGGGCGGATGGGCAAAGATGAAGTCTTCTTGAGGTGCAGAAAGAGAAGTAGGAAAAGAAACAGGTCATTCTTTTCCTTGATGCTCGGCTTTATTGGCATGAGTTGAGATGTCTGAAATCCTCAAATCCAATTGCTTCTTTCGAAACGCATTGTCTTTGCTATTCGTATTGACGTCTAAAGCTATCGAACTCTTCTTCTTGATGTCCGAAATTTCATGCATCACATGTGCAAACTTCCTTTCTTTTCTTATAGCATAGCTGTATCCTTCGAAATCTACCTCATCAACTTCTTCGAGGGGGCCGTAGTTTTTGTCGATTTCTTCAATAAACCCAAATTCGGCTTTCACTCGAGCTTCACACCTATGGATGACCGCAGCGGTATCTTTCCAATCATCGTCCCGATCCTTTGTTTCTTCTTCTGAAAGAGTGTCAGGAGATCTAGCGAGGCGTTGTTGCGTCTCGACAGCCGAGCGCATTATCGACATGGACTTGTCGATAATCTATTGTAGTGTTGGCGCGACATGGATATGAGCTCTTCATCTTCCTTGGGAGGAGAACCAATAGGATGTAACATCCTATCATATTCGATGGAATTGTTGCGGATGGTCGCATCGAGTCTGTTGATCAAGGTGCGGGCTTCCCTCATCTCGGATGTCTCTGAAAGAACCGAAACAAAAACGAAATTAAAGAAAAAATATGTCTTTGAGTTGTGATCCTGGCCTTTGTTTTGGACAACAGAACGCAGCCTCCCCGGCAACAGCGCCAAAAACTTGCTGCAGTAGGATTTAGAGCTTCAGTTTTTCATGTTTTAATTTTATAAACCCTAATGCCTGCAAGTGCACATATGTGCATTGTAGTACTTAAGGTGTCGAACCACAGGGAGTGTATGATTAACTACAGAATCAGTGATGGTTAGAAAACGTTCCTAAGCCAAGAAGGGGGGTTTGGAGAAGGGTGTTTCGGGGACGGTGGCTATTGAATGCAGGAATCGTGAAGCAAGTTTATATAGGGCTGGTTGTCAATCAACCCTATATACGGAATAAAATAATAACAAACATGCAAACAAAGCGTTGTGCTCAAGGTTGTTCTCTGGGGTACTATGCGATTTTTCTTAAACTGATTCACTAGTTTTAGCGACCTAACTCTGACAAAGCAAGATCGATCTGTGAATGTCTATTTCGCAAGTATACTGTCGTAACCTGCGTCCTAGACGAACACGCAATAAGATCGGGACAATAAGCATTCATACATCTTTTAAAGGATGTTCTCTACCCTATTATGGTCTAGATCTAAGATTCAGGATATTCGTCGCTCTCAAGACCCTGCGATCAGAATACTAGTTCATGACGCTAGACTCATGCAATAAGAACGAATATGGTGAGACATAAAACCCTAATATGACTAAGCAGTTGATAAGCCACTTATACAAATCATGTATGAGATCGAAAACAAGATAGGTAGACAAAAGAGAATCAGTGATGATCTTAACCAACCCACACATCTACTCTAACTTGATTGGGGCGAGCAAATACAGGAATTAATATCGAAACACCTAAAGAAAAACTTCGATCTAACAACCTAGCAATCAATCCATGAATCCCCTTTGAAAACCCTTAAACACAACAAACGAATCTACCCTAACATAATTGGGGCGAGTAGAGACAAAATCAATGAATGCATGCTTGAATTAAACAAATAAAGTTTGAGGGTTCGAGAACAGATCTCTCTCTCCCTTAAAGAACAAAGAACAGAAAACAATGAAAGGTATGCTAAGAGGCGGCCGTGAGGCCTCCTCTTAGGTTCCCCTCTAGTGGAACCCGAAATTAGGTGTAGAATAAGAGTATTTATAGGTTTTCAGGTATTCTTAGGCTTCACTTAGGGTTCTTTAGAGTTTGACAGCAATTGGGCTTGACGGGCTTCCAAATGGGCTTCAAAAACGTGTTTTATGTTGGCCTTACCACGAACCACTCATGGCCCGGCCACATCGGGTCTGGCCGCATGAAGAAGTGTCCATGGCGCGGTGGAGAGTGCTCTGGCCGCGGTCATGAGCCTTGGTGGCGCGGCCATTGGTCTTGCAACTTCTACGCTTGTTTCTCCCGCGAGCTGCATAATATGTCTTTAGTAAAACCGTCAGAACTCTAGATATAACCGTTAGTTTCCCTTTAACCCAATTGGATATGAAAGCTAACAATCCCCTCTATCTGGTGACAAATTTGAGGAATATCGCGTGGTGGGAAGGTCTTGATCGGATGTTAGACTTCTAGCAGCTCGAATCTGTCCAAAATACTGTTTTGCTCCGAAAAGCTCCATTTTGCATCTTTTTTGCTCAGATTACCTGAAAAGAGTCTTGGACATACAAATACTCGAAAAATACTATTTATGCATTAAAACCTTAGTGAAATGCTTATTAAAACACTCACTTATGATAGTAAAAACGGGTAAAATATGCATGTTATCAGACGGGCTGGAATGGTCTGGCCGCGCCAGCGACCAGGTGTGGCGCGGCCACTGGTCTTCTGAAATTCCATGGCGCGGCCGTCTTTCTTCTGAGGATGTGCATGACGGACCTTCTTGCTTCCTTCGTAACTTGAGATCCAACCGTGGGATTGAACTCAAACCACCTCGGGATGAAAGACAACAGAAAGGGCTATCTTGTCTCCACATATGAGCTTGATCTTTTGGTGGGAAGGTCGTCATATGATGCTGAACTTATGGCCCCGAGCACTTGTCCTTGAAGTTACCGTTTTGCTCCAAAATGTGTCCTTTTTGTCCAATTTCCCTGAAATTACTCTTAAGACTAGGAAACGTGGAACTCACTTTAAAACCGTTGAAAACCGGGTTAAAACACTTGTAAGGGATCTTGAAATGATAGGTTATAGGAGTAATATATGAGTGTTATCAACTCCCCCAGACTTAAACCTTTGTTTGTCCTCAAGCAAAGCGCAGATAAAATCTTGGAAAGAGGTTTGAAAATATGGGAACTAGCAAAAACTCAGCGACCGTCCTTCTAAATCATAAGTCTATCCAAGCTCAGCCTAGAAAATTCTCACTATAGTTCCTTCAACACTAGTCCTTTATGAAGCTTTCACTATCTTAATCCCATGTTTCAGTCAACTAGCTCTCTAAATAGTATTAAGATTGGCGTGATCCTTGTCAAGGGATATTAAGCTAGGTTCAACAAGGTTAGGTGCATAAAAGCCTTTATTGGTGAGGTTTAGAGTGTTTCGGATTACCGTATAAATCTCCGGAAGGTGTGAGATACTATGCAAAACAACAGGATAAGGTGGAACTGTTGAGATCCACGATTTCCAATCACTCTTCGCACGTACACGTCCACGAGTTCTCCTTGATATCGCCATACCCCCAGACTTGGTTTCTTGCTTCTTGTTCGGATTGGGTGGCGTCTAAAACTCCTCACCATATTGATCAGACTCTGCCTCTATGAATGTTCTGATTCTCTTAAGGCTCTTAGGCATTTTCTTCCCGTTTCTTTTTCTCTTTTTATTTTTATTTTTTATTGTAACTCTTCTTTTCTACGGATAAGTACCGTCATCATTCCAAGGAATTCGGGTCCTTAATCCGAGTTCCTTTTTATTATTATTATTATTTTTTTTATGAAACGGGAAGTGCCATAATGTAAGAGTCTTAAGGATCACAAAAATATTACCATT
Organism: Alliaria petiolata; assembly: GCA_020283515.1. Lineage (NCBI taxonomy): Eukaryota > Viridiplantae > Streptophyta > Magnoliopsida > Brassicales > Brassicaceae > Alliaria > Alliaria petiolata. The sequence goes on along the minus strand of JAHZTW010000003.1, from coordinate 73,662,207 downwards.
CTTTCGAGTTTTCTGAGGCATGAGTCGTTTGCTTTCGTTGTTAACTCTTCCGTTCCTTAACCATTCGATCCCTCGTCTCGAGTGACTAGAAATCGTCTAAAGCGGAGTAATCGATCTTCAGGGTTGTTCTTATCTCCATCTTCTTCATCTCCTTCAAAATATCAATGTTTGGGTCCATTGGTGCTCCAAAGTTTCGGACCTTAAGCTTAGGAGGAGAAGGGTTCAGCTCTCTAGTTGGCTCTTGGGGTGGAGGTGAATCGTCGCTGCTTGTGCGTGCTATCCGCGAACCGCAAAACCTTCTTCGTTGTACCTCCACATATCTCCCTAGAGTGGTGGTAAGTAATTTTTTCGGTGTGGTGACTTAACAATTACTCAAGCTACTACTCATGTCATTGTAATACTTGAGGATCAATCCAAATGGAAATGGTTAAGACACTAGGAATGCATACAACTTCTTAATCTAAGCTAGCAATAAAGTTTTGAGATTTAACTAACAACCTAAGTGATTAAACAAGCCAAATTTAAGCTAATTAACTACTAATCTAGATTATCAAAAGACTAAAACGAATCCAAGGATGGGTTTACCAATCTAAGGTGTTCCAAGATTCAATCTTTAATGCCAATCAATAAATAATATGCTAATCCCTAAGATTAGAACTCAAAAGCTAGACTAATCCACTTTCATGGCACTAATCCCTTCATTAATCATTATGAAAACAGTTCTAAATTGCTAATAAACACCCTAGACAATCACTTCCATGAGGTAGGAATGTAAATCCCTTGTTTAGTTGGTTGGATAATTTTATCAAACACATTGTGGGTGTGAAATTCCCTAAGGCATAGTTTATGATTGATCATGGCTAAACTAGCATTTAGAACACTAAACAAGGAGGGAAATGAGAAGATCCAATCCTAGGCATCAAAATTAACCCTTAAAACACCCTAGATCTAACCCATCCTTAGACCCTAATGAAATTACTCACTAATCATGGTTAAACCCTCAAATCCTATGAAAGAAGTAGAGTTAAACATGATTAGAGAGATAGAGAATGAAAAATTAAATAAAGACAAATACTAAATTGCATAAACTTTAGAAACCAAAAAGGGTAAGTTTTCTAAGCAAGAACAAGCGATTAAAAGATACTTAGGAAAAATTAGGTCTTTTCCTATTTATAGTGAACAGTGGACGACCCGGGTCAACCCGGAACAAACCGGGTATTGACCCGGTTAAGGTCTGAAAATCGGGCAGCGTATCGAGCTTGCTAGGTCGATACACAGCTCGATACGCTGCTAAAAACTTTATTCAAAGAGTGTGTCGAGCTTAGCAGCTCGACACAGATGCCCGATACGCTTTTTTCGAACTTCGGATGATATGTGTGTCGACCTTAGCAGTCCGATACGAATGCCCGATACGCCATGTTCCAAAACTCCGGGTGGCCTGTGTATCGAGCTTAGTAGCTCGACACAATCGTCCGATACGCGCATTCCGTCTTCCCTGCCGAGCTATATCGATCTTGGTAGGTCGACACCAAGGTCGACACACTTCTAAAACTTGTCAACTTCACGTTTGGCTCCCTTCTCTTCTTCCTCCTTGTCACCCAACTCTCGAAAGAGGCCCTTTAAGCCTACAAAGTACCTAATTAAGACTCAATATGCACAATATGCAACAACCTAAGCTAAAACTTGCTAAACTCTAATATGGATACAATTTGGACTAAAAGTGACTAAATGAATGCATAAATGAATGCAAAGCTATCTAAAATGGATGCTAAAATATGCTAATCTATGAGTATATAAACTTCCCAAACTTGCCTTTTGATTGCCCTCAAGCACACAAACATGGCAAATCCAAGAGAGAGGTTTAAAGGTGGGAGCTCATCATCCAAAAATGCCAACAAATACAATCAACTCAATGTCCTAGTTCTTAATTCTAAGGTGCATTTGAATTCATCATACTCCAAAAGATTTAGCTATGCCCATCTCAACAATCAAATGCACTAAGACCTCAATCTAGATAAGTCTCTCTATCAAGCCAACTCTTTAACATTCATTAAGTTGCAAACCCTGGATCATGACAATGCAATGCAAGTGAATTCATTTGGCTAAGGGACTAGGCTTTGAGATAAAAAAATGATCTCAATTCATGTGGCTTCCAATTCGCATAAGGGTTTCACTAAAAAAGGATTAAACTTCGTGCATAATGCTAAAGGTAAAAGACAAGTGATGCATACAAGACTAGACTCTCATCTACCCAAAATCCTATCAATGGTCATATACCCCTCTCATTCATCTTCTTTAAGGCTCACTCAACCCTCTAAAGCTACTCTTTTCTCTCAAGGCTCTTTGTGCCTTGCTAAACCCCATGAATTTCATAAACCACTTCTTCTTCTTATAGCACTTAAGGGGAAACTTCTTCAACCTTTAACTCATAGCGAATGGTGTGATCTTTTAACAACCTAGCTCTTCTTTTTATACTTAGGTAGCCCTTTTCTCTTTCTTTGGCCTTTTAGCCTCTTTTGATTTTTCTTTTCTCTTACTAAGGCTACCCAATTCCTTTTTACACTTAGAGCTATACTTTTTGGTTTCAAACACAAGATCCACCATTTCTAACTATGCTTCCCTTATTTTCCTTCCAAGCCTCTTTCATTCCCTTCCTTTCTACTCCCTTCCACAACTCATCATGCTAACATGCAAGCGTATAATCCGTTACACAGCACCAAGCAATACCGCGACCCATACCCCAATTTCTAAGCCTAAAACTAGCCTCGATATGTGAGAGCTAGAATCTACATGAGAGCCTAAACTTGTCGTCTCAAACCTAACACTTTATGCTAAGTTTAATCAAAATAAGGCCTCACAATAAATATCACTAGAACATTTGGCTTTTAAGGAGGTAAGGTAGGGTGGGGGTACTACTTGAGCTAGCAATAGAGTGGTAAAGTGAGTAAGAAAGCTCAAGTATGTCTATTATCCACGAATTCACTTTCAATGCAAGGCATGATATTTGATTGTCAAATTTCGGTTCAAGAGAGTAGACTTGGCTATCAATTTCAAGACCCTATTTCGACCAAAAAAGGATTAAACTTCGTGCATAATGCTAAAGGTAAAAGACAAGTGATGCATACAAGACTAGACTCTCATCTACCCAAAATCCTATCAATGGTCATATACCCCTCTCATTCATCTTCTTTAAGGCTCACTCAACCCTCTAAAGCTACTCTTTTCTCTCAAGGCTCTTTGTGCCTTGCTAAACCCCATGAATTTCATATACCACTTCTTCTTCTTATAGCACTTAAGGGGAAACTTCTTCAACCTTTAACTCATAGCGAATGGTGTGATCTTTTAACAACCTAGCTCTTCTTTTTATACTTAGGTAACCCTTTTCCCTTTTCTTGGCCTTTTAGCCTCTTTTGATTTTCCTTTTCTCTTACTAAGGCTACCCAATTCCTTTTTACACTTAGAGCTATAGTTTTTGGTTTCAAACATAAGATCCACCATTTCTAACTATGCTTCCCTTATTTTCCTTCCAAGCCTCTTTCATTCCCTTCCTTTCTACTCCCTTCCACAACTCATCATGCTAACATGCAAGCGTATAATCCGTTACACAGCACCAAGCAATACCGCGACCCATACCCCAATTTCTAAGCCTAAAACTAGTCTCGATATGTGAGAGCTAGAATCTACATGAGAGCCTAAACTTGTCGTCTCAAACCTAACACTTTATGCTATGTTTAATCAAAATAAGGCATCACAATAAGTATCACTAGAACATTTGGCTTTTAAGGAGGTAAGGTAGGGTGGTGGTGCTACTTGAGCTAGCAATATAGTGGTAAAGTGAGTAAGAAAGCTCAAGTATGTCTATTATCCACGAATTCACTTTCAATGCAAGGCATGATATTTGATTGTCAAATTTCGGTTCAAGAGAGTAGACTTGGCTATCAATTTCAAGACCCTATTTCGACCAAAATCTAGTGGCAAGTGAAGTGGTCCAAGCATGGTTCTTCCTTACTTTCAAGATTTGTTCAAATGCAACAAAGAACTACTAACTAGGGCATTGAATTGATTACATGAGTTGGCATTCTACAAGGATTGACTCATCATTGCTCCCAATGCATATGAATGCAATTCCTATATGCAATGCAACTAGACTCAATCCTAAAATGAAGATGCAACATCTAAATGACTTTCTTTTATGGAAAATTTTCAAAATTTTCAATTTTTTTGGTTTTTCTATGCCTTAAGTGAATGCATGAGACTCAAAATGCATAAAAAGAAAATAAGACTCACAAAACACAATGTCAAATCTCTCAACCTCTCCCCCAAACTTAAATTACACAGTCCCTTGTGTAATAAAAGTCTAGAGGAGACCTCAATCAACATGACATAAAACACAAAATGAAAAGGTAAAAGAAATATATACAAGAGAGGTGGAGGTACCTCAAAATTGTGAAGAGGAGGATGATCCTTAGGAGATCGATTGATTTCTTGAGGAGGGAGATTGGCTCGGCTTTCTCTTCCTTGGCCGTGCTTCGTAGGAGGAGGAGCGAGGTGGGTCTTCTTGGACCGGCTTCCTTGGGCGCATTTCGAATGAATGGCGCCTATCAAGTTCCGTGTCACTCTCTCTTTCATTTGATTCCTCACCCGCGTCGCTTGTGCCCTCTTGTCTACCCATTGTGGAAGACTTTCCCTTGATGATGGTCTTTAGCCCCTTGACCGTTTTCTACAAATCCTTCACCGTCTCACCGAGCTTTTTAATAACCCGGTCTTGATATTTGTTCCACCTCTTGAGGAGACCAATGTGTGCATGGGCTTCTCTCAATGCCGGGCTTGACATCGGGTCTATGCAAGAGGAGAAGTAGTACCTCTCGCTACCGTAAACCGGGCTCGGAGCTTGATCCTCTACTTCCATTTCTTCTTCTTCTTCAAGAACTTGGCTTGGGTCAAACTCAAATGTCCCTCTCTTGGCAATGGAGTGGAGAGGAGGACCGATAGCCGGACTGTAGAGGTCCTCGTATGGGGGAGCAAAGTCGATGTGGGAGATGTTTTGGAATGAGGTGGCTTGCAAGTTCGGGAGACAAATCTTTGCTTCGGTCTTTGTGTCTACCGCGAACTTGTAGGCGAACCGGTTGCCCAATCTTCCCGAAAGAAACATGGTCCTCCAAAGGTAGAAGATGTCCATCCACTCGGGCTCAAGACCATCCGTCCCTAGACGATGCCCGCAAGCTTCGAGGATCGGGGTGATGATTTTGCCAATGCTGAGCTCGGGGTCCTTGTCTTTCATTGTGACAACCCAATCTTGGTAGGAGAGCAGCTGCCTGAAACAAGACTTTTTAGCCTTGCAAGCAATTCCTTAATTGCTCATATCATTGCAATATTTAAGGTATCAATCCATCTTGGAAGATGATTCACTAAGAATGCAAAGTCTTGTCTAAGCTAAGCTAAATGGATAAATTCAAGTGACAAGCAATAATCAAAAGCTAAGCATAAACTAAAAGAGGCACTACTTAAGCAATAACTAAGAAATTAAACCTTAGTTGAAGCTAATCAAGAAACTAAGCAAGAATTACTACTAAGCAAGATTATCAATTATACTAAAACGAAACCTAGGGATGGAATCATTGACTTGGGAAACTAAATGGACAACCTTGCAATCATCTAAGCAACTAAATAAGCCATCTCTATGCCTAGATCACTTAATTATAGACTAATCCATGATGTGTGGTAATAATCCCTTCACTAATCACCCTAATGAACTAATGATGTTTTAGCATTAGAAGTAATTAGCAAGCATTAATTTCAAGTCTAAATAGCATGATAAACACCCTAGACAGCTAATGATGTGTTAGGCTAGGAATGTAAATCTCCTAATAAGTTGGTTCAAGCATTTCATCAAACACTTGGTGGGTGGATGAAATGCCTATGATCCAAATTAGCAAAGGTTAGCTATTTGGCATTAGGAATCACTTATTAGGAAGAGAGATGAAAGAATCTAACCTAGATTGCAAGTTTGAACCATTAGAATCCCTAATCTAATCCATCCCTAAGCTTCTAAGAGAACTACTCACTAATCATGATTAAGCCCATCAAATCAAAGAGAGAAGATAAGCAAAACATGATTAGAGAAGAAATAAACAAGAAATCTAAAAGGGATATTGCATTAACTCAAAATCCAAAGCATAAAC
>JAHZTW010000003.1:73621780-73640715 GCA_020283515.1 Alliaria petiolata | reverse complement strand
TGTATCAGGCGCCTTTCTGCAGCTGGCTTCAAGTCAAAATTCATCTTCTTGATAGCCCAATGCGCCTTGTGTTCGAGTTCCACTGGAAGATGGCAGGCCTTGCCATAGAGCAGCTGAAACGGTGTAGTCCCAAGTGGCGTTTTGTAGGCTGTCCTGTATGCCCAAAGAGCATCATCAAGTTTCGCGGCCCAGTCCTTCCTTGTCTTGCCTACTGTTTTCTCCAGAATTTGTTTGATTTGCCGGTTGGAGACTTCCACTTGTCCACTTGTTTGGGGATGATAAGGGGTCGCGACGCGATGCTGAACACCATGTTTCTTTAGCAGCTTGTCGAACACCTTGTTGATAAAGTGAGATCCACCATCACTAATGAAAATCCGAGGTACTCCGAATCTTGAGAAAATGATGGTCTGAAACATCTTCAGAACTACTGCAACATCATTGGTTTTAGAAGCAATTGCTTCCACCCACTTAGAGACATAGTCCACAGCTACCAAGATGTACTGCATTCCGAATGATGGAGGAAAAGGACCCATGAAGTCAATACCCCAGCAATCAAAAACCTCAACTTCAAGGATGAAGTTCTGTGGCATCTCATTCCTCTTACTGATCTTTTCTCTCCTCTGACAAACATCACATTGCGTGATGAACAGCTGCGCATCCTTGAACATAGTAGGCCACCAAAAGCCTGCTTGAAGAACCTTGGACACCGTCTTGAATGTAGCAAAGTGTCCCGCATATTCAGAACCATGACAATGGAAAAGGACATCACGAATTTCACTTTCTGCAATGCATCTTCTATAGACATTGTCTGAACAATGCTTGTACAAGTGAGGTTCATCCCAATAGTATTTCCTAAGTTCTCTCATGAACTTCTTCTTCTCATAATTATTGAGATGCTTTGGTTCAATGTCGGCAGCAAGTGAATTCACAATGTCAGCATAGCAAGGTCTATTCGCAGCATTGATGGCAAAGATTGGTTGTCGAAACACATCATCCAGGATCATCCGAAGTGAAGCTCGTGACGGGTGTCGATCGACACAGGTGGTGTCGATCGACACCCGGGCACATGAATTGTCGAACTTCGTTTTGGAAGGGGTGTCGATCGACACCACTGTTGTGTCGATCGACACTAAGCTCGCAGGGTCTGAACTTTCAGCTTGGAAACGACTCTCAATGAGATAAACATTATCTTCAGGCAGAAAATCATCTATGGGCACATCATCTTCAATCCTGATACGTGAGAGATGATCAGCTACTCCGTTTTCAACTCCTTTCTTATCCTTGACTTCTATGTCAAACTCTTGTAGAAGTAGAATCCACCTTAGCAACCTTGGCTTTGCATCCTTCTTCTGCATCAAGTATTTCAATGCAGAATGATCAGTGTGGACAATCACCTTTGAGCCAACAAGATACTGGCGAAATTTCCCAAAGGCAAAAACCACAGCTAGCAATTCTTTCTCCGTTGTTGTGTAGTTCTTCTGAGCATCATCTAAGGTCCTGCTGGCGTAGTAGATGGCGTGCAACTTCTTGTCTTTCTTCTGTCCCAGAACTGCTCCTACTGCGAAGTCACTCGCGTCACACATTACCTCGAAGGATAGATCCCAGTCCGGTGGCTGAACAATTGGAGCACTCACTAAAGCTTGTTTGATTTGCTCGAAGGCTGAAAGGCATTCTTCTGTGAATTCAAACTTCACATCTTTGCAGAGAAGAGCAGTGAGTGGTCTTGCAATTTTGCTGAAATCCTTGATGAATCTTCGGTAGAACCCAGCGTGCCCTAGAAAACTTCTCACAGGCTTCACAGAATCAGGTGCTTGCAAAGTTGTCATGACTTCAATCTTGGCGCGGTCTACTGCGATTCCTTCTGCTGAAACTCGATGTCCAAGTACAATCCCATCTGCGACCATGAAATGACACTTTTCCCAGTTCAGGACTAAGTGTTTCTCCTCACATCTCTGAAGTACAGTGCATAAGTTCTCCAAGCAGTCTTTAAAAGATGACCCATAAACAGAAAAATCATCCATAAAGACCTCCATGAACTTCTCAATCATGCCTGTGAAGATAGATGATATATCATGATTTTTACCCATTTTTGGACCATGATATAAGTGTTTTTATTGAGTCTTAGTATTATTTTCGAGTCTATTTAGAGTCTATGCAGGTTCAGGTACAATTAGAGCTGAACTGGAGATTTGGATTTATTTTGGAGCATAATGGAATGAAGTCACGAAGTTGGATTGAAGATGCACGCTTGGTGTCGATCGACACTAGCTGGTGTCGATCGACACCGACTTTCCCGAAACCAAAGACGTGAAGTTTCCAGAATTTTGAAGAAAAAAGAAATCTCCAAGAATTTTCCTAATCTTCCAGGGAATTGAGGATTCGTGCCTTAGCCTATAAATAGAACTTTTATGCCATTGTTTAGGCACACACTTTATAATTTAGAGAGACAAAGAGAGAGTTTAGGTTTTGAGAGCTTTAGGGAGATAAATCTGCACTATGTTCTTGAGAGATTTGGAACCCTTGTATCTCTTATATTCTTTTTATGCAAATTACTTATTCTATAATGTTTGCTGCATCCATGTCTGAGTAGTTTCATAGTTAGGTTGTGGGGTTTTCAAGGGATTGATGATAGGTTGATAGAATTGGTTTTCTATTGGGATTATTTGCTTGTTCTTCATCTTAGATTGTTTTAACTCTGAAATTTAGGATTGATCACCTAGATTTCGAAACCCTAGGTAATTAAACAGATGTGAAAGTGTTGTTAATAAACTAGCGACCAGATCTTTAGATGAGCATTGAATCTATTCGCAGCGACAGTTGGTTTAGGTCTTTGTGAACAAAATCGAACCTGAAATTAATGCATGTCTTTGTTTTAGAACTCGCAGCGAAAGTTGGCTTTCTAGGTTTAGACATTGATAACATCTGCAGCGAAAGTTGGTTTGTTTGCTTTTCGTGTTTCGAGTTCTAGAACAATTAATCCTAAATAGTAATCAAACCTTCAGCCTGAATCTTCCTGAGATACCTCACCGCCTAGCGCTTTGTCTCCTGATTTTAAAAACCAAAATCGAATTTGCCTTGTTTATTTTATTGCTTTTTACTCCTTTCCTACTTTACTCTTAGCTTAAAAACTGAATTAGAATTTGTCTAGTTACATTAATTCTCTGTGGAATTCGACCCCTAAGTACTACATTGATCTCTTAATTTGAGAGAGTAGCTCAGGGCTAATTTGAGCATATCAAATTTTGGCGCCGTTGCCGGGGAATTGATTTCTATCTAGACAGATTTCTTGTTTGGAATTTTTGTCTAAGTTTTATCTAACTATTTTACTAACTACTTTACTTTCTTTTGTTTCAGGTGTATGCAGAAACGCTCCACCAGAATTCACTTAATATGTCCAATTATGCTAGTTGTACCCAGTAGTACCCAGAAAGTTTGGTTCATCCTAGTCGTACTAATTCACTTACTATGTCCATTTATGCTAGTTGTACCCTAATATAACTCTCCTAGAATCGCCCAGCTTGTAGTTAAAAGGATTTTGGAACTTCTGGAACAGAACCGTGAATGACAGAAGATGAAAGGGATTGAATGGCTTTACTTAAGAGGCTGCGGATTTTCCTCAAGTAAACCAGGGTGATAACTCTGATATTACACACAGAGAAATCGATTTTGTTTGCTAGTTATGACACACTAGTAAACAAAGATCTAAGTTCAAAAGATTTTGATAAAAGAAAATAGATAAGTTCTGCAAATGAAGGTTCAAGGAAATATAAAGGCAAAAACAAAAGCACAAACATGCAGAGTCTAGAAAAACACAAAAACAATAAAAAGGTGGTTGGGGACGCTCCCCCTTGCTTCCTCTTGGTCTTTGGACGAAAAATCTTCATTTGGGCTTGATATTGGGCTTTAGTTTTAACAATTGGGCCATTGTGAAGTGCTGGGAATACCTCATTAAAAACCTTGTCAAGAAAACCCATTGGGACAAAACTTGACAAGGGAAAAAGAGCATAAACCCAACACTTTTCCCAAATTGTTAAAACATATAGTTTGATGATGTAGCTGACTATGTAGTTTGACTATATATAACTTGAATCAACACCAAAGTGTTTTGACAAGTTATACCTTCTTGTATGCTGTCTTGATCGTCTGGCTTGAGGGTTTGATTGAGAAGTCCTCCAACAGCTTGATTGAATAGCTTAGTCTTTGAATGTGTCATGGGACCAGTAGGCATGGTCAAAGCTTCTTATCCTCCTAGCTCAGGTCCGAGCTGCTCCTCTGATGTGATAATGGAAAGCAACAAGGATGATCAAGTGGAAGCTGAGCTTGAACCTGAGGATGCAATGCTTGTACCTGAAGGACCAATGACTCGGACGAGAGTTAAGGAGCTAAGGAATACACTTAATGGACTTATTCAAGAAGTTATGAGCAAAGAAAGCAATGTGGAAGTAAAGGTGCAAAACACTGAAGTTATACTCCTCTCGCACAAACCCACTAGTTTAGAGCACCCGCCGAGCTTAACAAATGCTTCCAGGCTGGCCAAGACTCGCACAAACCCTCCAGTTTAGAGCACCCGCCAGGCTTAACAAATGCTTCCAGATGGCCATGAATCGCACAAACCCGCCGGTTTGGAGCACCCGCCAGGCTGAAAACAGGCTCTAACAGGCCACTTTTCTGGTTGACGAAAATGAGCTCAAAAGTCATTTTTTGGTCATTTTTGGTCAATGTGACTTCAATTTCTTTCTAGTTTCGAGATTAGCTTACACTAGACTCTTCAAGTCTTATTTCTTCTCTTTATAAACTCATGTAATCTCATTTCAGAAACAACTAACTTTTTTTTATCAAAGATTTTTCTTTTATTTGTGAGAGTGATTCTCATTTGTTCCTTGTGAACTTTTCGATTACTTTGTGTGTTTATCCAAGCAATCAAACGGCTTATCAAGTGATTTTCATCATCATTTGTGGCGCCATTCACTGCCGAGATTTGAGTTGACGTTCTAAGATAACTTTGGGTCTTAAGACATTGCGATCTTAAGGTTTTCAGTTACACGCCATCTTCTATCAAGGTTCCACCGCCTTGTTTCTTTTGAAGCGTTTAAGAGAGTATTGGGTCTTAGAACACTGTGATTCTAAGGTTCTTACTACATGCCTTCCATTGAAGTCGAGGATGATCCAACTACCTCCTTAGAGTGCAATTTCTTGGGCGTTCCCGCATCAAGTGGTATCAAAGCAACACTCTAAGTTCGGTATTCATCCTATCATCTTCTCATCTTTTCATCTTCTTATCTCTTCATCTTCTTATATCTTCATCTTCTTATCATCTTGTCATCTTCTTATCTCTTCATCTTCTTATCTTTTCATCTTCATTTCTTTTGTTTTTGGTTTTTGTTATTTATTTTCGTATCCAGAAAAAAAAATCAAAAAAAAGAGATTAAAAAAAAAAAATCAAAAAAAAAAATCAAAAAAAGATCTAAGAAGTTCTGGAATTGTTTTGCAATCTAAAATTTCTTATTTTACCTTTTGTGTTTCGAAAGTTTGTGTTTAATCTTGTTCTGAAGATCTACCTAAAATATTTTGAGTACTACCTCTTGGTTAGTCTTTGATTGACTTGGGGAAAACATTCAAAAGTTTTTGGTTAGTTCTATAAGAACTCTTGAGGAATCACTGAGAGAAATTCATTTTGAGAGAAACACTTGAGTGAAACACTTGAGAGAAACACTTGTAAGGAACCTTTACTACTAACGTGTTTGTTATTTTTGCAGGAACAAAATCATGTCTAATGATGGAGAGCCTCAGGAAAGAGAAGCAGTGCCAAATCTGCAAATACAAGCATTGATGGGAGAGATGCAGCGTTTGATGAGAATAGAAATCAATGGAGTCTATGAGAGACTAGAGGAGGTGCGAAATGAAGCACAACAGAGGCAACCACAAAATTTGCCTAATAGAAGAGAAGAAGATCAACCTAGACACGCAAGGGCTGATGAAGATGCTGATCATTACAGCCGTGATAGTCATTCAACCAGAGGAAGACGTAGGAGACCACGACATGCTAGAGAGGGCAGGGATCGACCTGATGATAACCTTGGTGGTATTAAGTTGAAGATTCCATCTTTTCAAGGGAAAAACGATCCAGATGCATATCTAGAGTGGGAGAAAATAATTGAACTTGTCTTTGATTGTCAAAACTACACTGAGATCAAAAAGGTACGAGTAGCAGCCACTGAGTTTTGTGATTATGCTATTAATTGGTGAGATCAGTTGGTGACAAGCAGGAGACGAAATGGAGAACATCCCATTGGAACATGGAATGAGATGAAAGCGATACTGAGGAAGCGCTTTGTACCAGGACATTACCACAGAGAGTTGCACCAAAAACTGAGGAGATTAACTCAAGGGAGCAGAAATGTGGAGGATTACTACCAAGAGATGGAGACTCTTATTATAAGAGCTGATATTGATGAAGATCGAGAGGCCACCATGGCAAGGTTCTTAAGTGGTATGAACAGAGATCTTCAGGATCGAATGGAGCTACAACAGTATGTAGACTTGGAGGAAATGTTACACAAAGCTATCTTGATGGAGCAACAACTTAAGCGGAAGGGTACAACTCGTCAGTCTTATGGTGCTGGATCATCTAGTGTGAGACCTAGTTACTCCAGAGAAGAAAAGACAGCCCCAAAGCCGAAGTTTGATGCTAAACCGCCTAGCACCAGCCAAGAAACCAAAGGTAAAATAGAATCTTGCAATACAAGGAATCTTGATGTCAAATGCTACAAGTGTCAAGGAAGGGGACAGTATGCTAATGAATGTCCAAATAAGCGAACCATGATGCTTTTGGATAATGGAGAAATAGAAACTGAAGAAGAAGTGTTTTCTGATTCTTTGGAAGATTGTGAGGAACATGCTCCTCAAGGAGAGTTGTTGGTTGCTAGAAGAGCTTTGAGTACACAATCCAAAACAGAGGAAACTGAGCAGCGTGAGAATCTATTTCACACAAGGTGTCATGTTCAGAACAAAGTGTGCAGTCTTATCATAGATGGAGGAAGCTGTACAAACGTGGCAAGCACTACTATGGTGAGCAAACTTGGTTTGGAAACAAGGAAGCATCCAAATCCTTATAAGCTGCAATGGCTGAATGACAGTGGTGAAATGATGGTGACTGGTCAAGTAATAGTTCCTTTGTCTATTTGTAAGTATGTAGATGAAGTGCTATGTGATATATTGCCAATTGAAGCATGCCATATCCTCTTAGGCAGACCGTGGAAATATGATCGCAAGGTCACACATGATGGATTCACCAACAGACACTCATTCGAATTCAAAGGTAAAAAGATCACTCTTATACCTATGAAACCTTTGGAGATCTATCGTGATCAAAAGCATTTGAGCAAACAGAAAGAGCAAATCTCTCTGAGTGACCCCCCAAACACTATCCAGCAAAAAGAGAGTGAGAGTTTGAGAAAAACCAAGAAAAAGACCTTTGAGAGTAAACCCGTGAGAAATTTAAACTTCTTTGTGAGATCTTGTAAGGTTAAGAGAGTTCTTTTCTCTAAACGGCCTGTGATCCTAATTGTTTAAAAGGAAGCTCTCATGAGCTTAACTGACCTTACATCGGTGCTGCCGAGTGAAATTACTTCTCTTTTGCAGGATTTTGGAGATATATTCCCTGAAGACAATCCTAGTGGTTTACCACCAATTTGTGGGATTGAGCATCAAATAGACTTTGTCCCTGGAGCTTCACTACCTAATCTTCCAGCTTGCAGAACCAATCCAGTGGAGACAAAGGAGTTGCAAAGACAAGTCAGTGAGCTGATGGAGAAGGGATACATTCGAGAGAGCATGAGCCCTTGTGATGTGCCAGTACTACTTGTGCCAAAGAAAGATGGTACTTGGAGAATGTGTGTTGATTGCAGAGCCATCAATAACATCACGGTAAAGTATCGATATCCCATCCCTCGTTTGGATGATATGCTTGATGAGTTGCATGGTTCATGTGTGTTTTCTAAGATTGATCTTAAAAGTAGTTATCACCAGATTATAATGAAAGAAGGTGATGAGTGGAAAACTGCTTTTAAAACAAAACATGGTTTGTATGAGTGGTTAGTAATGTCTTTTGGTTTAACTAATGCACCAAGCACATTCATGATATTGATGAATCATGTTTTGAGATCATTCATTGGAATTTTCGTTGTTGTCTACTTTGATGACATTCTGATTTACAGCAAAAAATTAGATGAGCATGCTGAGCATTTGAAAACTGTTTTAGATGTTCTAAGAAAAGAAAAGTTGTTTGTTAACCTGAAGAAGTGTACCTTTTGCACAGATAATCTTGTGTTTCTAGGTTTTGTTGTGAGTGCACAGGGTATACAGGTTGATGACGAAAAGGTCAAGGCAATTCGTGAGTGGCCTAGTCCAAAGACTGTTGGAGAAGTAAGGAGTTTCCATGGACTAGCAGGCTTCTACAGGCGTTTTGTGAAAGATTTCAGTACCATTGCTGCACCATTGACTGAAGTAATCAAAAAGGATGTTGGTTTTAAATGGGGAGAAGCTCAAGAAGAGGCATTTCAAACATTGAAAGGGAAGCTTACAAACACACCTCTTTTGTCTTTACCCAACTTTCTTAAGACCTTTGAAATTGAATGTGATGCTTCTGGTGTAGGTATTGGGGCAGTGCTAATGCAAGAGAAGAAGCCCATTGCTTATTTCAGTGAGAAACTAGGAGGAGCCACCTTGAACTATCCAACATACGATAAGGAGCTCTATGCCTTGGTCCATGCTTTGCAAACATGGCAGCATTATATGTGGCCAAAAGAGTTCGTGATTCACACTGATCATGAGTCTTTGAAGCACTTGAAAGGCTAACAGAAGCTGAACAAACGTCATGCACGTTGGGTAGAATTCATTGAGACATTCCCTTATGTCATCAAATACAAGCAAGGTAAGGAAAATGTTGTTGCCGATGCTTTATCAAGAAGGTATGCTCTCATCTCTACTCTTGATGCTAAGTTGTTAGGATTTGAACAACTTAAAGAGATGTATGAAAGTTTCAAGCTTGTGAAAAGTTTGCTTATGGAAAGTATTTTAGGCATGAAGGATTTCTGTTTTATGAAAATCGTTTGTGTGTGCCTAATTGCTCTTTGATAGATTTGTTTTTTAGAGAAGCTCATGGAGGAGGCTTAATAGGACATTTTGGAGTTGCCAAAACACTAAGTGTTATGCAGGATCATTTCTACTGGCCGCATATGAAGAGAGACGTGGAAAGGATTTGCGGTAGATGTGTCACTTGCAAGCAAGCAAAGTCCAAAGTGCAACCCCACGGTTTGTATACTCCTTTACCCATTCCGACTGAGCCTTGGACTGATATTTCTATGGATTTTGTGCTTGAGTTGCCTAGAACAAGAAAAGGAAGAGATTCTATCTTTGTAGTTGTAGATAGATTTTCGAAAATGGCACATTTTATCCCATGTCATAAAACTGATGATGCATCGCTTGTTGCAGAGTTGTTCTTTAGAGAGGTGGTTCGTTTGCATGGAATGCCTAGGACCATTGTATCTGATAGGGACACTAAGTTCTTGAGCTATTTCTGGAAAATATTGTGGTCTAAGTTAGGAACTAAGTTGTTGTTTTCAACTACTTGTCATCCTCAAACTGATGGACAAACCTAATTAATGAATATGACTTTGTCTACACTCTTGCGTGCAGTCTTTAAAAACAACATCAAAACTTGGGAAGATTGTTTGCCTCATGTTGAGTTTGCATATAATCATTCTGTTCATTCTGCTACTCCTTTGGATCTGATGGGGTCTAAATAGTCGTCCGAGTTTGGAGGATTTCTTTGGGGACTCGTCAGGCTTTGAATTTGTAGGATCCTAAGCTGCAAGTGCACAGCGTGCGTTGTAGTACTTAGGGTATCGATCCACAGGGAGGAGGTCAACTGCAAAACAGAAGAATCAGGGCAACCAAAGACGCAGAGAATTGGGGTTTGGGGGTAAGTGTCACGATTCTTGCAGAAAATAAATAAAGCAGTACCACGCCTTATATAGAAAAGGTTGTCAGCCTTTTCTATAACCAACGGGAAAAGGAAAATAAACTTAAAGACTTGTAAAAAGGAATTCAGGTAAGAAGTGCAGAAAAAGTAAAGTATGGAAGTGCGTAAATCTCGATTTAAAAGCAGATGGGGCGAACACGTTGGGAATCTTCTCGGGAAATCTATGGGGTTCTAACTAGAAATCAAACACACAAAAGTTAAGCAAGCGAGACTAGGCGATTTTCCCCAAACTGATTCACTGGTTTTAACAACCTAACTTTATCAAACTAGGTCGATCTGCGAACTTCCATTCCACAGGTATACTTTCATATCATGCGTACTAGACGAACACGCAATAGGATCGGGAAAATAAACATTCAAACATCTTTTAAAGGATGCTCTCTACCCTATTTTGGTCTAGATCTGAGATTCAGGACATTCGTCGATCTCAAGATCCTGCGATCAGAATATAGTTCATGACGCCAGACTCATGCAATAAGAACGAATAAGGTGAGACAGAAAATCCTAATCTTCGGCCTAAACAATCGGTTTAACAACAGTTAATGAAATTCCCCACATATCCCCTTAAAGAACACCCAACGAAAGTAAACTACTCAGACATAAACGAGCAAGTAGAAAACGTGATTGATGAATGCATAACTTGTATAAATCGATTGAAATAAAAGAGGGTTCAAGAACAAATCAATGTCCCTCAAAGAACAAAGTGGAAACCACGAATCAAGGATTCGCGGCCGCCAAAAGAAAGTTATAACAAGAGAATTTTGTGATGCTAAGTGGTGATTTCCCTAAAAAAACCCTAAAGGTCGAGTATATATAGGTCTTCAAGTGCCCTAGGTCGTGGATTAGGTCTTGGCTTGCATAAGACGGCTGCGGGTTTAAGTTGGGCTTCAAATGGGCTTGGGAATCCGTAAGTGGCCTGGCCGCGCGAGAGACTGGCCGTGGCGCGGCCACTTGTCGTCTGGTTCGGCCGTGGCGCGGCCAGCTCGTCCTTCCGGGTGCTTGACAGACCTTCTTGCTTCCTTCATAACTTGAGATCCAACCGTGGGATTGCTCTCAAACCACTTCGAGGTGAAAGACAGCTGATAAGGCTACCATGTCTCCAAATATGAGCTTAATATCGTGGTGGGAAGGCCTTCATTTGGTATTGAACTTCTGTCCTCGGGCACTGTTTCCGGAATTGTCCATTTTGCTCCAAAATATGCGTCTTTTGCTAAGATTTCCTGAAAAGAGTCTTGAACAACCAAATACTCGAAATCTAGTTATTATGCATCAAAACCTTAGTGAAATGCTTATTAAAGCACTCACTTATGATAGTAAAAACGGGTAAAATATGCATGTTATCAACTCCCCCAGACTTAAACCTTTGTTTGTCCTCAAACAAAACAGAAATCTAAGTAAGGAAAGGAGGTTTGAAAACGTGGAAACTCACCAATACTTGGGAACTCGTCAAGTCTAGCAATCGAGCTGTTGAGCCACATAACTCGGAATTCAGCTTCAAGGCGTTTGGGTCTAGTTACCTTGAGCTTTTCACCCTTCCCGAATACGCTTCATGGTCCCTTTGAGTATTTCGAGCTTTCTCTCGTTGACTCCTTTATTCAGTTAGGCGTGCGGTCTCTATCGAGGGAGTATTGGTCGACGAGACATTATACTTTCTCTTCCAAACATCTAGACAAAGACATTTCAGACAAAACTCTCCTATTTTCTCTTCCCTTAGTCGATTTCTCCCTACTTTTCTAGGGTATCATTTTATTTTTTCTATCGACTTTCTTATTCCATATTTTTTTTTCTTTCTTCTTAGCTTGAGAATGATCACTTCTTTGAAGTTTGCATGATTGCTGCGAACCGTCATTGTCCTTTAAGGAACTCTGGTTGCCATTCCCAAACTAAAACCTTTCTTTCTATATTTTTTTTTCTTTTCTATAACAAGGGAAGATCAAGGAGAGATTGCATTGCATCTACTTAGTCATGCTAGAGTCTAAAAGAGGAGCAAAGTTCGAAGTACCTCAAGCCCCTTGACGAGAAGATTTGATTCATCAGGTACGGAGTCAACGCAAGATCCTTCCAGTACTCTAGAGATTAGAACTTTCTCCGCTAGAATGATCCACTCGCCGTGTTCAACTTAGTAAGCCTTGCTTCTAAATCCATGAGAATGGTCATTAAGGTTCCTTGTTCAAAGTGACTTGTGCCTAGCAAAGTTCATAGTTTCCGACTAAAAGAAAAAAACGTTTTGACTCTATAAAACGACTCGATAAATGATGCATGTATGCATAAGACTCATCAAATAAAAGCATGATCAGTAATATAAGAATCCCCCCCCAGACTTAAATCAAACTGTCCCCAGTTTGTTTAAATCAAGTTGAGGTGAAAAGGATAGGTAAATTCAAGTACAAGCTTGTGAAGACTTACTTGAAAGTGGCGTTGGGTTTGGTATGGGTGGATGGTCGTGTGCTATGATAGAGCTAAGTACTTGATCATTATCCTTATGTCCCTGCTTAGAATCGATTTGATTGAACAATAGAAATCGAAAACATAGCTCGAAAGGAAATGTGTCGCGCGATTGAGCTTCCTTGCTTCGGATGGTGGTGGTGGGCGTGCGTGTGTGATGGTGGCGGCTGATGATGATGATGATGATTGGGGGACGCCTATGTTGAGAAGAACAGGTACTCCGGTTGTTGAGTACTTGTCTTTGTTCCTCGACCTTTGATAACACCGTGAATGAGAGATGGAAAATCTTCTGTCCTTGCGTCTTGAAGATTGCGTCACCTCAGAAACTTGACTTGAAGTTTGGGTCTATGCTGGCCTATCCAGTGATCTGTTCGGGATCCCAGAAGACAGGTGTTGCTAGTATGAACTTCAATGCCATATGAAATCCTTACTTGGCTTCGGTAAAGGTCTTGGCCGCAGAAGAGAGAAGCTAGTCTTCGGGAACTTTCCTCTTCGCGGTTTGGTGAAGGAAGTTCCATCTTCTTCCTTCTGGAGCTTGCACAACGGTTTTCATCCTCTGGAACCGTGGTGTTCTTCTTCGTTTTCGTGGATACAGGTCCGTTGAACGTGTTGGACGAAGTAAGTAAAGAGATGGATCATTAACTTGACTTGACTTGGATGGAGTCTTGTCTTGTCTCGCCATCTTTGATGCAACAGCAATGTGCCGCAGTTGTGGAAGTGATATTTGCGGTCTTTAGGTCGTGTTCAGGCCATTGAATCAAGGAGGATACTTGAAAGGCTTGAAACAGGTTGAAGGAGGTCCGGTTTGGTGAAGTCGGGACGGAAGCGTCTTCAGACGAAGGCCGGCAGCGCGACGGGTTGTCTCAGCCACGGCCAAGCGTCTCGCCTCCGCGGCCAGGCTCCTTCTGGCCGGCCCACGGGCGGTTCGTCGCCCGGTGAGTGTTCTTCGAAACTCCTTCTTCATATTTTTGGTCTTTTTGGGTTTTTCTGATTTTTTTGTGCTTTTGGGGTTTATGAAAATGCTGTAAACTAAGAAGAAACCAAAACTAAAAATTAGTATGGTTAAAGAGATGAGAAAGAGAATACCTAAAATGGGTTGTCTCCCATTGAGCCGCTCTTGTTTAGAGTCTTTTAGCTAGACTTTGGTAGTTTGGGAGCTTAGTTGGAGGTGTAGTTCGACCTTAGGCAAGGTCTTTTTGCCTTCTGCGCGCCCTCTTCTGCTAAAGGCTCCTCGAGTCTTTCCATGATGGAATCTTCATCCCTCTCAAGAAGGTGTTTCTCGTACCGGGTTTCCCTTGAGCTTCGAGCTTTCTTCCGGGCTCTTGCGAATTTGTAGAGATGTTGTATCTATTGCTTAGTTTCATCACTCTCGTGGAAGTAGTACCCGATCAAATGCTCCTTCCATGCCGTGGTGAAGGTAATCTCAGGAGGAAAGCTTTCAACTACCTTGTTGAATTCCGCAAGGTCTTCCTTGCTGATCAGGTCGCGAGTCTTCCCAACCTTTTTATACCTATGAACGTCCATGATTCTTGGCGTGGTGGCGTTGAACCTTGCTTGCATGAAGTGACTTTTGATTATGTTCGCGTCTTCGCTGCTATCTTTGAAGTACTCCTTCAGAACTTTCTTTTCTAGAGCCTCTTCAAAACCAACATATATTGGGATCTTCCTTGCCTTCTTATGGAACTCGATGAGTCTATCTCTTTTGATGCGATCCCCAAATCGTGATTTTTCCTGCACCCTCTTGTCGTTTGATCGGCAAGTTAGGACTTCATCCAATACTGGCTCTGGGGGTGACATTTCATGGATCGGAAGCGCTGAAGTTTGACGCGGCCGATGGTTTGAGAAGGCGAATCTGTTATGGGCACGCCTTGCCCTAAGGACGGCGCTTCTCTTTGCTCCGAGGCGAGTGATGACATTGCAAGGTGCAATGCTCACTTGCTTGAGCTTTGCGCCCAACCGTTCGTTTGGCATGACGTCTTCCTCGCTTGAGGAATCGGGGATCTCCTTGCGTACTCCTGCGGGGAAACTCGTGACTCTCTTGAATGAAGGTAACACGTCGGCAAGCTCCTTTTGGTCCTGGGCAAGTCTCTCGAACTTGTCCCTGCTTCTTTCTAGTTCTAAGGCAATGCCTTCGATTGCTTTTCTATTGCTGCTGGATTGGCTTTTGACCGCCAAGCTGCCTTCCCGTGCCTCCTCGATGTATCTAGCAAGATGATCTTTGACCTCATCGATGGCTTCCTTGGTTTCTTCGAGCTCGCAGCCGTACCCTCGGGTTCTTCATGCGATCTGAGCTAGATTGTAATCGTGACATCCTAGCTTTTCTTCCATCTATAGGAGTTTGTTTCCGTCTTTTGAAGCTTGAGCCTCAAGTCTCTTAATCTGCCCCGCAATCTTCTGCACCTTGTATGATGTTTCGGCTTGCATCGAAATGATCCAAGAGTGGAAGGTCTTTTCGGATTCGGCTACGCGATCCGTGAGGATCTGTGTCAATCCCGTAAGCTGGTGCAGTCGCTGACGCAGGAAAGAAGGTGGAAACTTTTGGTTGTGATGGCCGAGAACAGGGATCCGGTGGTGCGAACTCTCGTCCTCATTCTGCGCAGGTTGTATGGAGTGGTATGTAAGTGGACGCGGGGCACGAGCTTTGGAAGCGATATCAGCTTCTGGGGGTCCAGGCTCGTGTTGTTCTTGATTCGTGGGGACCTCCACGGTTTTAGGGTTTCTGAAACTCATATAAATAAATCTAGAAGTTAGAGAAAAGAATGTCTTTGAGTTGTGATCCTGACCTTTGTCTTGGACAGCGAAACGCAGCCTCCCCGGCAACGGCGCCAAAAGCTTGATGGGGTCTAAATAGTCGTCCGAGTTTGGAGGATTTCTTTGGGGACTCGTCAGGCTTTGAATTTGTAGGACCCTAAGCTGCAAGTGCACAGCGTGCGTTGTAGTACTTAGGGTATCGATCCACAGGGAGGAGGTCAACTGCAAAACAGAAGAATCAGGGCAACCAAAGACGCAGAGAATTGGGGTTTGGGGGTAAGTGTCACGGTTTTTGCAGAAAATAAAGAAAGCAGTATCACGTCTTATATAGAGGAGGTTGTCAATCTCTTCTATGACCAACGGGAAAAGGAAATCAAACTTAAGAACTTGTAAAAAGGAAATCAAGCAAGCAGTGCAGGAAAAGTAAATATTGAAGTGCGTAAATCTCGATGTAAAAGCAGATGGGGCGAACACGTTGGGAATCTTCTCGGGAAATCTATGGGGTTCTAACTAGAAATCAAACACACAAAAGTTAAGCAAGCGAGACTAGGCGATTTTCCCCAAACTGATTCACTGGTTTTAACAACCTAACTTTATCAAACTAGGTCGATCTGCGAACTTCCATTCCACAGGTATACTTTCATATCCTGCGTCCTAGACGAACACGCAATAGGATCGGGACAATAAACATTCAGACATCTTTTAAAGGATGCTCTCTACCCTATTTTGGTCTAGATCTGAGATTCAGGACATTCGTCGTTCTCAAGACCCTGCGATCAGAATATAGTTCATGACGCCAGACTCATGCAATAAGAACGAATAAGGTGAGACAGAAAATCCTAATCTTCGGCCTAAACAATCGGTTCAACAACAGTTAATGAAATTCCCCATAGATCCCCTTAAAGAACACCCAACGAAAGTAAACTACTCAGACATAAAAGAAGAAGTAGAAAACGTGATTGATGAATGCATAACTTGTATAAATCGATTAAAATAAAAGAGGGTTCAAGAACAAATCAATCTCCCTCAAAGAACAAAGTGGAAACCACGAATCAAAGATTCGCGGCCGCCAAGAGAAGTTTGTAACAAGAGAATTTCGTGATGCTAAGTGGTGATGCCCTAAAAAACCCTAAAGGTCGAGTATATATAGGTCTTCAAGTGCCCTAGGTCGTGGATTAGGTCTTGGCTTGCATAAGACGGCTGCGGGTTTAAGTTGGGCTTCAAATGGGCTCGGGAATCCGTGAGTGGCCTGGCCGCGCGAGCGACTGGCCGTGGCGCGGCCACTGGTCGTCTGGTTCGGCCGTGGCGCGGCCAGCTCGTCCTTCCGGGTGCTTGACGGACCTTCTTGCTTCCTTCATAACTTGAGATCCAACCGTGGGATTGCTCTCAAACCACTTCGAGGTGAAAGACAGCTGATAAGGCTACCTTGTCTCCAAATATGAGCTTGATCTCGTGGTGGGAAGGCCTTCATTTGGTGTTGAACTTCTGTCCTCGGGCACTGTTTCCGGAATTGTCCATTTTGCTCCAAAATATGCGTCTTTTGCTAAGATTTCCTGAAAAGAGTCTTGAACAACCAAATACTCGAAATCTAGTGTTTATGCATCAAAACCTTAGTGAAATGCTTATTAACGCACTCACTTATGATAGTAAAAACGGTTAAAATATGCATGTTATCAGGAACAAAAACAGGCGCAAAATGGTCTTTGAAGTTGGAGATCTTGTGTGGGTACACTTGAGAAAGGAACGTTTTCCAGAGGAAAGGAAGTCTAAACTGATGCCAAGGATCGATGGTCCATTCAAAGTCTTGAAGAAAATCAGTGACAATGCTTATCAAATTGACTTGCAAGGTAAGTACAATGTGAGTTCAAGCTTTAATGTTTCTTACTTAGTTCCTTTTGCTGCAGATGAGCCGGATTTGAGGTCAAATCCTTTTCAAGAAGAGGGGCATGATGTGATCATGGAAAGCAACAAGGATGATCAAGTGGAAGCTGAGCTTGAACCTGAGGATGCAATGCTTGTACCTGAAGGACCAATGACTCGAGCGAGAGTTAAGGAGCTAAGGAATGCACTTAATGGACTTATTCAAGAAGTTATGAGCAAAGAAAGCAATGTGGAAGTAAAGGTGCAAAACACTGAAGTTATACTCCTCTCGCACAAACCCGCCAGTTTAGAGCACCCGCCGGACTTAACAAATGCTTCCAGGCTGGCCAAGACTCGCACAAACCCGCCAGTTTAGAGCACCCGCCAAGCTTAACAAATGCTTCCAAGATGGCCATGAATCGCACAAACTCGCCGGTTTGGAGCACCTGCCAGGCTGCAAACAGGCTCCAAACAGGCCACTTTTCTGGTTAACGAAAATGAGCTCAAAAGTCATTTTTTGGTCATTTTTGATCAATTTGACTTCAATTTCTTTCTAGTTTCGAGATTAGCTTAGACTAGACTCTTCAAGTCTTATTTCTTCTCTTTATAAACTCATGTAATCTCATTTCAGAAACAACCAACTTTTTTTTATCAAAGATTTTTCTTTTATTTGTGAGGGTGATTCTCATTTGTTCCTTGTGAACTTTTCGATTACTTGGTGTGTTTATCCAAGCAATCAAACGGCTTATCAAGTGATTTTCATCATCATTTGTGGCGCCATTCACTGCCGAGATTTGAGTTGACGTTCTAAGATAACTTTGGGTCTTAAGACATTGCGATCTTAAGGTTTTCAGTTACACGCCATCTTCTATCAAGGTTCCACCGCCTTGTTTCTTTTGAAGCTTTTAAGAGAGTATTGGGTCTTAGATCACTGCGATTCTAAGGTTCTTACTACACGCCTTCCATTGAAGTCGAGGATTATCCAACTACCTCCATAGAGTGCAATTTCTTGGGCGTTCCCGCGTCATCCTCAGGTTCTAGCTTCTGTTCCAGCTGCTCCTTAGACTCTTCTCCATGCTCCAAGCTCCATGACTTGTCCAGTATCATATCATCTAGTACCCAAAAAGTTTGGTTCATCCTAGTATGCTACATGAGATGCATCATCTGTTTTATGACAAGCAATGAAATGTGCCATTTTAGAGAACCTATCAACTACCACGCAAATGGAGTCTTTTCCAGTCCTAGTCCTAGGCAATCCAAGCACAAAGTCCATAGAGATATCAGTCCAGGGATGAGAAGAAATAGGCAGAGGAGTATACAAACCGTGAGGCTGAACCTTAGACTTAGCTTGTTTGCATGTTGTGCATCTGCCACAGATTCTTTCTAGATCTCTTTTCATGTGAGGCCAATGGAAGTGATCCTGCATCACTTTCAGTGTTTTAGCAATACCAAAGTGCCCCATCAAGCCTCCACCGTGAGCTTCCCTTATAAACAAGTCTCTAACAGAACAGTTAGGCACACACAAGCGATTATCAAAGAAAAGAAAACCATCTTGCCTAAAGTAATGTCCTGAAGCATACTTCTCACAAGACTTGTAAACTTCTTTAAAATCAGAATCAGTTTCATATAAATGCTTAAGTTGTTCAAAACCCAACAGTTTGGCATCAAGAGTAGAAATTAAAACATACCTGCGAGACAATGCATCTGCAACTACATTGTCCTTACCTTGTTTGTACTTGATGACATAGGGAAAGGTTTCTATGAATTCGACCCACCTGGCATGTCTCTTGTTGAGCTTTTGCTGACCTTTGAGATGCTTAAGGGATTCATGATCAGT
>JAHZTW010000003.1:73592851-73620462 GCA_020283515.1 Alliaria petiolata | reverse complement strand
AGCATTAAACACAAATCCAGATGAAGAACTCTAATGATTTTATCCTAACAATTTAATTCGACCTAACAATTCATCAATCCCCTTTGAAAAACCCTAAACCTAACTAGCAAACTACTCAGACATGATCAATGAAACAGAAATCATAATTTGAATAAAAAGCATATGAGAAATCAATAGAAACAAAGGAGTTCCAAATTTGCTCTGAAGGAGACAAATTCTTCTCTCTAAAATCTCTCTAAAAATCTCTCTCTAAATTATTGTGTAAAATAAAGTGTAGCCTAAACAATGGCTGAAAAACTATATTTATAGGCCTAGGTTCGAATCTTCAATTACCAAAAGGATTAGGAAAAGTCTTGGAGATTTCCTTTTCTTCAAAATATGGAAACTTCTTGATTCTGGAAATTGGAAACCCTGGTGTCGATCGACACCTTGCATGTAATTCCAGTCTTGACTTCATCACTTCGTGACATCATTCCATTAAGCTCCAAAATGCATCCAAATCTCCAATTTATCTTCAATTGTACCTGAACCTGCAAAGACTCTATATAGACTCGAAAATAGCCAAAAGACTCTATAAAAATACTTATATCATGGTCTAAAAATGGGTAAAAAACATGATATATCAACTCCCCCAGACTTACCTTTTGCTTGCCCTCAAGCAAAACAGAAACTTAGAATGAAGTAGAAGTTTGAAAACAGAAACTTTCGAGTACTTCTTCAAAACGCCACTCTGGTTAACACTTCTTGAATCCACATGATATTAAAGCCAACCTTAGGAAATGTTCACTTACCACAAGCTTAGCAATCTCCCAGTTCAAATCCATATCCTTTCCTTGGTATAAATTTCGAACTCTAACATTGGTAATGCCATATAACTTTTCTGATTCTTTTCCCTTCCTTAGTGCCTGAACAAGACATTTTCATACGGCTCCCCTATTTTCTCTTCCCTTAGTCAACTTCTGCCCATTTTAAGGGTGTTCTAAGATCTTTTCATTGACTCTTCTTATTCTTTTTGGGATCTCTGGAATAGTGCTACTCTTTACTTGTGTTCCTTGTGAGGAGACGTGTTCAAGAGCATCACTAATATTGTTCTTTGTAAGGAGACATGCTCATGACAAAGGCACTATTCCAGACTTAGACTATTTTTTTCCTTTCTTTTCTTTTCTCTTAAGGGAAGATCAAGGAGAGACTGAAATTGCCTATCTGTTCGGACTGAAAGAGGAATCAAGTTCTGCGCATACCTAGTTTTTATAAGGGGATCTGAACTCGCTCTGTTAGACTGATTCCACTTGCAGCTTTCTACTTAGTAAATCCTACAATCAACTCTTATAGCAATGGTTCTTCAAGTGTCAACTTCCTGTGGTTAGTTCTTCTGAAAAACTGAAAGTTCCAACTGATTTTGACTCAATAAAACAAATTTTTGAAATCTTTTGACTCAAGACTCAACTGACTCTCAAAACAAAACACAAGGTCAGTAATCACCTCCCCCAGACTTAAACAACACTGTCCCCAGTGTTATCAAGCCCGAAGTAGGTGCATATAAGCGGCCAAGGAAATGAGGAACATCAGCAGGGTGGGACTTGACTTCGGGTGGGACACTTCGTTTTCCTGCAGTATCATCAAAAGAAACACCAAGCCTTCTACGAGAATCTCGTTTCTTGCATAAGTGTGAAACATCTTTTGAACCTTTTAAATGCTTATTGAGATGATCAGGAGGTTTGGAATTCATTCCAGGAAGTGCGTACCTTTGCTTCCTTCGAGGTTTCTGATCAATAGTAGGCATTTGTTTGGCCACTGGTGATGGAGTTGAAGCATTGGAAGCAGCTTCTGGTGTGGTCCGCGTAGGGTGTCGATCGACACAGATGGTGTCGATCGACACTAGCTCTGTAGCTCGACTTTCTGCACTTTTTCTGCAACTTAGCTCTGCAATCCTTGCTTCCATGATGAACACGTCTTCCTCCATTGACTTAGCATTGATTAGAACATTTTCTCTGCTCATAGTCCTGAAGAGATGATCATTTCCACCCCAGTCTTCAGGCTTCACATTTTTCTTAGAATTCTCAGCCAATGCCTCTTGAACAACTTGCTCTTTAGAATCCAGCTCTTCTCCAGGGATCACAGCAATACATGAAATGTGCTTGGAAACTTCAGTAGTTAGGACAGCTTTGTAGAACACTTCTTTGTCAACATTAGAGAAAGACATTCTCTTATTGGGCATGTCTACAATAGCTACTACTGTGGCCATGAATGGTCTTCCAAGGATGAATGGTATGCTTGACATTATGCTTACTTCCACAACCTGAAAATCAGTTGGAACCAGACAACTCCCAACCTTGACAAGTAAGTTTGGAATTGTACCATATGAGACTGCGGTAGAATTATTGGCAAATTCAAGAGTCATGGTTGAAGGGCGAATGTCAGCAATCCCCAGCTTCTCTGCAATGTCTTTTGTCATGAGGTTCACGCTAGCTCCTGAATCGCAGAGGGATTGTTTAAAGTCAACTCCACCAATGGAGCATGGAACCATAAACATCCTAGGATCTTCAACCTTAAACAGCTGCTTCATTGGCCGTAGTGTTTCCCTTTCCTTGTGAAAAAGTTCTATCATCTCTTCAAAGGTTTCTCTGTTATTCTGGAAGAAGGCGCACAAGGGATATCTCTCATAAGCTTCATTAAAGGAGAGCTCCTTGGGAATCATCTCCACCTTCTTGTTGAAAGCAGCTAGTTTCTCTGCACTAATGGGCGGCATTAGATGTTTGGGTAGATGACGATTTGGAACCTTGGCCTTGTAGACTTTCTCCAGTGCAACTTGTAAAGCTTCACGTGATGTCTGAGAGTGGTGTCGATCGACGCTAGACGTTTGTGTCGATGAAGCTGTCTCGATCGAGCTCGATTTGTCTGGTTTCCTCTCGGGTGTCGATCGACACACAGTGGTGTCGATCGACATGGACTCCACAACATATTTTTCATCTTCAAGCTCCTCCAAATCATCAGTATTTAACTCTCTTTTCTGCATAGGCTGAAGGTCCCTTTCGTCCTGGATCTTGATGGCATGCACATTTCGTCTCGGATTTACATCTGTCTTTCCAGGAAGAAATCCTTCTTGTCGCTTGACAGCTTCAGTGTTTTGAGCAACCTGAACATCCAGCTTCTTCATGTGAGAGTGTATGCTCTCAATCTTTCCATTCAGATCTGTGTATAGGTCGTCGATTTTCCCATTGAAATCCACTGTCATCTTTTGTTGGCCCTCCAGAAGTTGCTCCAGCATAGACTCCATCTTATTGTCTGGTGCAGGAGGCTTCTGATAAGAAGAAGAACCGTAAGTTCTATTGAAGTTGTTGCTCTGAAAAGGCTTCTGGTAAGAAGAACCATAGCATTGTTGATTGTTGAACCTCTGTCCTTGAAAACCAGCTCCATTTATGTAGTTAACCTCTTCTTCTTCCGGTTCAAAAGTCTCCACTTCTGCAAAGTGAACTTGCTTCTTTCCCATTAAAATGTCCAGCTTCTTATTGACTTCTGCAATTTGGCTTCCTCCATTGGCTCCAGCGTGTTGTCTTCTTTCGAAGTCTGCGTTCTTGGTGCTGTTACTAGAGGCCAAATTGTCTATAAGCTCTATCGCACCTTCTGGAAATCTGGTGTTGAAGTTGCCATTGGTCGCAGCATCTAGGGCCATTTGGTACCTCCAATCAATTCCGCGGTAGAATATACCGATAAGCTGCGGCTTGCTGAAACCATGGTGTGGGCAATCCCTCTGGTAAGATCTGAACCTCACCCAAGAAGCTTTGAATGCTTCAGAGTGTCCTTGAGAGAATGTAGTGATCTTCATCCTCAGCTCCTCGGATCTCGCGTCATCAAAGAAATTGCATAGGAATGCATTCTTTGTATCTTCCCATGTAGTCAAGAATCCTGGTGGCAACTGCTTCAGCCAGTATGATGCATCTCCAGCAAGCGAGTAAGGGAAAAGCTTGCAGAAGAGATAATCATATGTCACTCCATTAGCCTTTATGCTTGAGGCTAAGTCCTCGAATCTCTCAACGTGGTCCATGAGATGCTCATTAGGAAGACCATGGAAGGGATGCTGAGCCACTAGCGTGTAGTAAGCGGGCTTCAGCTCGAAGTCATTCCTCTGGAATGCAGGAGGACGGACCGCAGCTCTATTAGCATAGAACTGGTCTGGGCGGTTGTACTCGCCTAATGTTCTTACACGTCCAGCTTCTGCAGGTGCGATTTGATTCGCTGGTTCGACTATGATGGCGCCAGCCTCATCAAGTCTCTGTCCTTGGGCGTTCCTTCTGTTGCCCTGAAGGTCAAATAGGTTGCCATCCGCGTAGCGTACTAGAACCACAATGTCTGCCATCTCGTTCTGCGTACGGTGTCGATCGATGCCAATCGTGTCGATCGACGCTGAGGGTTGGTGTCGATCGATGCTAGAGGTGTCGATCGACACTCGGGCAGATGCTCGGTTCTCGCGTTCCAAACGACCGAGCTCCTGGTTCAGTGTGACTAGTTCCTCTTCCTTGTTGCTTCTGGTACTGGGCATGCACCTGAAACCAAAGATAAGAAACTAAATTAGTAACAAAAACAAAAATAAAAACCTAGACGAAATTCTAGTCCTAGAAATCTTTAGGCAACTAATCTCCTTCCCCGGCAACGCCGCCAAAATTTGATATGGGTCAAATTTACCCTAAAGTAACTCTCTCAAATTAAGAGATCAGTTGTAGTACTTAGGGATCGAATCCACAGAGAAGGGATAGTCACACAGCAGTTTTCTAANCATCACATTCAATCTCAAAAGTTTTAAGAAAATCTGGTAAAGTTAGAACAGGGGCATGAGTAAGCTTCTCTTTAAGGGATTGGAATGCATCTTCTTGTGCTTGTTCCCACTTAAAACCCACGTCCTTCTTTATAACCTCAGTGAGAGGAGCTGCCAGTGTACTAAAGTCCTTCACAAACCTCCTGTAAAACCCAGCAAGGCCATGGAAACTTCTCACTTCTCCTACTGTCTTAGGACTTGGCCAATCACTGATTGCTTTCACCTTTTCTTTATCTACTTTAACACCATCTGCACTTACAACAAAGCCTAGAAACACAAGGTTATCTGTGCAGAATGTGCATTTCTTAAGATTTGCATAAAGCTTTTCTTTCCTAAGCACACTTAAAACAGAATGCAAATGCTCAATATGCTCATTTAGGCTTTTACTGTAAACTAGGATGTCATCAAAGTAAACAACAACAAACACGCCTATAAATGCTCTAAGAACATGATTCATCAGTCTCATGAAGGTACTAGGTGCGTTTGTCAGCCCAAATGGCATAACTAACCATTCATACAGCCCATGTTTAGTTTTAAAGGCTGTTTTCCACTCATCTCCTTTTTGCATTCTAATCTGGTGGTATCCACTTTTTAAATCAATCTTAGAAAAGATGCAGGAACCATGCAATTCATCAAGCATGTCATCTAATCAAGGTATAGGATGTCGATACTTCGCCGTGATATTATTGATGGCTCTGCAATCTACACACATGCGCCAGCTACCATCCTTCTTAGGTACAAGTAGAACAGGTACATCACAGGGACTCATGCTTTCTCTGATATGTCCCTTCTCCATTAATTCATCTACTTGTTTCTGCAGCTCTTTTGTCTCCACAGGGTATGTTCTGTATCCTGGACGGTTTGGAAGTGAGGCTCCAGGCACTAAATCAATCTGATGTTCAATGCCTCTTATAGGTGGTAACTCCACTGGATTATCTTCAGGGAACACGTCCTCATACTCCTACAAAAGAGAGATCATCTCACTCGGCAGCACCGGTGTAAGGTCAGTTAAGCTCATAAGAGCTTCTTTATAAACAAACAACAGCATTGGTTTCTTTGCAAATAGAGCTTTCTTAACAATATTAGCCTTGACAAAGAAATTAGAACGTTTTGATACCTGCTCTTCCTTGCGTTTGAGATGTATTTGATCTGCATAAACCTCACTTGGCGTCATAGGCAGCAATATGGTCTTCCTGCCATTAATCTCAAAGGAATGACGATTAGTATAACCATCATGAGTCACTTTTCGATCAAATTGCCAAGGTCTACCAAGCAGAATGTGGCCAGCCTCCATAGGCAAAACGTCACACAAGACCTAATCCTCATACTTGCCAATAGCTAAGGGAACCATCACTTGACTGTTTACTTTCATTTCCCCACTGTCATTGAGCCACTGAAGCTTGTATGGCTTTGGATGCTTTATAACCTTTAAACCCAGCTTCTTGACCATTACATCACTTGCCACTTTAGTGCAGCTGCCTCCATCTATGATTAAACTGCAGACCTTTCCTTGAACAATGCAACGTGTATGAAACAGATTTTTCCCTCTGTTCTTGCTCTTCTTGACTTGATTGCAAGCTCAAAGACCTTCTGGCTACAAGTAATTCTCCTTTGACTGGTTCTTTTTTATAATCATCTGAAACTATCTCAGCTTCTGTTTTCTCATCTTCAGACTCAAACTCCCCATTATCAAGCATAATCATAACCTTCTTGTTAATGCATTCATTAGAATAATGCCCTCTGCCTTGACACTTGAAACATTTAACATCACGAGCTCTGGATGCATCAGCAATAGCTTTGCCTTTGAAATCTTGAACTGCAGTATATGGCTTGTTTTCTTCTCTGGAAATCGCAGGCTGCTTGGTTTCTCTTGAATAGCTTGGTTTCTCTTCTCTGTGAAAACTAGACTTGCTAGCATTTGCTCCTGGATTGTAACTAGACCTTGAGAAACCTTTCCTCTTTACTTGCTGCTCAAACAGAATAGCCTTGTGCAGCATCTCTTTTATATCAATATAATGCTGAGTTTCAAATCTGTCTCGAATTTCTCTGTTTAAACCTCCAAGAAATCTAGACATTGTGCCTTCTCCTTCTTCTAAAATGTCAGCACGTAGCATCAATGTCTCCATCTCTTGATAATACTCTTCAACAGATCTGCTTCCTTGTGTAAGTCTTCTCAGCTTTAGATGTAACTCTCTGTGGTAATGACTAGGAATGAATCTCTTCCTCATAATCCTCTTCATTTCAGTCAAAGTTTCCACTGGATACTCTTGATTTCGCCTCTTTGTAGTGACTAATTGATCCCACCAGCTGAGAGCATAGTCATAAATTCTGTAGCAGCAACTCTAACTCTGTTGATCTCAGTGTAGTGTTGAGCGTTGAATACCAGCTCAATCTTCTTCTCCCATTCCATATATGCATCTGGATCATTCTTTCCATGGAAAGAAGGAATTTTAAGCTTTAATCCTCCCAGATTATCTTGCAAACGTTCTCTGGCTTCTCTGCCAAGCCTATTGCACCTACTTTGGCTGCTGTGAGATGCATTGCTCTTGTTGCTGTAGTACTCATCAGTGTCATCACCTCTTGTGTCTGCAGGCTGTTCACGAGCTCTTCTTTGTTCTCTTCTTCTCTGTGACTGAGTTTCCTCTGGTTCAGTGTCTGGCAGAAGCTCTTGGCGCAAAGCATTCAGTTTATTATCCATCATCTTTGTCATAGCTTCAATCAGAACTTTGTTGTTTCTATTGTTGCTAGCTTCTTCTTCTTCCTCTGTTCCAGGTATGTTCACTGAAACAGAAAACACAAAACCACCAGTAAAGAGTCCTAAAGAAACACTTCTTCGAAAAAAAATTTAAACTAGGCCAAACAGATGTTGAAAAACGATTTTCTGCAGTTTTTAGAACAGTTCTGGGTTTTTTTGAAGATGAAAAGTCATAAACAAACCCAGAAAACGCAGAACACTAATCTAGAGCTCTTAGGGTTCGAAACTAATAGATCTATAGTCCTGATAAGTTTTAAAAAAAATCGTGGTTAACAGATCTACACTTCCTTGCTTCAAAACAAGCAAATCTGCGCATAAGGAGATGAACAGACACAAAAATAGAACGAAAACTTAACTTGCATGCTGGTTTTGCTCTGATACCACTTAATATAACTCTCCTTGAATCGCCCATCTTGTAGTTAAAAGGATTTTGGAACTTCTGGAACAGAACCGTGAATGACAAAAGATGAAAGGGATTGAATGGCTTTACTTAAGAGGCTGTGGATTTTCCTCAAGTAAACCAGGGTGATAACTCTGATATTACACACAGAGAAATTGATTTTGTTTGCTAGATATGACACACTAGTAAACAGAGATCTAAGTTCAAAAGATTTTGATAAAAGAAAATAGATAAGTTCTGCAAATGAAGGTTCAAGGAAATATAAAGGCAAAAACAAAATCACAAACATGCAGAGTCTAGAAAAACACAAAAAACAGTAATTAAAACAGTTGGGGCACCGACTTATGCTTCTTCTTTGGCTTTGGACGAAATTCTCTTGTTGGGCTTGAGATTGGGCTTCAGTTTTAACAATTGGGCCTTTGTGAAGTGCTCGGAATACCTCATTAAAAACCTTGTCAAGAAAACCCATTTGGACAAAACTTGACAAGGGAAAAAGAGCATAAACCCAACACTTTTCCCAAATTGTTAAGACATATAGTTTGATGATGTAGCTGACTATGTAGTTTGATTATATATAACTTGAATCAACACCAAAGTGTTTTGACAAGTTATACCTTCTTGTATGCTGTCTTGATCGTCTGGCTTGAGGGTTTGATTGAGTAGTCCTCCAACAGCTTGATTGAATAGCTTAGGCTTTGAACGTGTCATGGGACCAGTAGGCACGGTCAAAGCTTATTCTCTTCCTAGCTCAGGTTCGAGCTGCTCCTCAGGTTCTAGCTTATGTTCCAGCTGCTCCTTAGACTCTTCTCCATGCTCCAAGCTCCATGACTTGTCCAGTATCATATCATCTAGTACCCAAAAAGTTTGGTTCATCCTAGTCGTACTAATTCACTTACTATGTCCAGTTATGCTAGTTGTACCCAGTAGTACCTAGAAAGTTTGATTCATCATACGAATCATCACGATTTATTACGATGCATTGCTCAGTTAACCAAGATATCCCATTTAATTAACAATATCAGTTTCTAATAGCCTTACCCAACTAGCTCAGTGACTCCAATGAGCAAAAAAAAAAATCAAAAATTTGTATACTATGAAATTCCCTAATTGAGAAGAAACTATGTAGTAATTGCTTTGGGATTGCTTTGCCTATGACATAAACTTGATAATTCAATCATGAATTCGAAAATAGCATAAAACAGCAACAACTAACCTTCAATTTCACGCCTCCGATTCGTCAATGGTGGAAACGTGAGAGGAAGAAGACGACGAGAAGTGCAATTAAATTTTTGTGGTTGGTTTGGTTGGTTTAGAAAATTAATTTTAGGGTTGGTTTGAATTAAATTTCCTACCAAACCACCCACCCGATTTCTTTTTATTATTCTTTTTCGAATTTTTTTCTTTTTAAATGAAGGACTAGATCGTCAATTCATTAATGGGAGGGGCATTTAGATTAAAGGGGGGCAGTTAGATTATTCTCCTTGTACGGAGGGGTATTTGAGATTAGTGTCCAAAATTTTGAAGTGACATGTGGTAGCATATCAAAAGCTGGTTTGTTGATCAATTGTTTCTTCAAATGTAAATGTATAGAATGAATGTATGAAATATGTCAAATTCTGAAGGGTCACGTGGCAGCATAGTAAAACTTGTTCTGAAAAAACCTTACTATATTATAAAAGAGTTATAGAATTAAAAAAAAAATCTTATTATTTGTCTTTTTGCATTTTCAATGTAGATTTATGATCAATCTTCTAGTTTTATTCTTATCTTATTAGTTTAATACTTACTTATATCAAATAAAATAGTCTATTAACTAAAAGTAAAATAGAAAATTTAATTATTTTATTAATTTGGGTGAAACAATATAAAATGAAAAATAATATGAAACAGAGGGAATAAACTGAGAAAGATGACACGACAATGATACATATCAAAGTGCAGCCGTTTAGAATACTTACAAAAATTAAAAGCATATGCAATACAGTGATAAACTAGAAACTCAAAGGCGAGCATTGCACGCGAGCATCATATCAAACTAGTGCGGCGTCTCGGTTAACATCATCGAGAATGACGATGAGAGAGGCAATGAAAGCATAATCCACATTTGGATAAACTGTCACCAAGAAATTGTCCTTTCCCAAGAAAACGCTCTGTACCGTGTGCTTCTTGTGCATCTGTTACAACAAAACCATACATTATTTAACTTTCATTCAAAGTATTTTGTCCCACTTTAGTATAGCAAGTGTGAACTCCAAGCAGTGTTATGCTTAGGCTTATCGAGGCTTAAGGCGAGTTAAGAAAATATAGCTCTTCGTATTAATTTTTTGTATACAAATAATGTTTTTTTAAAATACATATAATAGTTGTAAAAAAAATTTAAAAACATATAAATTCTAAAACACCATTTTTTATTTTTTTCTCTATAAAATCATTAACCAAACTCACTTAATTAAATTATTTCACCAATTTTTTATTTAGATATGATTGTCAACCCATTTAACTTCAGTTTTTTTAAATAACTATCTTTTTGATTAATTTCATATTGACTTATATAGAAATAAAATATAAAAGCATGTTTATCAATTTGACAATTTCCATACAAATAAAAGGTATCATTAATAATTATAATGTCATGTGCTTCTAAAACAAAAAGACCAAACATGTTTTAACTAAATACATAATAAAATAAAATGCCTTTCTCACAACATATGAAGCACGGGTCTGGCCCAAGGTCATAAAAGCATGTGCAAATTAACTACTAAGAGCAAAACAACAAAATAGATTCTTTAAAAATCGATCCCAGCCTTTCAAACACGAATCAATGTGAAAAAGACTTACTTGGGCAACAATGGCGTCAGATTCACCTGCGTAGACGACACAAGAACGCTCGGACCAAGTCCCTTTGACTCGGAAATCGCATCTCAACTCTTCATTATTGTGACCCAAAAACACATCAAGTTTAGTCCTAAACTGAAGCATCGACGATCTCTTCACCGTGAAAAGCAGATCTGCCTGCTCCGTACTCGCTCCTCTAAATACTTGCCACCTGTGATGCAAGCTCACCATCTGATATATATATATATTAGCTATAAAGTTAAATAAAACTAATTAACCAAGTCGACTTTACGAACTAATTAGTAGTTGTGTGTGTGTGTGTGTGTTTAATTATGGACGACCTTCTCTCTCATAGTCAAGACGGAAGATCCAGAACCATCCAATAAGATCCTCTTGTCGTGAAGACCAAGCACCGGATCATTCACCTTGAACAACATATGTCCTTTCACATCCGTTATAACGAAGTTACCATCCGTTAACTTCATCATCCTCCGCACTATCGCCATATCCACGGGGTACGGAGCGCAGAACCGTTGATCCACGATCACCCGGGCGACGCCACCGCCTTGTGGAGGCGGAGGAGCAGAAGGGCCTGTGCCTGGTGGTGGGTAAGCGTACACATAGGGTTGCTCCATTTTCTACTTCTCTTAAAAATGGTATTTTTGTTTCTTTCTTTTTCCTATCTCTCGTGAATTTCAGCTACAGATTTTATAGATGGATAATTGGCAAAATACATCATTTAGGATTTTCAAATTTGAAAAATATCTGGATCGAATATGTTTACTTTGAACTTTCAAGTCTAAGCGCAAGTCATTTTTAGAAAACAAAATTCGAAGATAAAGTTTTAAAAGAAATAATAATTAATTTTTGAGGGCTATATAATTTTTGTCCGGTTTCGTACTCTTTTCTTATTCACTCACGTCTTTGTGAATGAATCAATGACGACAAAAAAAACAAAGAAAGAAGAAGCAGATATATTTGTTGGTATATACGATTTGTTCCTTGAATATTCAATACGGTTGAAAAATGACGACACGTGATGTACCACCACTGACGTATGTGCCATGACTCGATAAATCCCATACCTAATCTTCATATTAATGATTTAAAACGATGTTCAATGCTTAAGATATATTGAAAGATTATTCAAAAACAATATTAATTTTTAAATCATAAAAAAATCTAAACTAATCAGAACATAATACATATTAAATGAGTCACTTATAAAGGTAAGAATCAGTTCTTAAATAAGAAATTTAAGAATCACTTTTTCTTCCCCTCTCTTACTTTTTGTTATTTTATTAATTTTTTTGGTTAAGAACTTATTATAAATTTTTTGCATTGAACATGCTATAAGCCTTTTTCCCATGACAAAATAATACTACCAAACAAAATAAATGTATGAAACTTAATTTAATCTTATTTAATGATTTAAATTTATTAATGAGTTGATTACATGTAGAGGCACTTTAGGAGTTTCAATTTCAATGAATGCACTTTCCAAAATTGAGGAACTTTCTGTTGAGTCAGAACATGAGAAATGACATTTCTAACCTTGGGGACTTTAGTGATTGAAGTGTGTTTTTTTTTGCCTTTTACCGTGGTCGGCGACGAAGCTTATTCTGTATTTTCCTTCGATTTTTTTTTTTTAATCTTCTTCTTCTTTGTTTGGAGATTGGAGATTGGGGCGGTGAGACTGGTCGGTAAAGCGAAAAAATATTTTTGTTTGGGCGAATTGCAAAGCTTCATATCTGTTGGACCTAGGCTCTTCTTCATTTTTCTTATAGAGCCATGCACACACAGATATTTCGGGAGGTACTTCTTTTGATCTGAATCGATTTTACTAAAGGTGAGCACCTCAAATTTTTGATTTGAATGTGTTCGTACCTTGTGCCGTGCACGATGTTGATCCCGCTATATTTTTCTTCAATTCTCAATCTGCTGTATACGGTGGTCGTGGTTTGTTGGATTCAAGTTGCAGGAGTTTTGTTGGGTTTGAGGGGTTAATAAACACAAAAAGTCGTTGATTTACGTCGGAGTAGTTTAGACGGTGCTCATATTCCAATTGGTTGTAATCTGCGACTGATTTTGTGTGCGACGGCGAATGAATTAGTCGGACAACCGACGACGTAGGAATGTGGGAAAGTGGAAAGCGGGAGAGCACATGAGGAAATTTGAGGAGGCAGAGCATGCTTACCAGACTTGTCTTCGACAACACGAGCACAAAGGAAGAGAACAACTGAGCATACACCTATCGATCGGCAACGTTTGATGTGTAGAATTGATTGAACTCGTTGTATGAACTTGTGGACAAGAATAAATGGATGTAACGTTGTGGACAAGAATAAATGGACAAACCTCTATTTTGACTTCAATTGGCAAATGTAGGTGTAATCGACACTCTTACAAAGCTAACCTAATGGATTGATTTCGTGTAATCCATCTATTTTCTCTCTTGCTTCGTTTCTTTTTGATGATAATGTAATAAATGTAGTAGATACTTGTTGGTCTTAGATGGATACTAATGTCTTGTGATATTGTTTTACAACTCTTTTTTCTTAATTGTCTTGAAATGAAGTGATTTATACGTTTAGAGATTTAAAAGTGAAAGTATTACTGGATAAGAGAATTTATAGTACTCGCTACAAGTAAAGATAATAGGTTATAAAACAAGAGAGATTTAAAGAATTTTATCTTTGAGCATCATGTATTCATGTTTACAAATGTAAACTCCATTGATAGACTTGAATGCAAGAGTAAATAGATTGTCCACGATCGATTATCCACGTTACATTGTCTACGAAAGATTGTCCACGTTACGATACACTGTCCACGAAAGATTGTCCACGATAGGCTGTGTCCACGATACTCCATCTATGCGTTTACAAAGTTTTGTACTTGAATAATTTTTGTAATGATGTGTCCACGATATATTGTCCACGTTAACATGTGTCCACGATACACTGTCCACTCGTCTCTGTCTAGAGCTACCACCACCTTGACTGCTACTCTCAAGTGATCTAACGACCATTGAATCATACATTCTCCACACTTATAGTAGAAACAAATAACAACACAATAAAAGAGATGTTCAGTTTCTCCTACATAGAATCTTCATC
This sequence comes from Alliaria petiolata, assembly GCA_020283515.1. Taxonomy (NCBI): domain Eukaryota; kingdom Viridiplantae; phylum Streptophyta; class Magnoliopsida; order Brassicales; family Brassicaceae; genus Alliaria; species Alliaria petiolata. The sequence continues at coordinate 73,606,540 of JAHZTW010000003.1, read as the reverse complement.
TTCAATTACAGTGCGTCTTTGTAAAGTAAAGTCGAGATTTAAAAGTGAAAGTATTACTGAAAAAGAGAAATTATATAACTTGCTACAAGTAAAGATAATAGGTTATTGAACAAGAGAGATTTTAAGATAAAATTAGGATTCTTCTAAGTCAACGTTACCAAGTATCGAGTCTGAAGAATTCCAGATTTGGGTTTAATGGGCAAGAGTTGCAAAATCATTTGTGTTCTCGAATAAATGGCACAAAAATTGGATGAAGAATTGATAATCAAATGTACATTCATATATTAAATTTTCAAAATTTAGTCTGAAACAAAGGGACTCTACACAGTAGTCTACTGAAAAACAAAAAAAAAACAGAGAAGATGCACGCAACAAGAAACAAGAAAGAATTGCATCCATTCGTCAACGCCGGGAGGTTTGGATGCACCAGCCTTCTTGGGAAGAAGACGATTGTGAATGTTGGGTAACACACCTCCATTGGCAATGGTCACATGCCCAAACAACTTGCTAAGCTCCTCGTCGTTTCTCACCGCCAATTGAATGTGAGGTGGCACAATTCTGGTCTTTTTGTTGTCCCTTGCAGCGTTTTCAGCCAATTCCAAAACCTACACAGATCCAATTTCACACTTGAAAATTTATATCTTTCAACACACACACGTACATTCGATCATGTCCACGGTAAGGTGTCCGCAGTAATGTGTCCACATATACATATCCACACAAACACTAAAAGATCAATGCAACATAACCATACAATTGTGTCCATGTTAATGTGTCCAAACTATGATGGATACAATCACATGGACACAAACTACCATGGACGCAAACTCATGGATACGAAAACACATAGACACGGATACAACGCATAAAAAAATTATAGTGAAAACACATTGACCCGAAACACAATTTTGTAGCCACAAAATCAAACTATTATAGGCCTATACAACTTAAAATTCGAGATTCTTCTTCATAAATAAACATAGATAAGATTATTTGACCTATGATTTAGCTAACACATAACAAAATTGGAAGAGGCGACGTATTCTATGAAAGGTTGGTAAAAACATAAGATGAGTTTTTAACATCAAAAGCCAAGAGAGTAAAAAGTTAAATGAGGGGCTATTTGGTCATAACACAAGACCAAATTGTGTTGATTTGGAGAAGTGTCTATATCTGCAAATTGAGTTTTGAGAAGTGCCCAAAAGTGTAATTTTCTCAGATTTTGTTACACTTTTGTGACATGTGTGAGGTTTATCAATCAGATTTTGTTATGTGTAAAAAATTATACCAATTAACTTTTAACATATATAAAAAAATCAAATGGACAAAAATAAAATAAATATAAAACATATTAATATATTTTTTCTGTAATTAATAAAGCTAAAAAAATATAAAAAAAAACTAAAAGTATAAAATTTATATTTGGAAAAGAAAAAAAGAAGGAATCAATAATAAATTAAGAAAGTAAAATTTATATTCATATTTCACACAGCAAATTAAAAATTTTATTATATTATATCATACACTTCATTGTGAGTTTTATTTCTATAGGTTTATAATTATGTTGACATGGAAAAAATTGTAAAATTTATGTTGAAAAATAAATTTATTTTGAATTTTTTTACATATTACGTTGTAAAAATTGTAAAAAATCATAAACTAAATAATTAATTTCTTATAAAAAGATGATTATGCATATTAAAAAAATTAAAAGATATTAAAAAAATATATATGAACATAATTATGATTCAATTAGAAATAGAAAAAATCAAATAATTAGTAATATCAAATATGTGATGAAGTTTAGTCAAAAACTAAATAAAATAAAAAAATCAAATTGTCGTAACATTTTTTCCCTCTCCTTCCATGCTACCCCTTTGGCTTCATGTTGGTGTTGTTTCTTCTCTTGTGCGATTTTGTTCCAGACCTCCAACTCCCCAAGCCTGAATCTCTCTTCACAGCTGCTGCATTAACTAAAGATCCACTCATAATCTGCTGATTCATTGTTCACATAGAGTCCGTTAGTTCATTTATTTCCTTAGTTTGTCGCCGAATCTGGTCTCTCGCCTCGAGCAAACACTACTTTTGCCATCCATAAAGTTTTGCCTCATTAGCCTAAGCGAAGAATCCATGTTTATCACATTTGTAAAATTTTCTGCCCGGGTTATCATTAGTCCATGATTTGTACAGCTTCGTCAACATGTTGCAGTAGCAAAAGAGACCCTCCATCTGCTCGTAACTGCTGATGTAAGAGTGCGCATATGAACCGGAACTTTGACTACGTCCCATGCGCAAATATGTGCAAGTTAAAACAGTCAGAAAGATAGTCAAAGAAAATACTAAGAGAGTTGAAGAAAACCGAAGGAGGCTAGTGATAACACCCATATTTTACACCTATAAGATATATTTCAAGATCCATTTCAGGTGTTTTAAGTTGGTTTTCAAAAGTTTTCAAGTGATTTTCATGTTTTCTATTTTCAAAAAATCATTTTAGGCATTTTGGTCAAAATTTACATCTTTTGGATCTTTTTGGAACAAAACGACATTTTGGACAGATTCGATCCACCATATGTATCAGATCAGATGGAGGCCTTTCACAAACTTCCTCTGGCTCATAAACAAGAAAGAAGAATGAGTCACGGCACGCAACAAAATGGTTTCAAGGAAATTTCACTGTTAGATCTCCGGTTATGCCAAAATCATTTAAGATATGTTTTGCAGCGACAAAGAAGGAACAACATTGAAGAACCGACGACCAACCACCACGCCACCAGCCCCTCATGGCGCAGCGAGTTTCCTTGATGGTGCGGCCATCATAGACGTAAGACACAAGCCCAAAAACCGAGCCCATTTCACATGCCCAAGACTTTTGATCGTTTTAAAGCCTGAGCCTTCTTCCGCACTTGAAGTCCTATATAAACCACGACTTAGGGTTGAGAGAAAAAATTACTTTTTACAGAGTTGAGCAGCCTCATTCACGCACATCAGCTATCAAGTTCTTATTTTCGTTTTTACCTTTTGTTTTTAAATTTTTTTGCTTTTGAATACTTTAAGGTAGAAGATCTCTTCATCTGCAACTCTTTAAAGAAGTTTTCTAAACACTCTTTCTATTTCAATAATAAACACACTATTTATAAATCTCATGATGTCTCTCATTCCCATGAGCGGGTAGTCATCTAGTTGGGTTTAAAGGGTTTCGAAGAGGTTTAATCATAGATCAATTATGATAGATTGTTAGAGATAACTTTTCTATTAAGTATCTTTGTTTATTCTTATTCAGTTATTCTTACTGCATGTTTCCTTCTGTGATCATTTAGCAATTGATATTAGGATTAATAGATCCTTTAACTTTTTATTTTATCAACCCGGCCTAGAGTCGTGTCTTAAGGTGAGAATTGCACACTTACGGAGCGTCGTGATGTTTATAAACCGAAGCTATTATTACGTGTTTTGTTGCGTCGTGAGATACGATTGCATACTCACAGAGTAGTGTAGACATTGGTGATTAGATCTATTAATGTAGGGTAATCATAATGAACCGTTTCAGCTTAAAGAACCTATACGACTTAGTCGCAATTAAACCTAATTTATCGCTTGTTTGATCTGATCCATGAAACCCGGAGAATTCTTTTGACCCCAACGCCTTTTATTTATTGATTTACAACCGTTTAATTTTCATCTCATGATCATTTGCATACTATAAACCGTGTCAAACAAACCTCCACTTTGTATTTTGTTTAGAGAAGTTAGAAATCATAGGATCTTCGCAAAACAACAATCTCCCTTAATATACTACTGTGATTGTTGTGCACTTGCAGCTGTCATTAGGGGTAAAATTGAAGTAAACAAACCCCACACATCATGTTTTTGGACCCGTTGTCGGGGATTGTTCGCTTTTGCGATTTTTCAGTATTCAAACTTTTTTGTCTATTTCTCACGATTTTCTTGTGTCCTCTATTTGTGTTTACAGGTGTGATGAGGACCTCAACCCACTAGACCAGATTCCCATTGTAGCACCCCGACCACCCCTACCGACGAGTCACCCATCCCTCCGTCGGGCTCGTGGGCCCCGCCCCTGTCCGACGGTCAGTGCGTTATTTTTCTCTCGGCCCGACTGACTGATTTACTTGTCCCTGCAATCACCACATGACCTTATCCCGTGTTTTGGCCTCACTCACTCGGTTCCGCAGAGGACTTCCCGGAAGGTCACCCATCCTAGTGCTACTCCAGCATAAGCACGCTTAACTCTGGAGTTCTCTTAGGGTAAGTGACCGGAAAAGGTAAGTGCACTTTGATGACATAGGTAGCCAAATCAATCCATTTAAACCTATTCAAATGGGCCGAGCCCGGGTCGTTACACCCATAATGAGGCTGCCACCAAGAACAAAGTCTGGTACTAAAGCACTTCGTGAAGATTTCAACAAAACTGTAGAGAACTTGATGAATCAAAGAGAGCTTGAAGACATCACAGATGAGCTCAACAAACTTGCTATTTCTCCAAAGATTGCTTCTCAAGAAGATACAAGATTTGATGAGCTCGGCAAGGGAGCAAGTGAAGAACATTCAGAAGCTCGTCTAGACATGAAAACTATGGATTATATCAAGAAGTGGCCGATCATTGAAGAACAGAAAGAGATTACCTTATTTAGCATTGAGCTAAACGCGTCTACCATCTAATGTCGAGGTAAGTATCATTTATATGATTTCCATATGATTATTTTTACTAATAAACTCTTGAATGTTGATGTCTTAAGTAGTAGTTTATTTTATTTAGTAGCTATGACATATGTTGGCCATTTTTATTTTATTTCTTAGTATAGTTTCACTAAATGTATTTTGCCTCAAAGTCCCCTAGAAAGGCATAGCTGTTTGAACCATATATAAGGTTCCCTCACAGCCTTGTATCATTTACCCTTATCAATAAAGCATAAACTTTTTTTTGTGTTTATAAGAATCCTAGCAGCCGAGTTCTTGAGATTGTGTGGGAAGCCTTTCTCTAAGAGTTCTTAGACTTATCATTGCTTACTCTATAAAGCTTTGTGGCGTGTTTCATTCCCGCCATCGATCCATCTCGTCAACTGATTCAATATGAGAGAGTTACACAGCCAACAGATTGGGTTCCATCCTCTATTCACATCGATCCATTCACTGATCAAACAGAGAGATTTGCACAACCAACTGTTTGATTCCAGTGGCGGACCCACTCACAAAAAGGGTGTGTCATATGACCCACCCAAAATCTTGATATAATTAGTTTTGTGTATAAATAAAGTGGAAGATCAATAGCACAGTTGGTAAATTTGCTCTATTGAACCTCAGAGATCAAATCCTACTTTAGACATATTTGATTTTTTTTTGATATTCTGACCCAGGTTAATATAATTCCTGGGACCGCCACTGTTTGATTCCATTGATTCACAATCTTGTTAAGATCATATCCCCTTGATCGTATATCATCTAGTATCAGAGCTTAGACTCCAAGTCAAATGAATCTATCCCTTGTTTTTATTTCTGCAACTTTTATTTGATTGTCTTTTTCTTGCTTCCCGAAAATCAAAAAAAAAAAAGGAGTTTCATTCTGTTATTAATGCTGCGTTTGATTAGATCTACTTATTTCTGCACTTGTCTTGTGTTTTTCATTACCATAAAATAAAAAAAATCATGTTTCTATTTTGTTTCTGTTTAGTTATCGTTCATTGCATCTAAAAAAAAAAGATCTTTTGTTCATTGTGTTTGTTTCTGCGATTTGTTCTTGTTTTATAGTTTCTGCATTCATTTAAAACGAAAAAAGCCAAAAGAAAGCATTTGTCATTTGAATCCATTTTGTCTTTCATTTGTAACCCAACCCGTGTTTCCTTAGCATTTTTTTAAAAAACTTATTTGCGGCCTTACCATACATATCCATCTTTCATTATTGTCATTCCATATTTGTTACTCAGCATTATTGCACTTTATTATTATTGCCATACTTACAAATTCCCAAAACTCGTCTTGGTTCATTGCACGTTTATTTGAATTCATTTCTTCTATTATTGGTCATTGCATTTGTTTCACTAGTTATTTGATTTCACGCTCAATCATTTGCATCCCATATATATCGTTATTTCACCAACTGATCATATTTTTTTAGTAATTGGCATTGTTTTGTTTCAAAGACATTACATACTCCACTATTACACTTGATCTTGTTTGTTAAGTGTGTAATACATGAATGATCATCGGAGATGTTACTGAGCAAGCTGATTTCACTCGGATTCTGGCTGGTATCCAAGCTAACCTCACTCAACTGACCAACACTCAGGGTGCACTAGGGGAGCGTATAACACGCATTGAGCAGCCACCGCCTGCTTATGTACCACGCATAGGTCCTGTCAGAGTTGTTAATGGACCAAGGAACCTTCAGGAAGAGGAAGATGATGGTATGCCAGACTTAGAGGATGATCCTCCACTCCATCAGAGACGACAAGTACCACCTGCTCCTGCTTGATGCGGCGGGGTTTGTTACTTCAAGTTTTACCCCTAAGATAGCTGCAAGTGCACAACAATCACAGTAGTATATTAACGGATCGAATCCACATAGATTGTTGTTTTGCGAAAGTCCTAAGATTTCTAACTTCTTTAAACCGAAAGGGAAGTTGGGGGGTTTGTGTGTCACGGTTTGCAGTAGTGATATCAAGCAGCAAAATAGAATTAAACGGTTGTAAATCAATAGGTAAAAGGTGTTGGGTTCAGGGGTGTTCTCCGAGGTTCATGGATCAGATCTAACAAGCAACAAATTGGGTTCTAAATGACTTAATGGGTTATGTTCTTAAGTTGAAACGGTCGACTATGACTACCCGCGCTCACGGATCTAGCCACCTACGTTTCCATGTCCCATGAATATGAGTTATCATCCCACGATGCAAGACAACCGCGCATACATATCATTCACCTATTTGTAAACACTCGCGGTGCGGTCCGTCGATATGCCTAAGCATCCTACGGTGCGGTCCGCTCGTTAACCTCTAGATCCAGACAATAGACCACATGTTCGTGTATCTAATCGTCCTGGAATTAGTTGCTAATTGATTAGAGAAGCAAACATGCAATAAGAGCAAGACATAAACGAGATACCTAAAAGAAACTTTATCTCTATCAACCTAGCGAAATCGATCCATGATCAAATCCCTATGAAACCCCCTTAAAAACCCAACTAGATGACTACTCGTTCATGGGAACGAGAGACATCTTCGAGATAAGAAAGGTGCGAATTGTATTGAATAAGAAACAGAGTTAGAAAACTTCTTCAAAGGAAATCCAGATGAAGAGATCTTCTTAAAGTATTGAAAAGCAAAGAACTAAGAACAAAAGATGAAAAGAGAAGGAAGGAAAGGTGGCGGCTGCAGAAGAAATCTCTCTCGAGGTCTTCAACTCCGGGCGCTGTCTCTCTCTCTCTCTCTCTCTCTCTCTCTCTCTCTCTCTCTCTCTCTCTCTCTCTCTCCGGCGGCGTGAAAAGTGTTTCTGGAAAAGCTCTGTGTGAAGTCACGTCCTTTGTGAAGCCCTAAGGTCTCCTTATATAGGCCCTCCTGTCTTCAGAAAGTGGGCTTCATGTTTTAACCTCGGGAAATATCGAATAAGTACAAACGGGCTCGGGACGGGCTGGAATGGTCTGGCTGCGCGAGCAACAAGGCGTGGCGCGGCCACTGGTCTTCTGAAAGTCCATGACGCGGCCGTCCTTCTTCTGAGGATGTGCGTGATGGACCTTCTTGCTTCCTTCGTAACTTGAGATCTAACCGTGGGATTGAACTCAAACCACCTCGGGATGAAAGACAGCAGAAAGGGCTATCTTGTCTCCACAAAGGGCTATCAGGTTTCAATCAACTAGCTCTCTAAATAGTATTAAGATTGGCGTGTTCCTTGTCAAGGGATATTAAGCTAGGTTCAACAAGGTTAGGTGCATAAAGGCCTTTATTGGTGAGGTTTAGAGTGTTTCGGGTTACCGTATAAATCTCTGGAAGGTGTGAGATATTATGCAAAATAACATGAGAAGGTGGAACTGTTGAGATCCAAGATTTCAAATCACTCTTTGCATGTACACGTCCGCGAGTTCTCCTTGATATCGCCATACCCCCAGACTTGGTTTCTTGCTTCTGGTTCAGATTGGGTGGCGTCTAAAACTCCTCACCATATTGACAGACTCTGCCTCTATGAATGTTCTGATTCTCTTAAGGCTCTTAGGCATTTTCTTCCCGTTTCTTTTTCTCTTTTTTATTTTTTTTATTGTAACTCTTCTTTTCTACGGATAAGTACCGTCATCATTCCAAGGAATTCGGGTCCTTAATCCGAGTTACTTTTTATTATTTTTTTTTTATGAAACAGGAAGTACCTTAATGTAAGAGTCTTAAGGATCACGAAAATATTACCATTCTTTCGAGTTTTCTGAGGCATGAGTCGTTTGCTTTCGTTGCTAACTCTTCCGTTCCTTAACCACTCGATCCCTCGTTTCGAGTGACTAGAAAGCGTGTCGTTCCTCCCTCTCCGGCGTTTTTGCACATATCTGCATATGGTGAAAACAAGAGAGTTGCATGAGGTATGAAAAGATGGTAAGGGTTTCGGATATGGTACCAACTATTGATGTGTTGGCCGTTCGGGAACAACAAGAGAGTGTGAAAAAATGGAAAAAGATGTCCCGAACGTTCTGGCTTTTTAGTTGAATGCTTAAATCTGTTGACAAAGAAATTAGAAGTCAGGTAAAAGTCCGATAAAAAATAGAACTAGTATATTCCTTCCCCTGAAATCTATATAGATCGGCATTAATTTATAAATATAACTTTTTCACGAAAAAATATGATTTATAAGTTTAAACTACCATTTCGAAACTTGAACTTAAACCCATTGATACAAAATTTTATTGAACCCTTAATAAGAAAACCTTGAGCATTGACCAATTCAACCTACGAAATTGTTATCAAAGATGTGGCCTAAAAAATAGAACTATAAATGTGTTCTGAGGCCATTGTCTAATTAAGCTTTGAATCCAAGTTTTTTTTCGATTAAGTAACATGCATGCTTGCTTCTGATATTAATAGTAGGGTTATGTCTTCTATGCTGGTTGTCAAAACTATTCGGATAAACCAAAAGCGAAAAGGAGTGTTCCAATTTCTCCAAACAATAAATTCATGATTATCTCGGAGAAAAGAAAAAACTTGTTTCTTAAATAGATTTTTAGTTAGATGTTTTTATCTCCGAGATAGTCAAGTTTTTATTTTATTTTTTAGTCACGTGATTTTATTATTATGTCATACAATACAGAGTGTATGTGTAAGACAAAATTATAATCTGACAGAAGAAAGAATTTAATTACTTTACAAAAGCCAAGATGTTCTTTGACTAGTCAAAGTAAATAATAGCAATACAAACTTTTTCTATTATTTTAAAAAGTCAAGATGTTCTTTGACTATAGTAGTCAAAGTAAATAATAGCAATACAAACTTTTTTATTATTTTAAACCAATGAATATAATACTTAAAATACTGTTTATATATATAAACCATAGAGATCAAACTACATAATAATATATATTTTTTAGTTTGAACAAGAATAAAAGAAGTATGAATCTAGTTTCCAATCTTTTCCTCTGTATGTTCCTCTTTAAGATTGTGGCCGGAGAAATTCTCCAACCAGGATTCTACGGCAACACATGCCCTGAAACTGAAATCATCGTGAGACAAGAGATGGTAAAAGCTATGCTGAAAGAATCTCGAAGTGGTGCCTCCGTTATGCGTCTTCAGTTTCATGATTGCTTTGTTAATGTAAATGATAATTAACCAGATGATTTCGGTAGATCACTTCTGAAACAAAAATAAACTATTACTTTTTTTTTTCTTTTTTTTTTGCGAAAGTTTAATGTTTTGTTTTGTTTTGTTATTGTAGGGATGTGATGGTTCCGTATTACTAGATGACACACCAACGTTGTTGGGAGAAAAACTGTCACTCGAAAATATAGGCTCTCTGAGATCGTTTGACGTAATAGACAACATTAAAGAAGCATTAGAGAAGGCTTGTCCCGCAACTGTTTCTTGTGCTGACATTATCATCATGGCTTCTCGTGACGCAGTTGCTCTTGTAAGTTCTTCACTCTCTTTCTTTTTCAGCATACATTTTATAGTTGACAAAAAACCTTAATTAAGTTCCTAAGGTTTAATTAAAGGGACTTAAATTTTTTCTAAAGTGTATAAAGTAATTTTATTTACTTATTAATTTGGGTTTTGGTTGGTATATTTGTATGCAGACAGGTGGACCGTACTGGAATGTAAAGATAGGGAGAAAAGATAGCTTAACTGCAAGTCAAAAGGATTCAGACGACATAATTCCGAGTTCAACATTAAATGCCACAAGCTTAATTGATCTTTTCCAAAGATTTAATCTTTCTACAAAAGACCTGGTTGCTCTATCTGGATCACACTCTATCGGCGAAGCTCGATGTTTCTCGGTCACGTCTAGACTTTATGACCAATCCGGTTCAGGAAAATCTGACCCGGCTTTCGAACCAATTTACCGAGAGAAACTGGGCAAATTGTGTCCCAATGGAGGAGATGAGAACGTTACAAGGGGCATGGACGCAACTGCTAAAGTGTTTGATAATCAATATTTCAAAGACTTGGTTTCTAGGAGAGGGTTTCTTAACTCCGATCAAACATTGTTTACTTCGCCGGTGACGAGAGAGTATGTGAAGATGTTTAGTGATAACGAAACAGAGTTTTTCAAGGCATTTGCAGAAGGGATGGTGAAGCTGGGTGACTTGCAGTCTACGAAACCTGGGGAGATTAGGTTAAATTGTAGAGTCGTTAATCAAAATGTCTCTTAGTCTAATCAAAAGAGTATTAAACAAAAGGAACATCTTCTATAAAGATTCAATAATAATTAATATAATGTTTCTGTAGCTAAATGCATCTAAGTTTATTATAGGACAATTCTTCTAAATAGCCCAAAATCAAATGGATAAGATATAGACCACTGAATTTGGTTTGAAATAGCATTCATTAAACAGGAAGACTAAACTATTCTCTTTTATAATATATCACAACCCTACAGTTTCTATTAAAAAGAAAGTTACCTATTGGAAAAAGAGATCATGAGAATATGATCGTCGCTGACGATCGTCTAAATCGCCGATCATCACCGGCGTTTACCCTCGCCGGAATCTAAAGCCTTTCGTTGACAAACGATAAGCTTTTATTTCTGTTTAACATGTCGATTGATTTCCAAAATCTTTCTCTAACTTAAATTCGAAAATCAATTTTTAGGGATATTAGGAAAGTCTATCTAAAAATGTAGAAAGTTTTTATTGTTCCTAAACCCGGTCTAAATTTAGGAAGGTCTGCCTTAAAATTTTTAAGATCCCCTGTATAACTCTTTAATTTCCTACTCTCCAAAGCTAATACAAACTATAACTATTTATGATTGTTGAATCTTTTGCCACTTTGTTAAATTTCAAAATTTATGAAAAATTTCAAACATTTAGGAAGGATTCATAAAAGTTTAGTAAAGTTTTCCTAAAAAATTAAAACACTTCCGAAATCTTTAAAAAGGTTTTTAAATATTAAAAAACAAAATTCTAAAAATGGGAAAATGGGTAGAAATACCCTGACCTTTTATAAAAACATAAAACAAACTGTGACCTTTTTTGTGGATTTTAAAACTCTGACCTTGGCCACATCAAATTTGTAGTAGATTGATAACCACGTTTTTGCAAATCTGTATTTTGAATCAAACAAAAAACCATCTTCTCGTTTCTTTTTTTCAATATTTTTTTTTTAAACATAGATCAAAAAGTTGAAACATAATTTTTTTGAAAGCACTAAAGCAAATCACGACAACAATTTTTTTTTTTTAATAATGCAAAACAGAATAAATAAAATAAAAAATTTTATAGATGAAAAAAAAGAAGATAGATCTGCATCAGTAGTTGTTCAAGAATCGAACAAAGCCTTTTGTATGTGGCTATTGCTCTGAAAATAACAAAATTCAAACCCATAGGAATTGGATCTTAGCTCTAATACAATGACAGATTTTGGAGGAAATATTAAAAATATAATAGTTTCTCTCATCTTTATTAATTAGCCAATAAGCTTATTTATACAAAGTCATAAATTGCTTATCAAGCTCTTTACATATTTAATAATAAGAAAACTAACTATTTAGCAATAAGAGAATATACACAATCTTGTTAACTTTCCTAATAACAATTTGAAAATATATTCAAGTCGATCTTGTACTCCCGAGATCTCCGAATAGGATATGAAGCTATTCAATTTTTAAAAATAATATAGCCAACAGAGTTTTTATGTCTAGATCATAATAAAATAAAATTCTAAGATAAAAATAAATTATTTTAAAAGAAAAGGAGTAAGAGAGTTTTGAAGTCACAAATGTACGTAGAAGCATAACAACTTCTAGAAAATTTTCACAAAGTAAAATGCAAATAAATCATCATGTTTTGCGTCGTCTAATATTCAACTTGTTTCGTTCGTGCTCTCTGAAAAGTGACGAATGTAGCACAATGTTAGTGCTCATGTCTCGAACGCTTCGACTGACACATACATAGTCGTCTCCCATTAATAGACTGTGAAAAACACCATGACTTTCTATAGGAACATTTGGTTGGATATGAAATGCGGGTATTGGCTGGTTATGAAATGTGGGTGTTGGCTGGCTTTGAATTGTAGGCGTTGTCTGAAAGGCCCGTTCCCGTCATTTTTGTGCCCTAGATCTCAAAGAGGTTATCTTTCAACCGAGAGAAATATCCATGTCTCCTGAGAGTCTCTGCAAAGTTTCAGGTCAACCGAACGTCGTTTGCCTAATCAAATAACTCAATCAGTTAGACTCGTCTGATCTGCTCGCTGCAAAGAATAATCTCATTATTTAAGTCATAACTCCCAAACAACAAGATGTATCACAGAGATATTCGACAGACAGCTAGATCTAAGGGTCAGTAGTCTCCTTACCAAAACTCAGCTCGAATGGATCACGGACGAATCTGCAGCACAACTTCCTTTCAATCTGGTCACAGCTTTGCACTACATAGATCAGGTATGGGAAAACATTCATAACTCTAAACATATAACTCTGAACATGGATCAGCTTTCGATTATAGCTAGATTTAGGAGTCATGAATGTGCTTACTGATATGGGTCAAATTTACCCTAAAGCAACTCTCTCAAATTAAGAGATCTGTTGTAGTACTTAGGGATCGAATCCACAGAGAAGGGATAGTTACACAATGAACTTCTAATTTCGAATTAAGCTAAGTAGAGAGATGGAATTTAAAACACAGAAAGCAATTAAAAACGGTGTGAGTTCAGGAGACGAAACGCTAGGTTCAGGGAAATTCTCAGGTGATCTAAATTGCAGGTCTAGACAGGATGTTAGGAATAATGAAGATCCGTTCTAGAACTCGAAACACTAATGTAAAATCAACCAAATCTCGCTGCGAAGATTATCTATGTCTAAACCCTAGAATTCCAAATCTCTTTGCAAATCCTAACGATTCAGACAAGCGTTAAAGTTCAGGTTCGATTGTTCACAAAACCCTAAACCAAATCTCTTTGCGAATAGGTATTTTGCTCATCTAACATTAGTTCATGCAATCAATAATACTCTCGCATCTATTAATTAACCTAAGATCAGATTCTAGGTCATGAAGCTAGA
>JAHZTW010000003.1:73514999-73570791 GCA_020283515.1 Alliaria petiolata | reverse complement strand
ATAAATCTCACAAACCACTTCTTCTTCTTATAACACTTAAGGGGAAACTTCTTCATCCTTTAACTCATAGTGAATGGTGTGATCTTTTTATAACTTAGCTCTTCTTTTCATTCCTAGGTAGCCCTTTTCTCTTTCTTTGGCCCTTTGGCCTCTTTTGATTTTCTTTTTATTTTCTTAAGGGTACCTAATTCCTTTTAACACTTAGAGCTATACTTTTTCTTTTCAAACATAAGATCCACCATTTCAAACTATGCTTCCCTTATTCTCCTTCCAAGCCTCTTTCATTCTCTTTCTTTCTAATATCTTTCCACAACTCATCATGCTAAAATACAAGCATACAATCCATTCCACAACACCAAGTAATACCGTGCCCCAAACTCCAAATTCCTAAGCCTAAAGCTAGCCTCGATATTTGAGACTAGAATCTACATGAGAGCCTAAACTTGTCGTCTCAAACCTAACACTTTATGCTAAGTTCAATCAAAATAAGGCCTCACAAATATTCTCACTAGAACAATTGGCTTCAAAGGAGGTAAGGTAGGGTGGGGGTAACTACTTGAGCCAACAAGAGAGTGGTAAAGTGAGTAAGAAAGCTCAAATATGTATGTAATCCATGAATTCACTTTCAATGCAAGGCATGATAATTAGATGTCAAAATTCGGTTCAAGTGATTAGAGATAATTTCTATTCAAAGCTTGCTTCAATTAAAACTTGAATATCAAATGGTGAGGTCCAAGTAGGGTTCAACTTTAACTTTCAAAATTTGCACACAAAGCATCAAACAACTAATAACTAGGGCCTTGAACTAATTAATGAGCTAAACACCTTACAAGGAAAAATCAACATTGTCCCCTATGCATGAATGCAATCCTATATGAAAGCTAGACTCAATCCTACTTTTGTAACAAATGCAAATGCAACTACATGCTATTTTGTTTGAAATTTTCGAAATTTTTCTAATTTTTTTTTGGTTTTTTCTATGGCATAGATGTATGCATGAGACTCAAGAATGCATGAGAAAGAAAGATAAGATCACAAAACACTAGATCAAATACACCATACTCCCCCAAACTTAAATTACACAGTCTCTTGTGTAATCCAAGCTTGGAGAAGATTTCAACAATGCAAATGAATATAAAATCTAGATGGTATTTACAATGGTTTGAAGTGGTACCTCAATCAAAAACGCATGGAGGAGGAGGAGGATGAATCCATGGAGTAGGATGGATTGCTTGATTGAGGAGTGGGGGATCGCATGACTCTCTTCCCGCGCCTTCTTGTCTCATGGGAGGAGTGGTGTGGCTCATCTTCATGTCTTGGTTCACTAGGGACTCCTTGGAAGGAGTGGCGCCTCTTTTCCATGTGGCTGTCTCCTTCTTGATCCTCCTTTTGATCTCCTAGATGCCTTGAAGATGAGACTCCTTCACTCTTGGCTGTGAGGAACTTGATTTGCTTTCCCATCTCCTTGACAGTTTTTACAAGCTTCCTTATGGTCTTGTCTTGCCATTTGTTCCACCTTTGAAGGAGCTTGATGTGTTCAGGAGCCTTTCGCGAAGGCTCTTCTTGGTTTGTGCCTTCATAGGGGTCAAAGAAGTACCTCTCACTACCATAGATTGGAGGTGCTTGGTATGGCTCATGAGTAGTGTCCCAATAAGCCATAGGGAAAGTCTCTATGTCGTCAAGCTGTTCGTCAGTTGGAGTGAAAGCAGCGTTTTTCCTCTCCCTTAGTCTAGTGAGGTGAATGCAAGGAAGCTTGATTGTAGCCTCCTTTATCAGCTCCACATTGAACTTGTACTTGTAGTTCTTTCCTTCTTTCACCAAAAACTGACCCTTAAGGAGGTATGAAGAGTCTATGTACTGCTCCCACTTCTTCAAGAATAGGAGTGATCATGCCCCCAATGGCTAGTTGGTGTCGATCCTTCTTCTTGGCTATAGCCTTTCCGTAATAACTTGCTGCATGAGCAACCCAAATCTGCACTAAGCCATTCCCCGTAGCATCACCTCGCATCTCATAGTTGTCAAGGTAGCGGATGATACCCTTAAGCCCAGCATCAAGCATCTCCCACTCTTCAGCAGTCATTATCACACTCTCCTTCTTGGCAAAGAAGGTATGAGCTAGCACCTTCTAAGCATAGCGAATCGCTGGGTGGCGGATAAGCTTTCTCTTGACTCTTCCGGTCTTGTAAATCCCGCTACCAAGCAAATTCCAAAGCCTCTCCAACTCTGATTTCTGAACATCCAACCGCGAACCAGGCCCTGTCCCATCATCAAAACCAAGCACTTCGCCAAGCTTTTTGAAGCCCATCTTGTATGACTTGTTGAGAACTCGGAATTTGATGAATCCGATACATCAATACCCCCTGAGCTTAAGGTTGTCACCTTCAAAGAAGAGAGGAATTGGCATGTCTCCTCTTGGTGTCTTGGGTATGATTGGTTGAACCATCTTTCACACCCCAAATTCCGGAAAATCTCAGTCACATCCTCCAAGAGACCCAACTCCTCAAGCAGCTCATGATCCGGATATTTAGTCCCCTTGAAAGGCATCTCCATAAGGGACTTGTAAACTGACGAGGGTGTTGGAGTTGCGGCTGCAGCTTTCTCAGCCTTCCTTTGCTTGGCTTTCTCTCTACTAACATCTCCCTTGGTAGACAACTTCCTCATAACCGGGGGACTCTCTTCAGGATCTTCTTCTACCTCCACAGGCCTCTTGCCTTGTTTCTTGCTAGCATCACCTTTTGTTCTCCCCATAGTACCTATACAAGCAAAAATCTTGGAGAAAAGTGAGTATATGATGAATTTTAAATTTTGAAAACCACAATCATGCAATTATAAAAATTCCATGGAGGTTTGCAAGAATTAAAACTCAATGGCAATTAAAGATAAAGCAAGAAATAATCCCAATTTAAGCAAAATTTCTCTTAGCATTCAAAGAATTTAACAAGGAATTATTCAAATTAAGCACCCTCTAAGTGATTATAAATTAAAACTCAAGAGGATTCTAGCTTAATTGCCTATATAACATGAAAAAAAAAAGTTCAAAGAAACCAAATTCCAAAATTTTGAACATTAATTAAGTTAAAACATGAATTTTCGGAACTCTTCAAAATCCTAAAATAAAAATGTTCAAAAATCAAAATTTTTCCATGTTATTTCTTGAAAAACATCACCAATCATCACCCATAACAGTATTCAACTATACCCAACTCAACCAACTCATTCAAACCCTATCTACCAATCTAAATTCCCAATTCATTCTCATTGAGAAATTGAAGATTTAAAAGAGAGGATTAGAAGACAGACCTTGGTTCCACGCGAATAAGTGGCCGAAATTCACTGAGGAATAGAGATTTGCCAACAATTTTGGAAATAGTGCACTTGGAATCAAAGAATTTGATGAAGAATTGAGAGAGAAAAGAGAGAAACAAGTTTCTTGCTTTGTTGAATGGGGGAAATCGTGAATGTAAGAGAGATTTGGGGAAGAAGAGTTTTTAAACCCTCAAAATCGGTTCAATATAAGTGTGAGAAGTCAACATTAAACCGGTCAAAGGAAGGAAGAAAAGTCAAGCAAACCTGTTTTTAAAAACGGATCGGCGTCTTTCATCGATCTACTTCGTCGATCCGAGCCCCTGGATTTTTGGTTCGACGAACCTTCGTCGATCCATCTCACCGATCCGACTCCCTGGATTTTTGGATCGACGAAGTTCGTCGATCCATCTCACCGATCCGACTCCCTGGATTTTTGGATCGACGAAGTTCGTCGATCCATCTCACCGATCCGACTCCCTGGATTTTTGAAAACTTTCTCCACACCTTTTTCTTCAAGTCTAAATCCTCCATACTCAACCTAAAACTTTCAAAAACTCAAGGAAACATAATCATAGAACTAAAACAAGAATATATACAGGGATAACCATGGGAATGCCTCCCAAGTGCGCTTGTTTAAAGTCACTAAGCTTGACTTTTCAAACCTTTTAGGCTAGAGGGGGGTTTTGAAGAGGAATTGAGTTTGCCTCTTCCTTAGACTCATGTACCAAGAATGGCTTGACCCTATGACCATTGACTGTGAAATCTTCACCATTCTTTCCAATCAAGGTGATGGCTCCATATGGCAACACTTCTTTAATCTCAAAAGGGCCTCCCCACCTTGACTTGAGCTTACCCGGGAACAACTTCAATCTTGAATTGTAGAGAAGAACCTTGTCACCAACACTTAGCTCCTTCTTCACAATCCTCTTGTCATGAAAAGCCTTGGTCCTCTCCTTGTAGATCCTTGAGCTTTCATAAGACTCAAGCCTAATCTCCTCAAGCTCTTGGAGTTGAACCAATCTCTTTTCTTGGGCAGTTTTTATGTTGTAGTTGAGAAGCTTCACAGCCCATAAAGCCTTGTGCTCAATCTCCACAGGTAGATGACAAGCTTTTCCATACACAAGGTTGAAAGGAGACCTTCCAATTGGTGTCTTGAAAGCTGTCCTATAGGCCCACAAAGCATCATCAAGCTTGATTGACCAATCTTTTCTTGTTAGACCCACAGTTTTCTCCAAAATAGCTTTAATCTCACGGTTTGAGACTTCCACTTGACCACTAGTTTGAGGGTGGTAAGGAGTGGCTACCTTATGCTTTACACCATGCTTGTTCAATAACCCTTCAAAGACCTTGTTGATGAAGTGGCTTCCCCCATCACTAATCACAACCTTTGGAACACCAAACCTTGGGAAGATTATGCTCTTGAACATCTTAAGCACGACCTTGGAGTCATTAGTAGGACTTGCTATGGCTTCAACCCACTTTGACACATAATCAACAGCCACTAGGATGTATTGGTTACCAAAAGAAGAGGGGAAAGGTCCCATGAAGTCTATGCCCCAAACATCAAATAACTCTACTTCCAAGATAGGGTTTTGGGGCATCTCATCTCTCTTACTTATGTTCCCCTTCCTTTGACAAGGCTCACATCTCTTGATGTACTCATGAGTGTCCTTGAACAATGTAGGCCACCAAAACCCACTTTGAAGCACCTTTGTAGCTGTCTTGAATGTGGCGAAATGCCCTCCATATTTAGACCCATGGCAATGAAAGATCACACTCTCTACCTCTTCTTGTGCCAAGCATCTCCTATATATCCCATCAGCACATCTCTTGTAGAGGTAAGGCTCATCCCAATAGAAGTGTGACACATCTCTCAAAAACTTCTTTTTGTGATAGGTATTGAGATGAGTGGGCTCTTCATTGCATACCAAGTAGTTAACAAAATCAGCATACCAAGGCTCACTCTTTGCTTCCATGCCTTGAATCTCATGAAGCATCTTGCCAATTCCATGTACACTAGCAACACTCTTGATCATCATCAATTGCTCTTCCGGGAGTGAATCATTTAGTGGCAAGGCATCCTCAATCCTCAACCTTGACAAATTATCAGCTACACCATTTTCCACCCCCTTCTTGTCAACTATCTCCATGTCAAACTCTTGGAGAAGCAAAATCCATCTAAGGAGCCTTGGCTTGGTCTCCTTCTTGGCATAGATGTGGCGCAATGCAGCATGATCGGTGTACACTATCACCTTTGATCCCACCAAGTAAGATCTAAACTTCTCAAAAGCAAATACCACAGCCAAGAGTTCCTTTTCAGTTGTAGCATACTTGGTTTGAGCTTCATCAAGTGTCCTACTTGCATAATAGATCACATGAAGCTTCTTGTCCTTCCTTTGCCCAAGCACAGCTCCCACAGCATAATCACTAGCATCAGCCATGATCTCAAATGGTAGACTCCAATCCGGTGCTTGCACGATAGGGGCACTCACAAGTGCTTTCTTGATTGTCTCAAAGGCTTGCAAGCATTCTTCATCAAACTGAAAATCCACCTCCTTACAAAGGAGTCTTGTCAAAGGCCTAGCAATCTTTGAGAAGTCCTTGATGAACCTCCTATAAAACCCAGCATGCCCAAGGAAACTCCTTATGCCCTTCACATTGATTGGAGGCGCCATCTTGACCATGACATCTATCTTGGCTCTATCCACTTCTATATCATCTTCAGAGATCTTATGACCCAAAACAATGCCTTGGTTGACCATAAAGTGACACTTTTCCCAATTGAGCACCAAGTGAGACTCTTCACATCTTTGTAGAACCCTGCAAAGATTAGAAAGACAAGCAGAAAAAGAGGCACCATACACAGAAAAGTCATCCATAAAAAACTCTACCATTTCCTCAATAAGATCGGAGAAGATACTCATCATGCACCTTTGAAAGGTGGCTGGAGCATTACATAATCCAAATGGCATCATTCGATAAGCAAATGTACCATAAGGGCATGTGAAAGTAGTCTTCTCTTGATCATTAGGATGAATGGGTATTTGGAAGAACCTACTATATCCATCAAGGAAACAATAGAAGGGATGGTTAGCCAATCAATCAAGCATTTAATCAATAAAAGGAAGAGGGGAATGATCTTTTCTAGTAAAAGCATTAAGTTTTCGATAATCAATACACATCCTATAGCCGGTTATGGTTCTAGTTGGTATTAATTCATCCTTATCATTCTTAATCACAGTGATTCCACCTTTATTAGGGACAACATGCACAGGAGAAACCCATGTGCTATCACTAATAGGGTAAATCACATTAGCTTCCAAAAGTTTTAAAATTTCCTTCTTCACCACTTCCTTAAGGTTTGGGTTTAATCTTCTTTGTTGTTCAATTGAGGAAGTGTTTTCATTTTCAAGGTGAATCCTATGAGTACAAAGCATAGGAGATATGCCCTTGATATCACTCAAAGAGTAACCAATAGCTCTCATGTACTTTCTCAACTCATTAAGGAGAGAGTTGAGCTCATCATCACTCAAGCAATCATTCACAATCACGGGGTAAGTAGAATTAGGGCCTAAGAAAGCAAACCTTAATCCAATGGGAAGTGGTTTGAGGTCCACCTTTGGGGCCTTAAGTTCGCTCCAATCCTCATCAAGGTCCTTAGCCAATTCGCTATCCTCAAGCTCCTCTAGCTTTTCCTTTTGTCCTTGACTTGAAACCTAAACTTCCATGGACCTCTTGTCTTGGTCACAAACTACTTCACCCTCACATGAAGCTACCAATCTTGTAAAGCCTTCCTCCCCATCAAGAGCCTTGCGCGAATCAAGCATTTGCATGTATGCTTGTGTTTCCTCATCCAAGTACCCATTCTCTCCATGTGGTTTGGTGAGAGCAACACCAAGATGGTCCTCTTGAGCTAGTTCCTCTTGAGCTAGTTCCTCTAGCAACTCATCGGCTAGCTCATCCATAGTCTCAATGTAGAATAGTTGACTATTAATGGTGGGTTTCCTCAAAGTCTTCTTTATGTCAAACTTCAACTCAACCCTTTTTCCAAGATGTAAGCCAATCTTTCCATGCTTAACATCTATAATAGCACCAGCTGTAGCTAGGAAGGGTCTTCCCAAAATCAAAGGATCCTTTGGCTCTTCATCCATCTTGAGCACCATGAAATCTGTGGGAATGATGAAGTTGCTAACCTTGATAGGCAAATCTTCAAGAAGTCCAATAGGCAACCTCACACTTCTATCCGCAAGTATCAAGGAGATTCCACACTCTTTGTACTTGGTGAAACCAAGCTTCTTTGCAATTGAATAGGGCATAAGGTTGATGCTAGCTCCAAGATCACACAAGCAATTTTCAAAACTAAGAGGACCTAGGGCGCATGGGATTGTGAAAGATCTGGGGTCTCCTAGCTTCTTTGGTATCACATTGCTTTGGATTATGGCACTACACTCTTGAGAAACTAGCATAACTCCTTGGATATCCCTTGCTCTTTGTGCCACGGTATCCTTCAAGAACTTAGCATATTGTGGAATCATCATAAAGGCATCCACCAAAGGCATCTTGAGCTCAATGTCTTTGATTTGCTTGTCAAACATAGCCTTGTATTTCTCCACCAATTGTTTCTTAAACCTCCCGGGAAAAGGAAGCTTAGGCTTGTAGGGTGGAGGAACAAATCTTGACTCCTTCTTGTGCAAATCCTCCTTTGGCTTCTCCTTTACCACTTCCTTACTCTTCTTTGCAATATATACATCATCAAAAGTTATAGCATCTTGAGCTTTTTCAAAGCTATCCTCCCCATCTTGAATTTCAATGTCCTCATTGATCAAAGGACTTGACCTTGGAGGCAACTCCTTTCCACTTCTCAAAGTAATGGCATTGATGTACTCCTTGGGATTTGCTTCACACTTTCCCGGTAGAGTACCTTGAGAGTTGGAGCTAGAAGCCTTGCCTTTCTCTAGCTGCTTGAACTTTTGTTGAAGACCCCCAATTTGAGTAGCAAGCTCATTGAGTGAGGAGTCCATCCTTGTGTTGATTTCAGCAATCTTCTTTCCCATATTAGCATCACTATTGGCTTGACCTTGTAGGATTTGTTGAAGCATAAGCTGAACATTGTCTTGTGGTGGACCTTGTGAAGCTTGATTAAAACCCGGTGGAGCATTGCCTTGGTTGAACCTTTGCCCACCAAAGTTGCCTTGGTTTCCTCCTTGGTAGTTAGACCTTGGTGCATAACCTTTTTGTTGATTGTTGTAGGGCACAAAAGGCTTTCCTTGAGTAGCTTGTGGAGGGTAAACTTGGTCTTGGGGGTTAGCCACATTAGTACTCCTATAAGAGAGGTTGTTGTTCCCCTTATAGTTGTTGTTATAGTTGTTGTTGTATCCTCCTTGGCCTCCCACGAAATTTACCTCCTCTTGACCCTCTTGGTATTCAACTTGATCATCACAATCCTCCACATTATCTTCAACAAAATGTACATGCCTTTGGTTTGAGGACATGAGCTTGTCCATCTTGTCATGTAGAGACTTCATTTCCCTCTTGTGAGCATCAAAATCACCTCCCCTTGGAGCTCTATCATAGTCTTCATTGTAATTACCATCACTCAAGGCAAGATTCTCTACAAGCTCCAATCCATCTTCAACATCTTTGCCCAAGAAATTCCCATTGCTTGCGGTATCAAGAAGCATTCTTATCTTTGGTAGAACACCTCTATAGATGGTGCTTAGTAGAGACTCTTGTGTGAAGCCATGATGAGGGCATTGCATTGTGTAGCCCTTGAATCTTTCCCATGCTTCATTGAAGGACTCATTGCTCTTTTGAGTGAAGCTAGAGATCTCATTCCTCAACTTGGCGGTCCTAGAGTTGGAGAAGAACTTAGATAGAAAGGCTTTCTTGCACTCATCCCATGTAGTGATAGTACCTTGAGGCAAAGTTTTCTCCCATTGCCTTGCTCTATCCCCAAGAGAGAAGGGAAATAGTCTTAGCTTGAAGGCATCTTCACTCACACCATTCATCTTGAATAAGCCACAAACTCTATCAAAGTTGTCCAAGTGATCTAGAGGATCCTCCATTGGCAACCCATGGAACTTGTCTTGTTGAACCATAGAGATGAAAGCTGGCTTCACTTCAAAAGTATTGTTTTGAACCGGTGGAGGATTGATACCATAGCGATTTTGATGTGTATTTGGAGCATCTCCAGCCCCAATAGTCCTCCCTAGTCTTGGCGCATGTAAGGGGTTTCCATTCCCCCTTGGTGCTTGCGCCAAGTTCATTGGAGGAGCTTGATCTCTTTGTTGTTCTTCCATTCTCAACCTCTCTAACCTTGCAGCTTCCCTTCTTGCAATCCTTGCAACCCTTTCCAATTGATCAATGTCTTGAAAACCTTGGAAGTTGTTGTCTCCTTGTGATCTCAAATGCATTCAAGGAAAAACTGAAATCTAGAAAAGTAGATGGTCAATAAGCAAAAAGATCACTTAGTCTCAAACAAAACTCAAATCTTAATGATCAATCAATCCCAATATGGCAACGGCGCTAAATTGAAACAAGAGTTTTTACTCTTGCAAGCAATTCCTCAATTGCTCATATCATTGCAATATATTGAGGTATCAATCCATCTTGGGAGATGATGCAATAAGAATACAAAGTTGAGTCTAAGCTAAGCTAAATAGATAAAAGCAAGTCACAAACAAGTAATGAAAGAAAAGCAAAAACTAAAATAGATACTACTAGAGCAATATTATGAAACTAAGCCTTAATTACTACAAATAAAGTTACTAAGCAAGGATTACTACTAAGAAAAATTAACAAAATACTAAAACGAAACCTAGGGATGGAATAATTGATTTGGGCATCTAAATGACCAATCTTGCAATCAATTAAGCAACTAAAAAAGCTATCTCTATGCCTAGAACACTAATAAAGACTAATCCATGGTATGTGGCACTAATCCCTTTACTAATCACCTTAATGAACTAATGATGTATTAGCATTAAAATGATGAGCAAGCATTAATTATAAGTCTAAATGGCATGATAAACACCCTAGGCAACTAATATCTTAGGCTAGGAATGTAAATCTCTTATTAAGTTGGTTCAAGCATTTCATCAAACACTTGGTGGGTGTATGAAATGCCTATGATCCAAAATAGAAAAGATTAGCTATTTGGCATTAAGAACTACTTAATAAGAAGAGGAATGGAAGAATCTATCCTAGATTGCAAGATTGAAACATTAGAAAACCCTAAATCTAACCCATCCCTAAGTTTCTAGAGAACTACTCACTAATCATCATTAAGCCCATCAAATCAAAGGTGAAAGATAAGCTAAACATGATTAGGGAAAGATAAAACAAGACATTCAAAAGAGAAATTGCATTAAACGCAAAAGATCCAAGCTTAAACAAAGTATTGCCCAAAGTGGCTAAAAGTTTATGCTAAGAACAAGAGAAATCAAAGTTAACATAAAAATTAGGTCTAAAGAGTATTTATAGGGGGACCCATGAGAATGAGGAAAAAGTATTCGTCTGGGGTCGGATCGACGTGTTCATCGATCCAAGTCGTCGATCCGACACCTTAGAAACTTAGTTCGACGAAGTCACCGATCTGTCTCGTCGAACTGAGCTCCTGGTCTTGGCTTCCTTCTCTTGACGTTTGGTTTTGGTCCGGTGAGGTTCGTCGATCTAGTTCGTCGATCCGAGCTCCTGACATTTTGGTTCGACGAAACCACATCGATCCAGCTTGTCGACACTCGTCGATCCATCACGAAAAATCCTCTCATTCATCTTCTTTGTTTCTTCTTGCCCCTCCAAGTAGTATGCATCATTCTCAAGCTCCATCCTCATCTCCATAGCGTCCTTTTCACCTGATTAAGGTTCCAAATGCAACAAAGTATGCAAAGAACCATGCAAAAACACTCTAGGACTCTAAATGGTACAATGCAACACTATGATGCTATATTAGACTCCTAAATGATGAGAAACTTGCACTAAATGGATGCTAAAATGATGCAAAATATATACATATCAATAACCGCCATCCAGGTTTTGCTAGCAACGCCTTGTTCATATCCTGAGATGTTCGTATACCAAGCCCTCCTTTTCTCTTCGAGACGCAAACCTTCTTCCATGCCAGTAAATGTTGTTTCTTCTTCTCGGGTGTACTTCCCCAAATAAAAGATCGCGATATTCGATTAAGACTTTTTAGCGTTGAGCTGGGCAGTGCAATCGTACTCATAGAGTGAATGGGGATCGATGAGAGTACCGCATTTGTCATGGTGAGTCTTCCTGCAGAACTCAAGATCCTCCCTTTCCAGCCTGCTAGTCGTGAGGAGACCTTCTCGAGTACTTCCCCAAAAGTATCTTTGTTTATTCTCTTCTGTAAAATAGGCATCCCAAGATACCTCCCCAAGTCCGTCGTTGCTTGTCTTTAAACACCTTGTCCCTTGAACCGATCCTTATCTCATCTTGCAAGTTTGTTTCCTTATTTGCTATTTTCCTTCTTCTTTCGCTGGATCTAGTTTATGACATTAGCTTTCTATCATTGTGACACTTAAGTTGATAGATTTCCTCTCTTAAGTCTTAAGATCGCTCCTAGCTTGTACAAGAACTTCAAGAATGCAATATCTTGAACCTTCCAATCAGATTGATAAGACCCATAATCTATACTACATTCAGCTATAAGTAGTGGGTCATTTGACCAAGTAGAACAAAATACCTACTTATCAATTGGCGTCGTTGCCGATTTGAATTGATTTTGAGTATTGCATTTCAGATTCTTCGCAAGACTACTTTATTTTATTTTCAGTTACTAATTACAATTCCTGAGAACTTTTGGCAGGTACCTCTTTCAAAAAGATCAAATGGACAACGTTCAACCTCAAAGAGATGAGTCGAATGGGGTACAACGGGATCAACCCGTTACACCAAGACATCAACGTCTCATCGGTGAATGTGACTCACCAAACAACTACAGACCAAGAATCGGTATAACTCCTCCCTCGAGTGATGTTGGATATGAGATAAAGAGTAGTATGCTTGCTATGGTGAGAAAAAAAAAATATCAGGGTGATGCCGTTGAAGTCCCCTTGGACCACCTTGATGATTTCTAGAAGATATGTTCTTTGACAAAGCAAGAAGAAATCTCAGAGGATGAATTCAAGTTAAGGTTTTTCCCATTTTCACTTGGAGGAAGAGCCCACCAATGGAAAAAGACACTCAAACCGGAGTCTATAACAACTTGGGAGGAATGTAAACGAGCCTTTCTCAAGAAATTTTTCTTACCTTCGAGAACAACAAAGTTGAGACTTGAGATCTCCACGTTTACACAACTCGAAGATGAGCGATTCAGTGAAACTTGGGACCGTTTGAAAGGTTATATACTCAAATGCCCTCATCACGGCTACTCCAGCTCTTCACTACTCAGTATCCTATATAGAGAAGTGTCGAAGAAATACTAGGACCTACTGGATACTGTAAGCAATGGGATCTTCCTTAGCCAGGAAGTAGATGATGGAATGAACCTCATAGAGAATATGGCTACAAGTGATGGTAATTATGAGGACGACATTGATAAAGAAACAACCGAGCTAAACAAGCAGAGGGAACGCGAGGTGATGCAGTTACAAGCACGATTAGACGCTTTGCTAGCGGGACAACACACCCAAGATTCTAAGATAGCAAATATCGGGGTCACACCGACAGACACTAGCCGATATGGAGCAGTAAACACTATCCAAGGATACAGGTAGTCAGGGGACTCTACAACTTCATTTATAAATCCTCAGTTAGCTCCGCAGTNACCAGGCGTGACGCGGCCGTTGCTCCTGCTCCTTGACGGACTTTCTTGCTTTCTTCATAACTTGAGATCCAACTGTGGGTATGGACTCAAACCACTTCAGCGTGAGAGACAATAGATAAGGCTACTTTTTCTCCAAAAATGAGCTTGATCTCGTGGTGTGAAGGCCTTCATATGAGGCCACACTTCTGTCGTCCCGCACATGTTCCTAAAATACTCCTTTTGCTTCACTTTGTAATTTTTTGCTAACAAAACCTAAAAAAAGTCTTGTCCGCATAAATACTGTAAAACAACAATAAATATATTGAAAATCGAATGAAATACTTATTAAAATATTTACTTATGATAGTTAAAAGTGGTAAAATATAAGTGTTACCATTAATTTATAAGTATAACTTTTTCACGAAAAATATGATTTATAAGTTTAAACTACCATTTCGAAACTTGAACTTAAACCCATTGATACAAAATTTTATTGAACCCTTAATAAGAAAACCTTGAGCATTGACCAATTCAACCTACGAAATTGTTATCAAAGATGTGGCCTAAAAAATAGAACTATAAATGTGTTATGAGGCCACTGTCTAATTAAGCTTTGAATCCAAGGTTTTTTTCGATTAATGCTGGATATGAGATAAAGAGTAGTATGCTTGCTATGGTGAGAAAAAAAAAATATCAGGGTGATGCCGTTGAAGTCCCCTTGGACCACCTTGATGATTTCTAGAAGATATGTTCTTTGACAAAGCAAGAAGAAATATCAGAGGATGAATTCAAGTTAAGGTTTTTCCCATTTTCACTTGGAGGAAGAGCCCACCAATGGAAAAAGACACTCAAACCGGAGTCTATAACAACTTGGGAGGAATGTAAACGAGCCTTTCTCAAGAAATTATTCTTACCTTCGAGAACAACAAAGTTGAGACTTGAGATCTCCACGTTTACACAACTCGAAGATGAGCGATTCAGTGAAACTTGGGACCGTTTGAAAGGTTATATACTCAAATGCCCTCATCACGGCTACTCCAGCTCTTCACTACTCAGTATCCTATATAGAGAAGTGTCGAAGAAATACTAGGACCTACTGGATACTGTAAGCAATGGGATCTTCCTTAGCCAGGAAGTAGATGATGGAATGAACCTCATAGAGAATATGGCTACAAGTGATGGTAATTATGAGGACGACATTGATAAAGAAACAACCGAGCTAAACAAGCAGAGGGAACGCGAGGTGATGCAGTTACAAGCACGATTAGACGCTTTGCTAGCGGGACAACACACCCAAGATTCTAAGATAGCAAATATCGGGGTCACACCGACAGACACTAGCCGATATGGAGCAGTAAACACTATCCAAGGATACAGGTAGTCAGGGGACTCTACAACTTCATTTATAAATCCTCAGTTAGCTCCGCAGTACAACACCCACTCATACAACCATCAAGGTTACCCTCCTCCTCATCAATACTACCATCAGCCTCCGCCGTATCCTCCACCATATGCTCAACCTCCTTATGGACATTACAGATACTATCCACCACCACCGCAAGAATCAGACATTAAGAGCCTGTTAATTCATCTTGTCCAAAGCCATTGCACTAGCAACCAACAACTTCAAACGATAAATACAAGGTTGGACAAGCATGATGCAGACATCCGGCTAATCCAGCAGTGAATGCTCTGTGCAGCTTCTCCACAACCAGCCTATGTCCAAGCCGTGACTTTACGAAGTGGAAAACTCCTACCACCAAGAGAACAACCTCCACAACTCAACGAGGACGATGAGGTTCAAGTGAGGGGGGGGGGGTAGTTCTGAAAAATCTGAAGCTGACAACGAGGTAGAAGAAGTTCAAGAGAGTGTTGAAGACAACCTCTTTACCAAACTCAAGGAACAGAATATCAGGATGAAGCCGAAACCTACTACCCGTTGTGAGAAACTAAAAGAGCCACGGTTTGTTCCTCCTGCATACAAACCAAACCCCCTTACCCTTTCCCAAGTAGATTCAAGAAGCAACTTGTGACGACCCAACCCGATATTTCTATCCAGGTCGGCCGTACCGAGTCTAACTCACTACCAGAATGCATACTTAGCATATTTTTCAGATTTTTCTTAAACTTAAACAACAGATTTGATTCATGAAACATTCATTATCATTGCATAATTCTTCCAAATTCAAATCATATAATAGAGGTTCATAAAACAGAAAACTAACTTAGCCAAATTCGATCTAAGTCATAAAACGATAAAATCAAAGCCAAATAACCAGAACAACTCATGATAAATAAAACCCCCAAAACCCAGTCCTAATCCACTTCTTTCTTCAGTGCCTGCAAATCCGCCTTCAAGACTAAAAGTCTTGGATAACTTCTTTACCTGCACACTCAACACAAATAAGAGGCATAAGCATTACCATAAATGCTTAGTGAGTACGGTCATCCCGTACCACCTAGCCAATTCCAAAAATGCAATCATACTAACAGTTAAACAATTCACATTATCAGTTAGCAAGCAAGCATAGAAAACAGATATGATCATCTACCCTAACTCGCGGACCATGACTTATGGACTCAATTCTGCTCTGGCGTGAATCACACATCACCCAAGCAAGAGACACGATCCGGCTATCCAAACGAGCTAGTTAGACATCATGTATTCTCACGGTTCACACTTAACCAAAATCACAATCACAGAAACATTTACCTTGCTAAGCCGAAACCACTAACTTACACAAGCAATCAATGAAAATCAGATAACCTAGTGATGGGGTCTAAATAGTCGTCCGAGTTTGGAGGATTTCTTTGGGAACTCGTCAAGCTTTGAATTTATAGGACCCAAAGCTGCAAGTGCACAGCTTGCGTTGTAGTACTTAGGATATCGATCAACAGGGAGGAGGTCAACTGCAAAACAGAGAATCAGGGCAAGCAAAGACGCAGAGAATTGGGAGTTTGTAGGATTGTGTCACGGTTTCAATATCTATTGAATGCAAGAAACAAAAAAGCAAGTTTATATAGAGCTGGTTGTCAATCAACTCTATATCAGAAGGAAAAGTAAGTATGGAAGTGCGTAAATCTCGATTAAAAAGCAGTACAGAAAGTAAATATTGAAGTGCGTAAATCTCGATTGAAAAGAAGATGGGCGAACACGTTGGGAATCTTCTCGGGAAATCTATGGGGTTCTAACTAGAAATCAAACACACAAAAGTTAAGCAAACGAGGCTAGGCAATTTTCCCCAAACTGATTCATTGGTTTTAACAACCTAACTTTATCAAGCAAGGTCGATCTGCGAACTTCTATTCCGCAGGTATACTTTCATATCCTGCGTCCTAGACGAACACGCAACAAGATCGGGACAATAAACATTCAGACATCTTTTAAAGGATGCTCTCTACCCTATTTTGGTCTAGATATGAGATTCAGGACATTCGTCGTTCTCAAGACCCTGCGATCAGAACACTAGTTAGCTACGCTAGACTCATGCAATAAGAACGAATATGGTGAGACAGAAAACCCTAATCTTCTGCCTAAACAATAGGTTTAAAAACAGTTAATGAAATTCCCCATAGATCCCCTTAAAGAACGCCCAACAAAAGTGATTACTCAAGCATATAAACGAAAATAAGAATCATAGATGACGAGAATTGCATAAAACGAAATCAGAGTGATGAAAGAACAAGGGTTCAAGAACAGATCTATCTCACTTAAGAACACAGAACAAAGAACAAGTAAAGTAAGCTAAGAGGCAGCCGTAAGGCTCTCTCTTTGCGGTTTTAGTGTTTATTTCGTGGCTCTCCAGATGCTCTCTCCATTAGGTTGTAGAATAGGAGTATTTATAGGTCTCTAGGTCTTCTTAGGGTTCACTTAGAGCTCCACCGAACTTGGGGGCAATCGGGCTTGATTTGGGCTTGAAAACGGGCTCGGGATTCGTCAAGTGTTGTGGCCGCGCCACCGTGGGTTCATGGGCCGGCCATTGGTCTTCTGAGCTTTCCTGGCGCGGCCAGGCTTCTTCTGAGGATGTGTCTGACGGGCCTTCTTGCTTCCTTCGTAACATGAGATCCAACCGTGGGATTGGACTCAAACTACATCGAGGTGAAAGGTAGTAGTTCAGGCTATCTTGTCACCAAAATTCAGCTCGATCCCGTGGTGGGAAGGTCTCCGTATTGTGCTAAACTTCTGTCAAAAAGCTCATATTCCGAAAATGTCCGTTTTGCTCCGTTTTACTCCCTTTTTCCTAAGATTTCCTGAAAAGAGTCTTGGACATACAAATACTCGAAAACTACTAAATATGCATTAAAACCTTAGTGAAATGCTTATTAAAGTACTCAATTATGATGGTTAAAATGGGTAAAATATGCATATTATCACCTAGCAATCCTACGATTCTAGATACCAGCCAACTTCACGCACTCACCTTAGACACAATGGCAAACGTTTCAGTCGGATGAAACTCGGTGATTACTCGGTCAAAAACAGAGATAGTCAGACGCAATTGCGTTCTCTCGGCTATCGCTACGGCTAAACTCGCGAGATCCAATCTCCTCTCAGATATCTTTCAAATCACTCACTTTTCCACGGACCAAACTCTGAATCCCCCAGAAGCAGCACAAAATAGGTCGATTAGTCGAACGTTATCCGATGGAAACTCAACCAAAAACGAAATAGCCGAACACTTACCGAATTCTCACGGACGGTTTGAAGTGCTCTCGGCTATCTCACGATCCACGCAGAATCTCTCGGCTAAACTCAGGTATTGCCTCGGCAATCCCCCAATACAGAAAGAATAACTCGGACAGAACTCGCGGCTAGCTTGCTCTTCTTGATGCTTGACAAACCTTCTTCCTTCCTTTATAGCCTGACATCCAAATGTGGTATTGGACTCAAACCACTTCGAGGTGAAAGACAGCTGATGAGGCTACCTTGTCTCTAAATAAGAGCTTGATACTGTGGTGGGAAGGCCTTCATGTGATGTTGAACTTATGTCCTCGAGCACTTATCCCGGAAATGTCCATTTTGCTCTAAAATATGCGTCTTTAGCTAAGATTACCTGAAAAGAGTCTTGAACAATCAAGTACTCGAAATCTAGTGTTTATGCATTAAAACCTTAGTGAAAAACTTATTAAAACACTCTCTTATGATTGTAAAAACGGGTCAAATATGAGTGTTATCATCTCACATTACACCGCTTATATGCGTTAGCATCCTGCGGTGCAATTGCTCGTTTAAAACTATGTTTGGTTAAAAGATACAACGCTTTAGTGGCTCCAATAAATCATATGATTGATCATAAGTGGCCAACCGAGAATTACGTAATAAGAATAAAACTAAACTAAGAACTGTGAAAAGTATTTAACCTAGGATGTAACGACCTATCAAATCAAACCATGAAATCCTGCTGAGAAACCCTTTTTTAAACCCAACTTGGAAACTACTCAAACATAGATCAACAACTCTTCATCATTATTATTGATAAGAATCGCAAGGGTCAATAGAATCAGAGAGATGATAGCAACGAAATAAAAGAAAGATAAAAGTCGAGAAGATCAAAAGCAAAACGATGGTTGTCGCTCCTCATCTTCCTCATTGTGCGGCCGACGGCTTCTCCTCTTAGTCTTGAGAGTTGTGTGTCAAAAAGATGATTCTTTGTGAAGCACTAAGGTCCTCTTTATATAGGTTTTCACGTTTTTCAAGTGGGATTCGAGTTTTAATTGTAGGAAATGTCAAACATGTGCAAACGGGCTCGTAATGGGCTGAAAGTCCTGGACGCGTGAGCGACCAGGCGTAACGCGGCCGTTGCTCCTGCTCCTTGACGGACATTCTTGCTTTCTTCATAACTTGAGATCCAACTGTGGGTATGGACTCAAAACACTTCAGCGTGAGAGACAATAGATAAGGCTACTTTTTCTCCAAAAATGAGCTTGATCTCGTGGTGTGAAGGCCTTCATATGAGGCCACACTTCTGTCGTCCCGCACATGTTCCAAAAATACTACTTTTGCTTCACTTTGAAATTTTTTGCTAACAAAACCTAAAAAAAGTCTTGTCCGCATAAATACTGTAAAACAACAATAAATATATTGAAAATCGAATGAAATACTTATTAAAATATTTACTTATGATAGTTAAAAGTGGTAAAATATAAGTGTTAACATTAATTTATAAGTATAACTTTTTCACGAAAAATATGATTTATAAGTTTAAACTACCATTTCGAAACTTGAACTTAAACCCATTGATACAAAATTTTATTGAACCCTTAATAAGAAAACCTTGAGCATTGACCAATTCAACCTACGAAATTGTTATCAAAGATGTGGCCTAAAAAATAGAACTATAAATGTGTTCTGAGGCGATTGTCTAATTAAGCTTTGAATCCAAGTTTTTTTTCGATTAAGTAACATGCATGCTTGCTTCTGATATTAATAGTAGGGTTATGTCTTCTATGCTGGTTGTCAAAACTATTCGGATAAACCAAAAGCGAAAAGGAGTGTTCCAATTTCTCCAAACAATAAATTCATGATTATCTCGGAGAAAAGAAAAAACTTGTTTCTTAAATAGATTTTTAGTTAGATGTTTTTATCTCCGAGATAGTCAAGTTTTTTTTTTTTTTTTAGTCACGTGATTTTATTATTATGTCATACAATACAGAGTGTATGTGTAAGACAAAATTATAAACTGACAGAAGAAAGAATTTAATTACTTTACAAAAGCCAAGATGTTCTTTGACTATAGTAGTCAAAGTAAATAATAGCAATACAAACTTTTTCTATTATTTTACAAAAGCCAAGATGTTCTTTGACTATAGTAGTCAAAGTAAATAATAGCAATATAAAATTTTTCTATTATTTTACAAAAGCCAAGATGTTCTTTGACTATAGTAGTCAAAGTAAATAATAGCAATACAAACTTTTTCTATTATTTTACAAAAGCCAAGATGTTCTTTGACTATAGTAGTCAAAGTAAATAATAGCAATATAAAATTTTTCTATTATTTTACAAAAGCCAAGATGTTCTTTGACTATAATAGTCAAAGTAAATAATAGCAATACAAACTTTTTCTATTATTTTAAACCAATGAATATAATAATTAGAATACTGTTTATATATAAACCATAGAGATCAAACTATATAATAATATATATTTTTTAGTTTGAACAAGAATAAAAGAAGTATGAATCTAGTTCCCAATCTTTTCATCTGTCTGTTCCTCATTAAGATTGTGGCCGGAGAAATTCTCCAGCCAGAATTCTACGGCAACACATGCCCTGAAACTGAAATCATCGTGAGACAAGAGATGGTAAAAGCTATGCTGAAAGAATCTCGAAGTGCTGCCTCCGTTATGCGTCTTCAGTTTCATGATTGCTTTGTTAATGTAAATGATAATTAACCAGATGATTTCGGTAGATCACTTCTGAAACAAAAATAAACTATTACTGTTTTTTTCTGTTTTTTTTGAGAAAGTTTAATGTTTTGTTTTGTTTTGTTATTGTAGGGATGTGATGGTTCCGTATTACTAGATGACACACCAACGTGGTTGGGAGAAAAACTGTCACTCGAAAATATAGGCTCTCTGAGATCGTTTGACGTAATAGACAACATTAAAAAAGCATTAGAGAAGGCTTGTCCCGCAACTGTTTCTTGTGCTGACATTATCATCATGGCTTCTCGTGACGCAGTTGCTCTTGTAAGTTCTTCACTCTCTTTCTTTTTCAGCATACATTTTATAGTTGACAAAAAGCCTTAATTAAGGTCCTAAGGTTTAATTAGAGGGACTTAATTTTTTTTAAAGTGTATAAATTAATTTTATTTACTTATTAATTTGGGTTTTGGTTGGTATTTTTTGTAACCAGACAGGTGGACCGTACTGGAACGTAAAGTTAGGGAGAAAAGATAGCTTAACTGCAAGTCAAAAAGATTCAGACGACATAATTCCAAGTCCAACATTAAATGCCACAAGCTTAATTGATCTTTTCCAAAGATTTAATCTGTCTACAAAATATCTGGTTGCTCTATCTGGATCACACTCTATCGGCGAAGCTCGATGTTTCTCGGTCACGACTAGACTCTATAACCAATCCGGTTCAGGAAAATTTGACCCGGCTTTCGAACCAATTTACCGAGAGAAACTGAGAAAATTGTGTCCCAATGGAGGAGATGAAAACGTTACAAGCGACATTGACGCAACTGCTAAATTGTTTGATAATCAATATTTCAAAGACTTGGTTTCTAGGAGAGGGTTTCTTAACTCCGATCAAACATTGTTTACTTCGCCGGTGACGAGAGAATATGTGAAGATGTTTAGTGATAACGAAACAGAGTTTTTCAAGGCATTTGCAGAAGGGATGGTGAAGCTGGGTGACTTGCAGTCTACGAAACCTGGGGAGATTAGGTTAAATTGTAGAGTCGTTAATCAAAATGTCTCTTAGTCTAATCAAAAGAGTATTAAACAAAAGGAACATCTTCTATAAAAATTCAATAATAATTAATATAATGTTTCTGTAACTAAAGGCATCTAAGTTTATTATAGGACAATTCTTTTAAATAGCCCAAAATCAAATTTTTGGATAAGATATAGACCGCTGAATTTGGTTTGAAATAGCATTCATTAAACAGGAAGACTAAACTATTCTCTTTTATAATATATCATAACCCTACATTTTCTATTAAAAAGAAAGTTACCTATTGGAAAAAGAGATCATGAGAATCTGATCGTCGCTGACGATCGTCTAAATCGCCGATCATCACCGGCGTTTATTCTCGCCGGAATCTAAAGCCTTTCGTTGACAAAGGATAAGCTTTTATTTCTGTTTAACATGTTGATTGATTTCCAAAATCTTTCTATAACTTAGATTCGAAAATCAATTTTTAGAGATTTTAGAAAAGTTATATGAGTTATTTGTATAAATAAGACTCAAAAGTTCTCACTTATAGAGACAAGTGAAGATAATAATTAGTGTTTGCATATATGGCTCTAAGGAGTGTTTAATATTGTGGAGGAAAAGACCAACCAAACGGCTTTATTTTTAATTTGATCAAATAATAATTAACATACGATTTATAGGATGACGTTTCTAACTTGGTTATAAAAAAATTATTTGATCAAGTAGGTCAAATAATAATTATGATATGATTTAGAATGATATTTCTAAATCTGTAAGAATTATTTCTCACAATTCAAGAAAACTTATTAAATTTCAAAATTTAGGAAAAAATTTCAAACATTTATGAAGGATTCATATCAGGTTAGTAAAGTCTTCCTAAAATTTTTAAACACTTTCGAAATCTTTAAAAAGGATTTTAAATATTAAAAAAGAAAAATCTAAAAATTTAGGAAAGTCTACCTAAAAATGTAGAAAGATTTTATTGTTCCTAAACCCGATCTAAATTTAGGAAGGTCTGCCTAAAAATTCTTAAGATCCCCTATATAACTCTTTTTAATTTCCTACTCTCCAAAGCTAAAACAAACTATAACTATTTGTGATTGTTGAATCTTTTGCCACTTTGTTATATTTCAAAATTTATGAAAATTTTCAAACATTTAGGAAAGATTCATAAAAGTTTAGTAAAGTTTTCCTAAAAAATTAAAATGAATCATTGGAAAAAGGTTTATGACGAGAATCTGGTATCAGAGCCAAAGACTTGTGTTATGATTGAATGAATCATTGTTTATGATTGCTTGTTTTGAATGTTCTCGAAAACATTCTTACAAAGATGTCTACTTCCAATCCTTCGACCATTGATTTCCAATTCGCCATCTCTACCTTACCAAAATAAAAAAGCAAAAACCGTTCCTCTTCCAGCAATATCAATTCCCTCTATGAAATAGAGTATGTTTCATGGGATCAACTACCTGAAACTACCTTACCACTGGCCAATCCATATGAGTATTTTTCCAGAAAGCCTAGCGTTTTCTCGGTAAAAGGTGTTCGAGAGCTCATCCGACCATCCTCAAACCGACGAGTTATGGAGTATGTTCAATCCTGCAAATTCTCGTCCTGTCAGGTCCCGACCACTGAGGAGGAACAATTCTTATCTCTCAATATCCCAGAGAACCTACCGAAATTGTGGCAATAACATGTATACACTCATCTACACTTTGGCGTGGTGAGAATCGGGCTAACACTGCACGCCCGAAAGGGTCTACGGGTTATCGCGCGTATAGCTTTGATCGACTCGAGACTAAAGTCTTACCAACAAGCTTGCATCGGGACAGTCCAAACAACCTAAAATGCAGGAACAGTATTTGTAACACTGTTTTCCAATTTTAATGTCTCCCTGCAAGATCCCAACCTCCTGAAGACAATCAAGGTCCAACTACAACTGATCGGAGCTCCGATGCAAGAAAAAAGTGTCGTAGCGACGCTACATCACCAGATCGTCTACATGATCCAAGATCATCCACTCGATCTTGTACTACCTTCCTCTGATGATGCGCTCTATCTAGAAGTGACTTCAGCATCACAAGCGCCCAACTCTATACAAATTCCTCGCCAGATAACCCGCGAAGAACTATTACGACGACTACCGGAGTCATGGGTTACGAGTTATGAGAAGATGCATCAAGCCTCTCAAGCGCCAATCCTGATATCTGAAGCTACTTTCCATTCTCGGAATGATGGAACTACTGAAATCAAATTCGAAAAGCCGAGATCATCGTCGTTTCGAAAAGAGTTGTTCACTCAGTTTACTATACAAATCGACGAAAACGACGTCTTTGGGCGAACAACGAGTCAAATGACTCTTCAGCCAATTTCTTTTGGCCAAGAGGGGTCAGTCTTATATCCTTTCATGGACAAAAGGCGATATCAATATTTTGATGTTTGTTCATGCACAGCTTGTCTGGACGCGGAGTACGAATCAGACGACGACATCCGACGAAGACGAAGAAAAAAGAAAGACCCTCTATAAAAAAGGTACCTCGAAGGAGATCCTACTGTCAGCCCCCTTGGTGATGACAAGTATGATTTTATTGTTCAATACTCATAAGGAAAAAAAGGAGCAGGAACAAATCTTAATGATGCATCCAGAAGATTTCCCACCACCAGAAGATTTCACCAAAGGCGACATCGCTCATTGACAAATAAGGTTTTTCCGCCTTTTTAGCAATGTCCCAACAGCTATCAACCAAAGTAGTACAGCGTATGGGGTATCAAACCATTTTGGGAGCGTTAGTTAAACAAATCGGTCATATCAGTGTCATAAGTCAAGTTAAAATAGATAAAGGTTAAGACTTTACTACCAAAAACGACTAAATGATCGATCTTGTGTCACTCAAGACATTAAATAAGAAAACTTTAAAGAAAATAGATATGTAAGCGGTAAAAAGATAAACTTTCAAGATAAAAGAAGGATCTTGATGAGTATCATGAACTAGGTGACTCTCGGTTTGGCTTATCAAGCTAAAGTTTTTGGATCACATCAAGACTTGGTCTTTTGATGGTGATTCTTATGTAAAGGGATCCTCAAATCGTTTAGCCCATGGTGTTTGGGTCTAAACTCTTTGAATCTCTATCACCATAGACTAGCTCTCGCATAGCGGTACAATAGAAGAAACAAGCATCTACAACGTCCCTATTGAACCGTAAGACCCTTAGACAGATGGTTAGTCTTAGCCTAAGAAATCGAACTCTTGTTCATGGATCCGGCTAAGCAAGCACGTGGTGTTCGTGTCAAGCCGCCTATGGACTTTAGACTAGATGGCCAAACTAGACTAAGCTTTGGGAATGATAAACAAGAAAGAATCTAACTTTATGTTTTAGCTAAGCAAGAAATATAAATCCTAGAGTCCCTTGGTCCTTTCAACCCATCAAAGTCCTAAAAAGACTACTCACAAGCCATTTGAGAAACCTCAAAATCCATAAGGATGAGAGAGTGACTCATAAGCTGCGAGATAATCAAAAACAAGAAAAGGAAGAATCTTTAAGAAAATAATACTAAGCTATAAGACTTAAAACTTCAAGATTGCATAAAAATCAAAGCTTTAAACAAGCTTCAATGGTGGAAAATACAAAGGTCTCGGTTTGAAAGAGAAAAAAAAACAGAAAACAAAAAGTAGAAAGCGTGATGAAGAGATAAGAGTGAGGGAGTAGGTATTTATACACAAAAAGGGAAAAACATAAACGTTGGGACCACTTTCCCGAAATGGTACTATTTTGGATTTTAGCGTTTCGGGCTCAAGTCGTTGTGAGCAAGCCGAAACGCTGCCTCATCTTGATTCTTCGGGCAGTCTCCATATCAGGCATGGATTTCGGAATCACGTCGTGAAGGCTCGCCTTCCTTGGTACTTGAATCGGGTACTTCCCGTTGCCTTGCTCCGATATCCGTCTTCTGGGCATCCTCTTGCTGGATCTTCATACCGAGGTGCTCCTTTCGGGACTAAGTCGCTGCTACTCGTCTAAATCGGCCTCGTGGTCGTGATCCATGCACGATATTACTGGCTTGTTCTCCATTTGTGACCTCCCTCCTTGGTCTCTTCTTCGGATCATCCTAAGCACCTGAGAACACACTCCAAACATGCAAGACTATGCAGAAACCTAACCTAATGCATCTAATCCTAGCATGGGTGAAAATGCGATGCAAGCAAAGATAAAAGTGCAAGAATGAAATCCTAACTAGCATGAAATGCGTGTCAAAATCATGCAATTTACAGAGATATCACTCATAGCTCAAAAATCCTTACAAGAGCTATTAATTCCTCTGGGCCAAATCAGCTAAGTTAAGGCGAAAAGGTCCCCAATTGGCAAACAGAAAACGCGCTCGCGCAAAACCGATTATTGACGACTCTTAATCATAAGGTCGATACTCTGGCTGATGGTTATATTAAAAGGCTGACCTCTCTTCAAGGGTCAATAACAGAAATACATGGCCAACTCCATAACCTTCATCAAGAAATGATGACCATGGCACAACACATGATGGTTAACACTTCCCAATTCAAAAGTAAAGAAGATGAGACAGCCAATCTCAAATACCAACTTAAGGATATGCAAAAAAGCCTCGAAAGCATGATAAAAAATCACAACAAATCAGATCCATTCTTTCATCCTTTGGGTAGCATACCATCAAGCATTCCAATGTACCAAGAGTCCTATTCATCGGGATTTCTCACCGGGTATCAAAATCAAAGGCCAAAAAACCCCCTTCCCGGATTTCTATCCTCCGACGAAGCATTCACATCTCGTTATGGTACAACTACAGCCAGTATTTCTAAAACAAAGCCAAAAAGGGTAAAACCAAGGCGTCAAAAGGAAACAGAATTTCCTGCCAATCCTGTCAAGAGGCAAACTCTCGATTCCTCCTCTAGTCACGAATCCGTTGACGATATAAAGCAAAAAGGGCCTGATATCGGAATTATCGAGTTTTCAATGTCCAGTCTACTAGATACTCTCGGTAACAACAATGGTGGTGTAATACCAACCCAGTACCTCAACACTCAAAGCCAGTAATGATAAATAGGTTTTTGCTCCTTTTTAGCAATGTCCCAACACTGTTAACCGAAAGCAGTATAGTGTATTGGGTATCAAAGAGTGAGACTTTACTACTAAAAATGACTAAAGGATAGATCTTGTGTCACTCAAGATCATAAATAAGAGAACTTTAAGGATATTAAGCAGGAAACAGATATTTAAACGGTAAAAATATAAGCTTTCAAGGTAATAGAAGAACGAAGACAGGATTTATGAACTAAGTGACTCTCGGTTTTGCTTTATCAAGCTAAAGCTTTTGGACCACATCAAGACTTGGTCTTTCGATGGTGATTCTTAGGTAAAAGGATCATAAACTCGTTTAGCCCATGTCGTTTGGGTCTAAACTCTTTGAATCTCTATCACCATAGACTAGCTCTCACATAGCGGTACAATAGAGGAAACAAGCATCTACAACGTCCCTATTGAACCGTAAGACTCTTAGACAGATGGTTAGTCTTAGCCTAAGAAACCAAACTCTTGTTCATGGATCCGGCTAAGCAAGCATGTGTCGTTCGTGTCAAGCCGCCTGAGGACTTTAGGCTAGATGGCAAGACTAGACTAAGCTTTGGGAATGATAAATAAGAAAGAATCTAACTTTATGTTTTAGCCAAGATAGAAATATAAACCCGAGAGTCCCTTGGTCCTTTCAACCCATCAAAATCCTAAAAAGACTACTCACGCGCCTTTTGAGAAACCTCAAGATCCATAAGGATAAGAAGGTCACTCATGGGTTGCAAGATAATCGAAAATAAGAAAAGGAAGAAGCTTTCTTGAAATACACTAAGCAATAATACTTAAAACTTCAAGATTGCATAAATATCAAAGATTTGAAGCAAGCTTCAATGGTGGAAATACAAAGTAGTTCTCGGTTTTTTGAAAGAGAAGAAGACAGAATATAAAACTAGAAAGCGTGATAAAAGGATAAGAGTGGGGGAGAAGTATTTATACACAAAAGAGGAAAAACATAAAACGTTGGGACCACTTTCTCGAAATGGTACTATTTTGGACTTTAGCATTTCGGGCTCAAGTCGTGGTGAGCAAGCCGATATGCTAACTCTTCTGATTCTTCGGGCAGTCTCCATGTCGGGCAATGATTTCGGGATCATGTCGTGAAGGCTCACCTTCCTAGTTACTCGAATCGGGTACTTCCCGTTGCTTTGCTCCGATATCCGGCTTCATGGAATCTTCTTGCTGGATCTTCGCTCCGAGGTGTTCCTTTCGGGACTAAGTCATTGCTACTTGTCGAGGTTCACCGTGCGCTTGTCTAAATCATCTACGGGGTCGTGATCCATGCTCGATATCACCTGCTCATCCTCCATTTGTGATATCCCTTCTTGGTTTCTTCTTCGGACCATCCTAAGCACCTGAGAAAACACTCCAAACATGCAAGACTATGCATAAACCTAACCTAATGCATCTAAACCTATCATGGGTGAAGATGTGATGAAAACTAAGATGAAAGTGCAAGAATAAAGTCCTAACTAGCATGAAATATGTGTTAAAAACATGTAATTTACAGAGATATCAACACCCCAAACTTGTCTTTTTGCTTGTCCTCAAGCAAAAGCCAACCGGAGGGGTGAGGTTTTAAAAGAAAAGGTGTAAGCTTGAATCCAAAACGCCATTTAAAAGAAATCAACTCAATGTCTAAGTTCAGGTTTCTAGGATGCA
The DNA here is from genome assembly GCA_020283515.1 of Alliaria petiolata. Taxonomy (NCBI): domain Eukaryota; kingdom Viridiplantae; phylum Streptophyta; class Magnoliopsida; order Brassicales; family Brassicaceae; genus Alliaria; species Alliaria petiolata. The sequence goes on along the minus strand of JAHZTW010000003.1, from coordinate 73,542,577 downwards.
AGTCGAATTCTATCTATCCAAAAAGCCTTAGCCACATTCATCACAATATGAAGCAAAATCAATCCTAACTTAGATGCAAATTCAAATTCCCAATTCCCTTTCACATTCATTAAGAGATTTAAAACGTGGATCTCATTCATACCTGTCAATTAACTCACTTGGTTCAGGATAAGGTCACAAGCTAAGTATGAACTCGTAGCGCGAACGAGTTAAGAATTTAGTGGGATCACTCATGAAAGGAACCTTCTTAATGCAAAATTCTAATGGTAAAAAACAATGGATGCATACAAGGCTAGACTCCCATCTACCCAGAACATCTATTTCGTTTCTTACCCTAGTCTAAACTGCTCCCTCCTAAGCTACCCTTTCTTTTGGCATTTCGCCTTAATCTCGTTATTACTCCTCGATATTACCTTTCCTGGTCATTTCGGGGGACTTCTTCTTTGTTGGAGATCGGTTTCGGCTTTCTGGCTTCTTTGTTGCGTTCATTGTGTTTCACCTTTGGTGTTGTTGGCCGGCTTTAGACTTTATTGATTGGCCTTCTTTTGCTTTCTTTTGGAATCACCTTTTTCTTCTTTTGTTTCCAAGATTTTTGGTGCCGCCATCTCCTCTATATGTGTCCTCTTCTTACTCCTTGTTATCTTTCTTTTGCCCTTTTGTTAGCGTATGATCAATCGGGATACACCCCCCCCCCTCTTTTCCTAGTCTAACCAGCAATATCGGCCTCAAATTTCGGTATCAAGCCGTTTCAGAATCTACACCACCTAACCTAGTGCTGACTTGAGATGTGAGCCAACGTCTACATGGAAATCTAACCTTGTCGGCCTAAACCCAACACTTTTTGCCTAAGAATATTTGAAAATGGTGCAAAGGTCTCACATGCTCTCACAAAAGTGTTTATGGCTTAAAACAAAGGTTTAGGCTTTGGGTGTGGTCTGATACTTGGACTAGCAGAAGAGTGGTCAAAAAGGAAAGAAAGTCCAAGTGAAATCTATGAGTTGATCGACAAATAAGAACGAGATAATTAAATTTTCATTTTAACGGTTCAAGTTTATTAGGGAAATGGTTCAAGTCACAATGCATCAAGTCAAAACCGAATCTCTCAAGACGAATTCTAAATGTGGTGTTGCCTTAAGCTCAGTCTAATTCAGAATGCATCAAACAAACAAGAACTAAGGCATTGAATTCATGACGTAAAAATGGCTATTTACAAGGATTCATCATACTTAACACCCTATGTGAATGCTTATGAATCCTAAATGAATGCATCTAGACTCAATCTAATCATGGAAATGCAACTACATGAATCTTTTTGTGGGATAAATTTTCAAAATTTTTAAAATTTTGTGTGTTTTTCTATGCAAATTTGATGAATGCATGATATCTAATCTAAGTGAATGCATGTACTACATACTCCCCCAAACTTAAATCACACAGTCCCTGTATGATAGAAGAGAGGAAGAATACGGTCATAGGAGAATGCAAAAATTCAAGCAAAAGGCAAAGAAAAAAAAATGCTTATGTACAATGGTTCTGGAGTGGTACCTCATTGCTCGGTGTGATGTGAGGATGTGGTGTCCTCACTGGTCGAGAAGGAAGGGTTGTCCGATTCCGGTATCGGGGACTGGCGCGCACGCCTCTTCCTCGATATGCTTCCTTTTTGGCATGAATGCCTTCCTGGATCACTTAGCTCGCGCTCCCTTGACAAGAACGAGAAGGAATGCCTCTCTTGAAGCATTTGGCTGTCTGCTTCGTCAGACTCTTCTTCTCCTTCTCCTCCTGGTTCTCCGGATGACATATCGGCTTCAAGCTGTGGTGATGATGTCGACCCCTTCAGCTTCGAGGTTAGCGACTTGATATGGCCTTTCAGACTCTTCATGTGTCCTTTAATCCCCTTCACTGTGGAGACTAGTTTCTTGATAGAGCGATCTTGCCATTTGCAGTACCGATGGAGTACGTTGATCCGTTCGTGAGCCGTCTTGAGGGTTCGATGCATCGCGCTTGTGATTGGGTCAAAATGGTAACGATCTGCTCCGTAGAGAGGGAAACTATGGCGACCCAACCCGATAATCCTAACCAGGCCGGCCGTCCCGAGTCTAACTCTAACCAGATTCCAGACTTAGCATATTTTTCAGATTTTTCTTAAACTTAAACAACGCATTCGATTCATAAAAAAGCCCATTCTTATTGCATAATTATTCCAAATCCAGATAACAAAGGTTCATAAAACATAAACTAACTTAGCCAAATTCATTCTAAGTCATAAAAGAAATGCAAGCCAGATAATCCAGAAAAACTCATGATAGATAAATCCCCAAAACCCAGTCCTAATCCACTTCTTTCTTCACTGCCTTCAAGTCCGCCTTCAAGACTAAACGTCTTGGATAACATCTTTACCTGCACACTCCACACGTAAGAGAGGCATAAGCATTATCACAAATGCTTAGTGAGTACGGTCATCCTGTACCACCAGCCAATACCAGAAAACGCAATCAAGCAACAGTTATATAATTCGCATTAACACTTAGCAAGCAAGCACAAAAAACAGAATCACGGTTCTATGATCATCTCAACTACTTGTGAATTTTCTCACGGCCTCGGTTCTACTCAAACGAGAATCACACATCCCCTTGAGCTAGCAACACGATCCGGACATTCACACAGCTAGTTAGACACCACGTATAAACCACGGTATCCAATACCAATCACAGAAACACATTGACCTTGCTAAGCATACACTAACTTACACAAGCAATCAATGAAAACCAGATAACCTAGCAATCCTACGGTTCCAGGTCAGCTACAGTCACGCACTCACCTTAGACACAAAGGCAAACGTTTCAGTCGGAAGAAACTCGGTGATTTCTCGGTCAGAAACGGAGATAGTCGGACGCACTTGCGTTCTCTCGGCTATCGCTACGGCTAAACCCGCGAGATCCAATCTCCTCTCGGCTATCTTTCAAACCGCTCACTTTTCCTCGAGCAATAATCGAAATCCCTCGGACAGATTTTCCTTCTCTCGGGTAACTTTCGATCCGATCGAACAACCCTCGGNAAAACAGAATCACGGTTCTATGATCATCTCAACTACTTGTGAATTTTCTCACGGCCTCGGTTCTACTCAAGCGAGAATCACACATCCCCTTGAGCTAGCAACACGATCCGGACATTCACACAACTAGTTAGACACCACGTATAAACCACGGTATCCAATACCAATCACAGAAACACATTGACCTTGCTAAGCATACACTAACTTACACAAGCAATCAATGAAAACCAGATAACCTAGCAATCCTACGGTTCCAGGTCAGCTACAGTCACGCACTCACCTTAGACACAAAGGCAAACGTTTCAGTCGGAAGAAACTCGGTGATTTCTCGGTCAGAAACGGAGATAGTCGGACGCACTTGCGTTCTCTCGGCTATCGCTACGGCTAAACCCGCGAGATCCAATCTCCTCTCGGCTATCTTTCAAACCGCTCACTTTTCCTCGAGCAATAATCGAAATCCCTCGGACAGATTTTCCTTCTCTCGGGTAACTTTCGATCCGATCGAACAACCCAAAAAAAACTCTCGGATAACTCGGCCCAAACTTGCCTACAAACAGATTACACGATCAACTCTCGATGAAAATCGTATCAGAACAGAATTCTCTCGGTGAAAATGGATTACCTTGATTATCTCTCGGATGCTTCGCGATCCGATCGAGAAATTCCTTGGCCGAACACACTTCCCTCTGCAAATCGACCCTTCTAAGCCGTTTCTCTCGGACAGAAATCTCAGAATCGGCTCGGAACTCACGATCTCTCGACGGCTTCACTTTTCTCTCGGAAAAAAAATATCCCCTCTAGGTTTCTCTCGAGAAAACTCACGCGGCCACGAGAGAAAAACGCATATATAGGCCCGAAAACCCTAGCTCGACCGCCCTTCCTCGGTTTACTCACACGGTTTACTTTTTCTCTCGGTCCAAATCAAGTTTCTCTCGGCCAAACCGGCCAACTTTCCTTTTTCTCTCGGCCAGACATAAACCACTCGGCCAAACACGGGATAAAACACTTTTCACTCGAGATAAACTGATTTCCCTCGAGTTAAACCACATTCCAAGGCCCAACAGCCTTGTTCCTCAACACTTAGACAAAATCCCCAACATTTACTCGGCCTAGCCACAGTACGGTACTTAACCTCACGGACGTACCACGGTTTGGTACCACAGACATACCACGGACGTACCACGGACGTACCACGGACGTACCACGGACGTACCACGGACGTACCACGGACGTACCACAGACGGTACCACGGACGTACCACTGTACAACACACATAATTACAGAAACGGACGAACCTCCACTGTACCAGGACATACAAACAACGGTCATCCCATGACCCGCACGACCATACTTAGGATTTCTGGTCGCGGATGCTACAGAAACTGTAGCGCCCCGACCCGGATTTCCTAACCCGCGGCCAAACCACAGTAAATTTTTGCCTTTCTAACTGATATCCTAGATGAAGTTTAATACATTCATTTCATCTAACAACTTAACTCAGTCCATCCCATGGTCTTAACAATATCAAGCGTCAGGTAAACCATACCTTGGTCACTCTACATGATCCATGAACGTCCCATACTGTCCAGACCTCATTCGTAACTTCAAACACGCTCCTCCTGACCCAGCCACTGTGCTGGCTGGCCCACGAACACATCTCCCCCCCGTACTTAGTCACTCAACCAACCATCCCCACATGACCAAGTACAGAAGAGAGACGGGCCGGATCCCCGATCCATTGCACGTCCAGACACGATCAACACGATCGCCAGACACGATCCACACGATCGCGAGAAACGATCCACACGATCGCCAGACACGATCCACACGATCGCTAGACACGATCCACACGATCCCCAGACACGATCTACACGATCGCCAGACACGATCCAACCACGATCAATCCTGACCGTCAGCCAGCCCAGTCATGATCCTCCTGACCATATCCACGTTTCTCATGACCACGGTCGTGGTCCTCTCGGCTATCTCTCGGATATAGCCGACCCCTCTTGACTATCTCTCGGCTATCCCTCAGATATAGTCGAATTCTCTCGACTATCTCTCGGCAGCCCCACTTTCTCTCGGTCAGAACATAAATCTCTCGGTGAAAACTCGACCAGAACAGAAATCCTCGGACGTAGTCACGCGTCTCTCAGATCCAGTCGACTCGTCTCAGCTATTGGTCGGATATCACTTTGCCCGATCAGCATCTCTCGGCTATCTCTCAACCCGGTCAGAATTCATCGGACAAACTTGATCCTTCCCTCGGTAAATCGACCACTCCAAGTCGATTCTCTTGATCAGAATTCCCAGAAACAGAACCGGACATGCAATCTCTCGATGGCCCTTCTTTTCTCTCGGACGAACTCAACTTCCTCTCGGCCGAAACTTCTTTCTCTCGGGTAACTCTCGATCCATGCAGAATTCATCGGACAAACTTGGTCCTTCCCTCGGTAAATCGACCACTCCAAGTCGATTCTCTCGATTAGAATTCCCAGAAACAGAACCGAACACACGATCTCACTACGGTTCTCGATTCTCTAGGTGAAAACAACACAGAACAGAAATTACTCGGTGAAACTCGGATTACCTCGACTACCTCTCGGATTCTCGCGATCCGATCGAGAAATATCTCGGATTCTCGCGATCCGATCGAGAAATATCTCGGCCGAACGAACTTCTCTCGGGAAATCGACCCTTCCCGTTTGTTTCTCTCGGACAGAAAACTCAGAAACGCGATGCACCGAACAATCTCTCGACGGCTCTCGGATTTCTCTCGGCAAACTCGAGATTTCTCTCGGTGATAATCGCCTTTTAGGTTTCTCTCGAGAAAAATGCGGCTAGCCCCAGAAAAGTCACGGGTTTCACCCTTTTATACTCGGGAAAACCTAATATCCCGGTTTAGTCCAAGCGTCTCGGTTATCTCTCGGCTGGAGTCGGTCTGATTTAATTTTCTCTCGGCTGGAATCCAAACCAGTCGACCAACATCGAGAAAAACACACTTTTAGCCGACTAAACCCACGGCCCATGGCCCATCTCGACACTTGGTCAAATTTTCACAATTTTTTATTCGGTCCAGCCACAGTACGGTACTTAACCTCACGGACGTACCACGGTTTGGTACCACAGACATACCACAGACGTACCACGGACGTACCACAAACGTACCACGGACGTACCACAGACGTACCACGGACGTACCACAGACGTACCACGGACGTACCACAGACGTACCACGGACGTACCACAGACGGTACCACAACACAGTACCACGGACGTACCACAGACGTACCACAACACGGTACCACAGACGTACCACTGTACATCACACATATTTACAGAGACGGACGAACCTCCACTATACCAGGATATATATACAACGGTCATCCCATGACCCGCACGACCATACTTAGGATTTCTGGTCGCGGATGCTACAGAAACTGTACTTGTATGTAGGGTCCTCATAGTCGTCCTCATCTCCTTCTTCCTCTTCAGCAACCATATCGGCTTCCTCCCGATATTCTTCCTCGTAGTCTCCATAAAAGTCAGCTATATAGGAAAAAAGATGCTCGTCCTGCTGCTCGAAATCCAGATACTGAGGTACCCTTATCGTGGTCAGGTATGGGTTGGGTATGAACATCACGGCTGCTCTTTCTGAAGGAAGGGTGAACTGATATCGGTGTCCATGCCGATATGGCTTCCCGAGAAATTGAAACTTCTTCATGTAATCGATGTCCATCCAGCGAATCCCGTGTGTTGGCTCCTCAAAATCGGCACCAGCTCCCTTCAAGATGGCAGATACGACTCCTCCACAGCCTATTTGAGGCTTTTCGCTTGGTATGGACATCATCCACGACTTGTAGTGGAGGAGCTCTTTGAGCAAAATTGTGATTAGCCCGGTGCTCCGTCTGCTTCCCTTTAGCTCCCTTCCATTTTGGGTCTCTTGAATGATTTCTACCAGACCGTCATCCATTATTTCCAGCTCCTTGGTCAGGACAGCTCCGCATTCCTTCCTTGCAAAGAGTGTATGTGCAATGGCTCTTTGCACATACCTCAAGGCTGGGTGCCTTATCCTGGTGCTCTTGTTCACTCCGGGCTTGTAAGTGTCCACCCCAATGTGTCCCCACAGTGCCTCCAGCTCCTCCCTTTCTATGTTGAGGGTCATCTCTCGCATATCGCCTTGGCTGAATCCGAATATCGACTCGAGATCCCGAAACGACATTCGGTTTGTCTCTCTTCCATATTTGAAACGGATATAGCCGTCTCCATCTTCCTCTGGAGTCTCCTCTCCAAAGGCATAGAAGGTCATTTCCAGTGTTGCCAGGAACTGGAAGGTTGCCTCGTCGTGAGACGCATAGGCATTCTTCATGAATTTCCTCAGACCCATCGCATTGAAAAGGATCTGGCAGTCTTCATAGATGCCCAACTCGGCCATTGTTTCCTCATGGGGGTAGCATGTGGCTTTGAACTCCATTCGCCTGAATGCTGCACGCATATCGGCCAGTGTGGGTCGGGATCCAGCATTTCTTCTTCCCGATGCGCGTGTGGATGAGCGAATTGTGACAGCTCGGTTGGAACTCCCCACTGGTCTCTTTTCGTCTCTCTTCTCGGTTTGGTAGTCCCTTGATCTCCCAAGAACAGCTCCGCTTCTTGTTGCTCCCACCATTATACCTATTAATCAAAACCACTCGCAAGCGTGTAAGTACAAGGAAAAACATCAAGAGCAAAAGCTATCTTGCATGCATGTTTAAACCTTAAGGCTACTTTATTCATGACTAAAGAGACCCAAGCAAATATATTCGAATTATTACTAGATCGGGACAAATCCTAAATCGTGAAGGATAAAGAATGTTCCTTATAAGTTGTTCCTCACATATTCAGATTTTAGACAAGCATGCGTTAATCAAAAGGTGGGAAAGGGGATCTCCAGAGTCTCAACATTTCAAAAGGGTTTAGCCGTGAAGCTTATCCTCTCAAATAGATATGCCGAAATTCCAGAAAATCTTACTATAAAAGAGATTATGCAAAATTGTTTTCCAAACGTTCCTCCATCAACTCTCAAAACCCTTATGCAACGAATCTAAACAATCCTAAGCAATACTCAATCATATCGTTTTATAGCAGATATTTACCTTAGCACGATATTTGCAAAAATTCTTGGAAGGATGCACAGATTCGAGTTGCGAAATTAAAAACTAAAGACAATTTTCTGGGGTTGAGAGTGATGGGGAATGAAAACGAGAGAGGCGATAGTTTTTATAAAGAGGAGATATGGGGAAGGAAAAGGGTTTGACTAGGGTTTCTTGGTTTGGGGAATAGTTGTCGGTTAACCCCAATCAAGCATTCTTGCTTTATCCGGAAAAGTGGGCCATAAATTTGAGCGCTTTTCTCGGATTGGCTTAGATTAAGTACCCTGTTACCTGGACGGCCATATCGGGTTGACTTCGATATGGTATGATTGACGTTTCGGATATCGGCTAGTTCCCAATATGTTACCCCAGCGAAGGTTGCCTAGCTTGGGCTTCGTTCTATATCGGCTACACATCGCTGTGCCTGCTCGACAGAGAATGCCCAGGGATAATATCGTGGTGTTAACCCGATATTACATCCCGTTGTTGTGCTAGACAACTTCTCATAGGTTTTGGCTCATCTTATGTGTAAGTGACTCTACCCTATCTTTCATAGGATCCTGAAATCATTCAACTAAACTAGAAAAAAACATTAATATTTACATGGATAAGCTTGGGGTGCCTCCCAAGAGCTCTTTGTTTTGAGTCACTTAGCTTGACTTTCCTCAATTCTTTTTCAGTGTGAAAGGGGGATATGAGCACCCCTCGATCCTGTGGGAGGATCCTTACTTTCCTTGATCATCGAGATGAAATCAGTCAGAGATACATTGGAGGTTCCCTCTTTGCTTGCCTTAGAACCCTTTTGATCGGTCAAATCGGTGTCTTTTATCATCTTAAGGTAAGCAAAGGGTCTAACCTTTCCCTTGCATTTCAGCTTGTATCTCATCTCACCACTGGCAGAGAGAACAGGTTTGAGAATCATACCTTCCAGAAGATCACCGAGGGTTGGTCCTTCCACATAGGATTTCTTGCAAGTTATCACTTCTTTTAGTTCTTCTCGGGCTTCTTCTGGTTGTCCCTCGAATATTGCATTGAGACAGACCCCATCAAAGCTAGCCCCATCGTAGCATATTTCCAGGGATGGGTCTTCGGTCTTCTCAATCGTCTTTTTAAGAACAAGAGAGTATGCATGCTCCTTCTCATTGACCTTTTTCCTTTTGGTGTCAGAGTGCATTACCAAGCTTCCGGTTAGTCTCAGCTCTACCTTGCCGCTTTTGCAATCAAACATGCAACCGACATAAGCTAGGAATGGTCTTCCCAATAGGAGGGTTTCCTTGACATCTTGATCCATTTCTATCACCAGGAAGTCGCTTGGCAGTAGAACGTTCCCAATCATGAGAGCTAGGTCCAGCAGCTTCCCAACAGTTTTTCTTTCACTCCCGTCGGCCAGTGATAACGGCTTCTTGCAGTCGGTATAAGTGTCGTAGCCGAGACGCTTAGCTGTGGTTAGACTCATCACATTGATGCTTGCCCCGAGATCACACAGACAGTTATCAAAGGTGATTCCTCCGAGCGTGCATGGCAGTGTGAACGACCCTGGATCTTCGAGCTTCTTCACTACTAAGGCTTCTTCCTTAGGTTTCTCTTTACGAGTTGCTGCATTTCTTCCAATGGTTGCCATTGCATCGGCATATAGCTTGTCCTTCAAAGCTACTAGGAAATCTGAAATAGGTTTGGTCTCGTCGGCATTGTTGAATAAATCTTCAACTTTCTTCAATGTTTCGATTAATTCGGCCTCTTGTTCCTCTATGAGACGCTTCTTATGCCTCTGGGGGTATGGCATTGGCGGTTTGTAGACTCGCAGGAATTGTGCTTTCTCTTCAGGGATTGCCAAATTTTAAGAACTCCCTCCTCTTCTTAGGATGTCGATGTCCTCATCGACTTGAGCCCGTTTTGGAGAAGTGATTTCGGGTAGATCCCGTTTTTCCTCGTCGAAAGTGGTGATAATTTGGTAATACTCCTTTGGATTCATGACGGGTTTTCCAGGAAGGTTGCTTGTTTGGCTTGTAGATGCAATACCTTTGTTGTTTTCAAGTGTCTTGATACGAGCGGCCAAAGCTTCAATCTTCCCGGATAGTTCCGTGTTGACACCATCCATCTTGTTATGCACTTCAGCAAAACGTTTGTGTATATCCGCCTGGATATGTGTTTGACCTTGGAGAAGTTGCATTAGAGTGCTTTCAAAGTTAAAACCAGCTTGAGCAGGTGGGTTTCCTTGTTGTTGTTGGAAACCAAGAGGTGCACCGGCTTGTTGTCGTACAAAGCCTTGTTGGTTCGTGTAGGTCACAAATTGTTTTGCTCCCCCTGCCTGCTGCTAAGGGTAAGTCTGGTCCTGTGGGTTTGCGACGTTCGTGCTCCGGTAAGACAGGTTATTGTTTGGTCTCCAAGTGTTATACCCACCTTGAGCGTTGATGTAGATAACATCTTCATACTGAACGTCCTCCCCTTCTTGGATTTGAGTGAGTTCTTCCACGAAATGGACTTCTTTTTGAGTTTGGTCAAGTAGTAACTTGTCAAGCTTCTCATTGAGCTCTTTGATCACCTTCCGGCTTCCATCCACTTCTTCCTTGGAACCACGGTTGGATCTGTCATAGTCTTCGTGGTAAGAGGAGTCACTCTGAGCTAAGTTTTCAACCAACTCAAGACCGTCTTCAACATCTTTTGCTATGAAATTTCCATTGCTCGCCGTATCGAGCAGCATCCGAATCTTGGGAATGACACCATGGTATAGTGTACTGAGGAGTGATTCTTGGCTGAATCCATGGTGAGGGCACTGAGTGGTGTAACGTGGTGTAACCCTTGAATCGTTCCCAGGCTTCACCAAAAGCTTCGTTGGATTTCTGAGTGAAACCACTGATTTCGTTTCTCAATCGGTCTGTCCTCAATGTGGAGAAGAACTTTGTCAGGAAAGCCTTCTTGCAATCTGCCAATGAGGTAATGGATCTGTGGGGCAGTGTCTTCTCCCATCCGTTGATCTTGGTCATGGCGCAGACACGGTCGAACTGGTTGAGATGGTCAAGTGGGTCTTCCAAGTGCAGACCGAAGAATCGGTTGTTCTACACCATGGAGATGAGACCACTTTTGATCTCGAAGTTGTTGTTCTGCACTGGTGGTGGCTGGATATCGTGTCGGCTTGCAGTCGATATAAGTGTATCTCCCGCACCGATTTGCCTCACAGCCCTTGGAGCAGCTGCAACACCAGGCTGTCCTTGAACGCCTTGTACGCCTTGTGGACCTTGTGGTCCCTGGTGGCCTTGTTGGCCTTGTGCACCAGCTGCGCCCGCAGCTCCTTGAGCACCTTGTTGGTTTTCCATCGTCACACGGTCTACTGTTTCGGCTTGTTCCCGATTTCGTCTAGCTGATCTTTCGAGCAGGTGAATATCGTCTATTGGGGGAACAAAGTTTATTGTACCGTGTGAACGTAGGTTCATGTACCTGTTTCAACACAGAGATATACGAGTAAAAATGTTAAATGACTGAAAAAATTGAAACTTGTCCTTATAACGACCTAGTACCGAAATGACTAAACTTTCTCCCAAACTGCAACGGGGCCAATTGATAAATAGGTTTTTGCTCCTTTTTAGCAATGTCCCAACACTGTTAACCGAAAGCAGTATAGTGTATGGGGTATCAGACCATTTTGGGAGCGTTAGTAAACAGATCGGTCATATCTGTGTCATAAGTCAAGTTCGAAATATATATAGATTGAGACTTTACTACTAAAAACGACTAAAGGATAGATCTTGTGTCACTCAAGATCATAAAAAAGAGAACTTTAAGGATCTTAAGCAAGAAACAGATATTTAAACGGTAAAAAGATAAGCTTTCAAGGTAAAAGAAGGATCAAGACGGGTTTTATGAACTAAGTGACTCTCGGTTTTGCTTTATCAAGCTAAAGTTTTTGGATCACATCAAGACTTGGTCTTTCGATGGTGATTCTTAGGTAAAAGGATCCTCAACTCGTTTAGCCCATGGCGTTTGGGTCTAAACTCTTTGAATCTCTATCACCATAGACTAGCTCTCGCATAGCGGTACAATAGAGGAAACAAGCATCTACAACATCCCTATTGAACCGTAAGACTCTTAGACAGATGGTTAGTCTTAGCCTAAGAAACCAAACTCTTGTTCATGGATCCGGCTAAGCAAGCACGTGGCGTTCGTGTCAAGCCGCCTGAGGACTTTAGGCTAGATGGCCAGACTAGACTAAGATTTGGGAATGATAAACAAGAAAGAATCTAACTTTATGTTTTAGCTAAGCATGAAATATAAACCCGAGAGTCCCTTGGTCCTTTCAACCCATTAAAATCCTAAAAAGACTACTCGTGCGCCATTTGAGAAACCTCAGGATAAGAAGGTCACTCATGGGTTGCAAGATAGTCGAAAATAAGAAAAGGAAGATGCTTTCTTGAAATACACTAAGCAATAATACTTAAAACTTCAAGATTGCATAAAAATCAAAGCTTTGAAACAAGCTTCAATGGGGGAAATACAAAGTAGTTCTTGGTTTTTTGAAAGAGAAGAAGACAGAAAATAAAACTAGAAAGCGTGATAAAAGGATAAGAGTGGGGGGGAGAAGTATTTATACACAAAAGAGGAAAAACATAAAACGTTGAGACCACTTTCGCGAAATGGTACTATTATGGACTTTAGCGTTTCGGGCTCAAGTCGTGGTGAGCAAACCGATATGCTAACTCTTCTGATTCTTCTGGCAGTCTCCATGTCAGGCAAGGATTTTGGGATCATGTCGTGAAGGCTCGCCTTCCTTGTTACTCGAATCGGTTACTTCCCGTTGCTTTGCTCTGATATCCAGCTTCATGGAATCTTCTTGCTGGATCTTCGCTCTGAGGTGTTCCTTTCGGGACTAAGTCGTTGCTACTTGTCGAGGTTCACCGTGCGCTTGTCTATATCGGCTACAGGGTCGTGATCCATGCTCGATATCACCTGCTCATCCTCCATTTGTGATCTCCCTTCTTGGTTTCTTCTTCAGACCATCCTAAGCACCTGAGAAAACACTCCAAACATGCAAGACTATGCAGAAACCTAACCTAATGCATATAATCCTATAATGGGTGAAGATGTGATGAAAACTAAGATGAAAGTGCAAGAATGAAGTCCTAACTAGCATGAAATATGTGTTAAAAACATGTAATTTACAGAGATATCAAGTAACAATGAACAATCATTTCTCGAGTACAAGCTCCAGTGGCTATGGTTCCAGTTTCGACGAAGAATCTTTACCAAAGCAGTTCGTTATAGGCGAACCATCGACAATCCCAAAAGACGAATCAAATATAAACGAAATATACTCAACCGACGAAGAAATGAGGTACACGGCCCATAAGCATCAGGAGATGCCGGTAAAACAGTTTGCTGCAAAAATCATGACATTCACATTCGACGATATCCCCTTCGAAAAATGGAATGGCCGCCTTGACGAATTCCATGCGTGGATGAATTGAAAATCCATCACATCCCCAATAGAGCACGTAATACAACAATTTGCAGCACGACTATCCGGAGCACTCAAAGAATAGTGGAATTCACTCGGAGAACAAGTCTATCAAACGACAATACTGTTGCTCCTAGGCGAAATCCACAGAGAATTCATAGGTACTCCTAATCATCTAAAAGAGCAACTGCAAGAAGAATTCTTCTCAGCAAAATGTTGCTCTTTAAAGAAAAGAGATTTGGCAAAACACTTTGAGCGCCAAACCCGCCGGTATTATACTCTCAACGGTCTCAACAATCAAAGCCTGAAGCAAGTATATATCTCCTCCATTGACGAATACCTCGGGCAACAAACTAAGCTGTATATGAGAGACCAAGGCCAAACAATCGAATAAATCTCCATCGGCCAGATTCAACAATACGTCTTCCGAACTCTTGACAAACTCTGCAAACAGAAATAATTTTGGATGGAATTCATGGATAAATCTAAACAGCTGTCCAAGATATGCGCCAGGCCAGATCTATCTATCAAGTGTTCAAAATCCAAAAAGACTTGCTCATGCGATTCACGTGGCAAGCCCGACAAATTCAGAAGATTGATTCCAAGACGCATCAACAGATTCAAGCACAAGCGATTCTTTCGGAAAACAAAGCTTTCGTAAAACATCAAAATGCTTCTTGTGCCGGAAGGAATGACATTTTGCAAAGAACTGGACAAACCAATCGAAGAAGAAATAGCAATATCTCATCAACTCAATATCCAATATAGCGCCAGACATTGCCTTGACAACCATGATATAGAGTCAGTACTATCGTACGATAGTGACGACAGAGATGCTATCTGCAGCTACTCAGATTCGAACGATTTATCTGAGTCATCATACCAGGAGGACAACGATGACTGTTGTTTCAATATCACACAAATGCCACGACAAGATGAGATACAAACACCACACCTACCGGTGACAATCTTCGACCCTTTGCGGAAAGAAGCTCCAGTTCATGCCATTTATCGACACATGAGCTTACACAACAATCCTAAATCCTAAGAATCTTCCATCATCAATGTGGCTGCCACACCAACAAGAATTTCGGGTGGCAAATTCAAATTCATTAACAGTTAAGCTCAAGTCCAGGTCGATAACGATAGAAATCTTCCCAGGATGCCAGATAACAACGAAGGTCCTCGGTTCATCCGCACCTGAAAAAGATTTAATTTTGGGATGGGACACCTACTATACATTGAAGAAAAAATTCGATATATCGATCGAACCGCAAGGTGTAAAATGGTGGAATCTCTTCAAAGCCTTCACAACAATTCCCCGCCTATTCACAATCGAAGGAGCTGTGTCCACAGAATTCGATAAAATCAAAGAAGAAATCACGATATTTTCATGTGCAGAATCCCACACGGATTTCCTTCAAAAGTGCAACATTTCGCTGTGGCTAAACTCGGAGTTCTTCGTCTCTTTACCTTTCAAAGAAAACATTCATACTACACCAACAAAGGCAAGTCACGCAGGAATGCCACCTACACTATTGCATCAAGCCAATGAAGAATGCGATCAGCTCGTAGGTCAAGGAATTGTAGAATCAACAAACTCACTGTGGGCATGCAAAGCATTTTATGTAAACAATCGTACAGAACAAGCAAGAGGCAAACTCAGACTAGTCATTGACTACAAACCCCTCACCCAATACCTACAAGACGTCAAATTTCCTCTTCCCAACAAGAAGGCACTTCTTCAACACCTCCAAGGTGCAACTATATTTTCGAAATTCGACTTAAAATCAGGGTTTTGGCAAATAGGATTCTGTCCCAAATCAGCATTTTCTCTCCCAAATCGACATCTACAGTGGAAAGTTCTGCCTTTCGGTCTCAAGACAGCGCCGTCGGTGTTTCAACAAGCAATGTTTCGTATATTCAAACCGCTTCTCCACACGGCCTTGATATACATCGACGACATCCTCTTATTCTCATCAAATGAAGAAGGGCATATCCGTTCCCTCAGGCAACTCCAAAAAATTATAAAGGACTACGAAATTATGCTCTCGCCCCGAAAGATGATCATAGCGCAGCCCAACATTGACTTCCTTGGGATGCAAATTAAGGACGACCAATTTACACCCCAGGCCCATCTAGCCACTACACTTGTAGAATTCCCTGACGAAAATCTCACAAAACGACATATTCAGCAATTCTTTGGAGTAATCAATTACGTAAGCGACTTTATTCCGCAACTTTCGCAATTGACAAGACCACTCCAGAAGATGCTGACTAAGAACCCACCCCAATGGACAAAAAGACAAACCGACGCAGTCAAAAGCCTAAAGTTAGAAGTACAGAAGCTACCACCTTTAAAGATTCCCTCTTCAGGGATATGTATCCTTCAGACAGATGCAAGCGACAAATATTGGGGAGCCATATTATTTGAAAAAATAGATGGCAAACTTCAAATCTGTGGATATAAAAGTGGACGCTTTAAAGATTCGGAGATGCACTATCACTCCACGTTCAAAGAAATCCTAGTGGTCAAGAAAGCCATTGAGAAGTTCGAGTTCCATCTGATAGGACATAAATTTCGCATCGAAATGGATATGTCTTCGTTTCCGAAGGTGTTACAATTCAAGCAGAAGATGGTCTCACACCAACAGTTACTACGATGGAGCGAATGGTTTTCAAAGTACGATTCCGAGTCCTTCTATTTAAAGGGCACAAAGAATACGCTCGCTGACATGCTCAGTAGAAACCCGGTAAGAGAAATCAACATGATGGCAAGCTCCTCTTCCATATCAGAAAAACATTACTACGACTTCATAACCAACATGCCCGAAGATGCACATCAACTTATCGACAAGAAGACTCTGCATGAACATCTTAACGCAAGAATTTTCATGCATCAATCTGTCATCCTATCAAAGCACGGGATCAACTGTCACTATATATCACCGATGGGGATCCACCCAGATTACCCATTCGCACACCTTTACAAGATCAAAAATCACAATATGCAAGAAGAAGTACTATGTTTCCTCTGGTATCTCTGCTCTGTTCACACCATCGGCATCACATTCGACATACAATGGCTATACCAATACATCAACTCCCAACAAGGTCAAAAGAATTGTCTTTCAACCTTCTTGACCTGGTTCGCACCACTATCCGTCTGGAGCGAAAAATTGAGAAGATCAGCAAAGGCGACAGGCTTGCCATTCAAAAAGCTCAAAAAACCAGGAGGCCCTAACCCGTTCTTCAACCCTCATACGATTTATTTCTTTTACTGTCCAGTCCATGCCAACGTCAAAACCGGAAAAATTCATGCTCTGCCTACTCTCATCCACCACAACGAGTACCACAAAGGAGTACGCCCGGACTTCAACATCAATGACAATAAGGCATACGAAGACTTCCAGACTCATGCATTCCATCTCAACAATGCCAGCCAAACATTTCCCATTCCATTTATCCCAAATTGGTCATACTATCCGATCGACTATAAGATGAGCCTCGACGATGATCTACAATATTTCATGACAAAGTGATATGTCTATATTTTGCATCATTTTAGCATCCATTTAGTGCAAGTTTCTCATCATTTAGGAGTCTAATATAGCATCATAGTGTTGCATTGTACCATTTAGAGTCCTAGAGTGTTTTTGCATGGTTCTTTGCATACTATGTTGCATTTGGAACCTTAATCAGGTGAAAAGGACGCTATGGAGATGAGGATGGAGCTGGAGAATGATGCATACTACTTGGAGGGGCAAGAAGAAACAAAGAAAATGAAGGAGAGGATTTTTCGTGATGGATCGACGAGTCAGATCGACGAGTGTCGTCGAACCAGATTTCCAGGAGCTCGGATCGACGACTTGGATCGACGAGACACGCCGAACCAGATTTCCAGGAGCTCGGATCGACGAGCTGGATCGACGTGGTTTCGTCGAACCAAAATGTCAGGAGCTCGGATCGACGAACTGGATCGACGAACCTCACCGGACCAAAACCAAACGTCAAGAGAAGGAAGCCAAGACCAGGAGCTCAGTTCGACGAGACGTCAATATAGAAGCTCAACCTGCGTATGAAGAACCAGAGGAAGAATACATCTGTCCAGGAGAACATTACGGCTGCTGCGACAAACATATCATCGAGTTCGAAATGGAGCATTTTTTTAATGCTCCATCAACAGTTATTTGTACTCCTTTTCCTTATCCTCGGTTTTTCCCACTGGGTTTTTCAGGAAAGGTTTTAATGAGGCATTTGATTTATGTATAATTATTAAATACATAATAATGATGTAATAATGATGTAGGCGATGATGTAATCGCATAGGCTGAGGTAAAACTCACCTCATATTTTCTATAAAAACCTCTCTCTAAGTTTCTCTCTCTAAATGTGTCTCTAAATCCTTTAGTTTTCCAGACTTCCTAACATCTTCATAAGCTTTGGTTTCTTTCTCATTCGCAAGTCGCGATTCTCTTCCGTTTCTTTAGTTAGGCAAAGTAGTCAGCCAACACGGCAGTTAACAAGACTTTCGTGGGGAAGTAATATCGTAATAGTGGTTGAGCATCAGTGGCAAGAGGCCCGTTTAAGCTCCCTTTATGTGAATATTATTACCCTCATCCGTCAATACGACCGTCAAACACGGCTAACTACAAAATTCTAAAAATGGGAAAATGGGTATAAATACCCTGACCTTTTATAAAAACATAAAACAAACCCTGACCTTTTTTGTGGATTTTAAAACTCTAACCTTGTCCACATCAAATTTGTAGTAGATTGATAACAATGTTTTTTGCAAATCTGTATTTTGAATCAAACAAAACACCACCATCTCGTTTCTTTTTTTTTCAATTTTTTTTTTAAACATAGATCAAAAAGTTGAAACAGAATTTTTTTGAAAGCAATAAAGCAAATCACGACAACAATTTTTTTTTAATAATGCAAAACAGAATAAATAAAATAAAAAAATTTATAGATGAAAAAAAAGAAGAGATAGATCCGCATCAGTAGTCGTTCAAGAATCTAACAAAGTCTTTTGTATGTGGCTATTGCTCTGAAAATAACAAAATTCAACCCATAGGAATTGGATCTTAGCTCTGGTACAATGATAGATTTTGGAGGAAACTTTAAAAATATAATAGTTTCTCTCATCTTTATT
Source organism: Alliaria petiolata (assembly GCA_020283515.1). NCBI lineage: Eukaryota > Viridiplantae > Streptophyta > Magnoliopsida > Brassicales > Brassicaceae > Alliaria > Alliaria petiolata. The sequence goes on along the minus strand of JAHZTW010000003.1, from coordinate 73,523,789 downwards.
AATTAGCCAATAGTCTTATTCATACAAAGTCATAAATTGCTTATCAAGCTCTTTACATATTTAATAATAAGAAAACTAACTATTTAGCAATAAGAGAATATACAAAATCTTGTTAACTTTCCTAATAACAATTTGAAAATATATTCAAGTCGATCTTGTACTCCCGAGATCTTCGAGTAGGATATGAATCTATTCAATTTTTAAAAATAATATAGCCAACAGAGTTTTTATGTCTAGATCATAATAAAATAAAATTCTAAGATAAAAATAAATTATTTTAAAAGAAAAGGAGTAAGAAAGTTTTGAAGCCACAAACGTACGTAGAAGCATAACAACTTCTAGAAACTTGTCACAAAGTAAAATGCAAATAAATCATCATGTTTTGCGTCGAATATTCAACTTGTTTCGTTCGTGCTCTCTGAAAAGTGACGAATGTAGCACAATGTTAGTGCTCATGTCTCGAACGCTTCGACTGACACATACATAGTCGTATCCCATTAATGGACTGTGAAAAACACCATGACTTTCTATAGGAACATTTGGTTGGCTATGAAATGCGGGTATTGGCTGGTTATGAAATATGGGTGTTGGCTGGCTTTGAAATGTAGGCATTGTCTGAAAGGCCCGTTCCCGTCACTTTTGTGCCCTAGATCTCAAAGAGGTTATCTTTCAACCGAGAGAAATATCCATGTCTCCTGAGAGTCTCTGCAAAGTTTCAGGTCAACCGAACGTCGTTTGCCTAATCAAATAACTCAATCAGTTAGACTCGTCTGATCTGCTCGCTGCAAAGAATAGTCTCAGTATTTAAGTCATAACTCCCATACAAAAAGATGTATCACAGAGATATTCAACAGACAGCTAGGTCTAAGGGTGAGGAGTCTCTTTACCAAAAATCAGCTTGAATGGATCACTGACGAATCTGCAGCACAACTTCCTTTTAATCTGGTCACAGCTTCGCACTGCATAGATCAGGCTTGGGAAAACATTCATAACTCTAAACATATAACTCTGAACATGGATCCGCTTTCGCTTATAGCTAGATTTTGGAGTCATGAATGTGCTTACCAAGTTTCAGAAGGTGGCGGATGGATGATGATCTCCTTCTTCCCTCTCTCCATCTTCTTCTCCTACTCTCTCTTTTCCATTTCACGACAACTCTCTTCTCTCTTCCCTCACTTTTCCCTTTCTCACTTTTAAACTCTCCTTCTTTCTGGTTTTGCTTCTCTTGTGCGGCTAGGGAAAATGGAGTAGGGAGATGCTTACATCAAACGCATATTTGTGTTTTGGTCGAGAAAATTAAAGAGGTTGGGCTATTGGGCTTCACCAAATAAATAAAATAAACTCTAGCCCAACATTAAAGATCCGGTCGTCACAATTCTCCCCAACTTAATAGGAATTCGTCCCCAATTCTGTGACGAGAGTTCTCCACTGCAATCCTTTTTAAACGACGACAAGATTCTCTGAAAAGGAAAACTGAATTCCAACCACTTACTCGCTTTAAATGATTTCCGCTCTCCAATCCATGTAATTGTTTTCCCCCACTTAGTTTCCAACCAAACCTCGGAGAGTCCTTCTCCTTGGTACCATAGCACCAATACCTCAAAACAAACAACACAACAATATAACACCTTGACGAAGGTGGTTTAAAATTCTAGCAGACATTTTTCTCTTCTGGCTTCAAGCCGAACAAAATACCATTTCTCTCCGTGAAATTTATCAACAATGACACTTAGCAAAAATGAACATAGAAAACAACCAATTTTATAACTGCTTCATTGCAGAACCTTTAGCCGCATCACTCTTTCTTCAGGTGACTCTAACTTGAATTAGATCATCTACTTCTAAATAGATTATACTCAACATTTCTTTTTTTTTTTTTTATAAATACTGTCTAACTCTGGCGATGACCATCAGACAGGCAGACAACCTTTCCTTACACCCGGCTGACGAAAGATGGTAACCATGCCTTTATGGCTTTCTGAATCAGCGGATGATGCCCCACTACGCTTCCGCTATGCTCATTATGATACAAAACTGACTTCTAACTCCAGGTTCCCTACCTTGTCAATTAGTTATAGCATTTTACCAACATTTCCTCTAGAGTTTCCATCTTCACTTACCAAACGAAGTTTAACTTGCTACTAGATAACTTCAAATGCAATAATTCTTCTTCCTACTACCATTCTGCGACAACACGCCCACCTTTACTGATTGAGTAAACTCTCTTAGCTACTTTGAAAATGCACCAAGAACTTTACAATACCGCTAACCTTTCAATCCCACTCTTGTTAACACTCTCTATAAAGTTCTTTTACTGTACGGCTTGTAATCAAAGTACAACCACCACTGCACACGAGGTCTATTCCCGCATAACTTTTCAATCATGCATATGACTTAGTACTCATGGTTTAAAGAATTTTCCATATCTTCAAACCATTAAGCGTTCCTTTGCTTTTACTTATCTTACCATAAAACTTGCTCTTTAATATTGGGTAAAACTAACAACGATTAGTAAGTGATCCTTGCTTAGCCATCATTGTAGTGGAGACATCCAGACTGAACATTGCGCTACTGCCCACTGAGCAACTCTGCTTCTCAAAAAATTTGAATGGACTCTTGTTTCTCAGACCGCTACCTCTCTAATCATTTCCTTCTTTCGGGTCGTATTTCCTTTACGACTATTACATATGCTAACATTTTATCCCAGTAAAATGTCCACAAAAGGTGATACCCATATCTCTCACGGTTTTCTTTAGCCCACGTATGCACGTATTACATTACATTGACAAGAACTAACAGATATACCCTTGCACCATATATTGTCTCCCCTTCTTTTAATATTCATGCTATAGCTTCTCGTTCTTTTTAGGTTCAATCCTCCATAACATGTTCTTGAATATACCATATTCAGCACCCTCCGGAAGTCAATCTCGATACCCAACAAATATTCCAAACACATAGTTTCTTTCTCCACCATAAACAACTTCCGGTGTTGTGTCATTTTAATAGAACTCTCTTCATCCTCGTCCAAAGCTACTATGTATTATAGAAAATGACCTTGAATATACACCATGAGGCCGTTATACATGTCCTGATCCATGATTCTTTTGGCTTTAACCACACATCCCTGACTCTTATAAGTAATCGTTCCAAGTCAAACTTCAATCCATATCCTTGATACGCATAATAACGACTTTACCCTTTTATCATTACGTTTCCAACTTGGCATGCTTTTCACCTCGAACTTCATCCGACGCGTTCTGCTTTGACCGACNAACATGTTCTTGAAGATACAATATTCAGCACCCTCCGGAAGTCAATCTCGATACCCAACAAATATTCCAAACACATAGTTTCTTTCTCCACCATAAACAACTTCCGGTGTTGTGTCATTTTAATAGAACTCTCTTCATCCTCGTCCAAAGCTACTATGTATTATAGAAAATGACCTTGAATATACACCATGAGGCCGTTATACATGTCCTGATCCATGATTCTTTTGGCTTTAACCACACATCCCTGACTCTTATAAGTAATCGTTCCAAGTCAAACTTCAATCCATATCCTTGATACGCATAATAACGACTTTACCCTTTTATCATTACGTTTCCAACTTGGCATGCTTTTCACCTCGAACTTCATCCGACGCGTTCTGCTTTGACCGACGTTTCACAGATGATTACCTTTCCCACGGTTTCCATGAACTTATACACTTTCTTTGATCTCGACATAACATTTCACTTCTCTTTCTATGATCACCTCATTTTTGCTTCAAATTCAATCCCAAAAGATCCTCGTACACCACCAATTTTTTTCAGCTTGTACCAAATGTCTTCTAAGTCTCCAAGATTTCACCAATATTCGTCGCATGGTTTCAACTCTTCTTTGCCTTCTTAACAACACGCTTCAGGAAGCTCAACCCTTGTCAATTCGAAACTCACAAACTAGGTGTGGATCCAATATTGAACAAAGTGTGGGGCTACACTCTTCTAACCGGACAACTACACAACTTCATTTTAAAATAAAAATAAAACAACTTAGCACTTATAACATACCAACTCAATCAACTAAAGACTTACAACCAAACAACATAACTCTAGCGCGGGACCATAAACACCTAAAGATCATTTCCCTTAAAACATTTTCCCAAATCCTTTTTAACGTTTCCGGAAACATTTTTTTTTAAACATTCTCGAAAACATTTTTCTTCCTCTAAGACCAGCGTTCCGGGTCAAAACCGGCTTGGCTAACGTAGGCTCTGATACCAAATAGAATGGTCTGTTCCCGTCATTTTTGTGCCCTAGGTCTCAAAGAGGTTATCCTTCAACCGAGAGAAATATACATGTCTCCTGAGAGTCTCTGCATAGTTTCAGGTCAACCGAACGTCGTTTGCCTAATCAAATAACTCAATCAGCTAGACTCGTCTGATTTGCTCACTGCACAGAATAGTCTCAGTATTTAGGTCATAACTCCCAAACAACAAGACGAATCACAGAGATATTCGACAGAGAGCTAGATCTATGGGTCAGGAGTGTCCTTACCAAAAATCAGCTCGAATGGATCACTGACGAATCTGCAGCACAACTTCCTTTCAATCTGGTCACAACTTCGCACTGCATAGATAAGTGATACATCTGTATATTCCATGGTATTACGCATGCATTCTTAGCGTTTTAGGGCTCATTTGTGTATATTTTAGTCCATTAATCATCCATTTGCATTCATCATAGGATTAGCACGAATTTATCCTTGTATGCATCTATTAGTTTTTGCCCTTAGCATTTTGCATTAAGAAGGTTCCTTTCATGAGTGATCCCATTTAAACAACTAACCCGTTCGCACCACGAGTTTATCTTTAGCTCGTTACCTGACCCTGAACCAAGTGAGTTGACCGATAAGCATGAATAAGATCCACATTTTAAATTTTCTAATAAATGATAAAGGGAATTGGGAATTTGAATGTGCATCTAGGTTAGAAAAAAATTTACTTGATGATGTGATGAATGTGGCTAAGGCTTTTTGAGTAAGTAGAATTCGGTCTGCATAATAGAAACCTGAACTTAGACATTGACTTGATCTCTTTTAAATGGCGTTTTGAATTCAAACTTACACTCTCTCTTTCAAACCTCACCCCTCCGGTTGGCCTTTTCTTGAGGACAAGCAAAAATGCAAGTTTGCTTGTCCATGGTATTAAGCATGCATTCTTAGCGTTTTAGGGCTCATTTGTGTATATTTTAGTCCATTAATCATCCATTTGAATTCATCATAGGATTAGCACGCATAAGGATAGATTTAAGTTCATTCTCACATATTTTCAGTCCTTATCAGGTGCATTTTGGAGTAAGGTTATTCAAGGGGACTAGGACAGCACGAACCACCGAAGCATGGGGGATCGATCACGACCATGAAGTCGATCCTGGTGAAGAGCAACGACTCGCCCCCGTTATTTGTCGACCAAGATGTAGATTCCACAATGCTCCCCAGAGTACAAATTATCGGAGCAAGATAACGAGGTGACCCCGAGACGTTCAACAAGTTACGAACTGCATAACGATGAGATCCCGATATTGGTACCCGATATAGGAGTCATTTGAAGAACATGGAGATTTAGCATCTCGGTCTTGCAAAACGGCTTGATCTCGTGATGTGCTAGAGGACAACATACTTTGCTTTGTGCCTTTGATCCGTGACACCTAGGTTTTTCCTTAAGACCACCTATAAAAGTCCCTTTACACGCTTTTGGAAAAGGATCCGAATTTTTCCATTCCCCATCTTCACTTTGTCTCTCTATTTCCGGTCATCTTCTCCAAGAGAGAAAGAACCATTTTTGTTTTGCTTTAAGTTTGTATCTTTAAGAAATCTTGTGCTATCTCGTTTTAAATCAAGTTAATAGTTCTTTCTTTAATAGGATTAACGGTTTTCATGACAAATAGCGAGTAGTTCATCTCGGTTTTAGGGATGAGGTTAGGGTAAATGAGTTCAAGGTTCAATATTTGATGCTTGTTCATGCTTAAATCATCTTAATCCTTTCTTATTTGATGCTCTTATTGCTTAATCATTTTTGCTATTTGATTTATGACTTCAAGCTTCTTCAAAGAAATGCCATGTTTGAGTGATAGCAAGAACCAATCTCATAAGAGATCCGCTCATCCTAGCCTAAGGGATTAGATGTCTAGGGAGCGTTTTGGCAAAAATAGAGTTGTTTATTCGTGCTTGCTAGTTTCATGGATCACTACACGGGAGCGAGGTTAGGTCTGTCTCTTATACACATCTAGATGTGTATAAGAGACAGATCTTGCAATCTAGGATAGATTCTTTCATCTCTCTTCTTATTAAGGAGTTCTTAATGCTACATTGCTAACCTTTTACTATTTGGATCATAAGCATTTCATACACCAACCAAGTGTTTGATGAAATGCTTAAACCACCTTTCTAAGAGATTTACATTCCTAGCCTAAGACATTAGTTGCCTAGGGGGTTTATCATGCCATTTAGACTCGTAATTAATGCTTGCTAATCATTTAAATGCTAAAACATCATTAGTTCATTAGGGTGATTAGGAAAGAGATTAGTGCCACACATCATGGATTAGTCTTTATTAAGTGTTCTTGGCATAGAGATTGCTTGATTAGTTGCTTAAATGATTGGCATGGTTGTCCATTTAGATGCCCAAATCATTGATTCCATCCCTAGGTTTCGTTTTTAGTAATTTGGTAATCTTGCTTAGTAGTTTATCGTTTAATTAGTGCTTGATTAGTGCTAATTAAGGTTTTAAGTCATATTCTTAGTCTTGTAGTGTTTCCTTTAGATAGTAGCTTGCTTTTAATTGTTCCTTGTCACTTAATTTCGAATTTGGCTTAGCTTAGACCAAACTTTGTATTACTTTTGCTTCAAACTCCCAAGATGGATTGATATCTCAAGTATTACAATGATATGAGCAATTGAGAATTTGCTTCAAGAGATAAAAACTCTTGTTTCAATTTGGCGTCGTTGCCATATTGGGATTGTTTGGTCACTAGGATTTAAGTTTAGTTTGAGACTAAGTTCTTCTTTTGTGTTTATTGACCATCTACTTTTCTAGATTTCAATTTACCTTGAATGCATTTGAAATCACAAGGAGACAACAACTTCCAAGGCTTTCAAGAGATTGATCAGTTGGAAAGGGTTGCTAGGATTGCAAGAAGGGAAACTGAAAGGTTAGAGAGGTTGAGAATGGAAGAGCAACAAAGGGATCAAGCTCCTCAAGGTGTTGCACCACCAAACATGGCACAAGCACCAAGGGGCAATGGAAACCCCTTGCATGCGCCTAGACAAAGGAAAACTATTGAGGCTGAAGATGCTCCAAATATTCATCAAAATAGATATGGTATTCAACCTCCACCAGTTCACAACAACACCTTTGAGGTCAAGCCAGCTTTCATTTCCATGGTTCAACAAGACAAGTTCCATGGTTTGCCAATGGAGGATCCACTTGATCACTTGGATAACTTTGATAGAGTTTGTGGGTTGTTCAAGATGAATGGTGTGAGTGAAGATGCTTTCAAGCTAAGACTTTTCCCTTTCTCTCTTGGGGACAAAGCAAGGCAATGGGAGAAAAACTTGCCTCAAGGTACCATCACCTATTGAGATGAATGCAAGAAGGCATTCCTATCTAAGTTCTTCTCCAACTTAAGGACAGCCAAGTTGAGGAATGGCATCTCAAGTTTCACTCAAAAGAATAATGAGTCTTTCAATGAAACTTGGGAGAGGTTCAAGGGCTACACAATGCAATGCCCTCATCATAACTTCACACAAGAGTCTTTACTAAGCACCATCTATAGAGGGGTACTTCCAAAGATTAAAATGCTTCTTGATACAGCAAATAATGGAAACTTCTTAGGAAAAGAAATGGAAGATGGTTTGGAGCTTATAGAGAATCTTGCCTTGAGTGATGGTAATTACAATGAAGACTATGATAGAGCGCCAAGGGGAGGTGAATATGAATCTCACAAGAGAGAAATGAAGTATCTACATGACAAGATGGACAAGCTCATGTCCTCTACACAAAGGCATGTACATTTTGTTGTTGAGAATCAAGAAGAATGTGAGGATCAAGTTGGGTCTCAAGAGTGTGAAGAAGAGGTAAATTTCGTGGGACTCCCCCAAACTTGCCTTTTTACTTGTCCTCAAGAAAATGAAACACAAGCCAAGGAGAGAGGTTTGAAATCGGGGACTCAAATCCAAAGGTGTCAAGCAAATAAATCAATTCAATGGTCCTTGTTCTTAATTCTAGCATGCTCTAATGCAAACTATACTCCAAAAGGTCTAGTCATACCCATACTCATTCAAGTGAACCCAAGCCTCAATCTACACAAGCATTCATTTTCACCAACTCTTTAACATTCATTAAGTAGTAACCATGAATCATGAATCATGCAATGCTAGCGAACTTGTTTGGTTTTTGGGTAAGGTTTTGAGATGAAAATGATCTCAACTTCATGGGGCTCCAATGCAAGGGATCTCTCAATGAACATGTGAACTTTTGCAAAATGCTAAGAGTAAAAAGCAACCTATGCATACAAGGACAAACATCCATCTATTCTTTGTAACACAAATGTCTTCACTCTCATTTTCTTTTAAGCTCACTCACCAAGTCCAACCTAGGCTACCCATTACAAGGCAATTCGCCAAACCCATAAGTTCAAACCACCTTTTCCTTTTCTCTTTTAAGCACTTGGGGAAAACCTCTTCTACAACCACAAGTGTTGGCACACTTTCACTTCAAGCTCTTTCTCTTTTCATTCACAAATT
>JAHZTW010000003.1:73428158-73463578 GCA_020283515.1 Alliaria petiolata | reverse complement strand
TCACAAAGTAAAATGCAAATAAATCATCATGTTTTGCGTCGTCTAATATTCAACTTGTTTCGTTCGTGCTCTCTGAAAAGTGACGAATGTAGCACAATGTTAGTGCTCGTGTCTCGAACGCTTCGACTGACACATACATAGTCGTCTCCCATTAATAGACTGTGAAAAACACCATGACTTTCTATAGGAACATTTGGTTGGATATGAAATGCGGGTATTGGCTGGTTATGAAATGTGGGTGTTGGCTGGCTTTGAATTGTAGGCGTTGTCTGAAAGGCCCGTTCCCGTCATTTTTGTGCCCTAGATCTCAAAGAGGTTATCTTTCAACCGAGAGAAATATCCATGTCTCCTGAGAGTCTCTGCAAAGTTTCAGGTCCATTGAACGTCGTTTGCCTAATCAAATAACTCAATCAGTTATACTCATCTGATCTGCTCGCTGCAAAGAATAGTCTCATTATTTAAGACATAACTCCCAAACAACAAGATGTATCACAGAGATATTCGGCAGACAGCTAGGTCTAAGGGTCAGGAGTCTCCTTACCAAAAATCAGCTCGAATGGATCGCTGACGAATCTGCAGCACAACTTCCTTTCAATCTTCTTCTCCTACTCTCTCTTTTCCCTTTCAAGACAACCTTTTTCTCTCTTCCCTCACTTTTCCCTTTCTCACTTTTAAACTCTCCTTCTCTCTGCTTTTGCTTCTCTTGTGCGGCTAGGGCAAATGGAGTAGGGAGATGCTTACATCAAACGCATATTTGTGTTTTGGTCGAGAAAATTAAAGAGGTTGGGCTATTGGGCTTCACCAAATAAACAAAAAAAAAAACTCTGACCCAACATTAAAGATCCGGTTGTTACAATTCTCCCCCACTTAACAGGAATTCGTCCCGAATTCTGTGATGAGAGTTCTCCACTGCAATCCTTTTTAAACGGCGACAAGATTCTCTGAAAAGGAAAACTGAATTCTAACCACTTACTCGCTTTAAATGATTTTCGCTCTCCAATCCATGTAACTGTTTTCCCCCACTTAGTTTCCAACCAAACCTCGGGGAGTCCTTCTCCTAGGTACCATAGCACCAACAACTCAAAACAAACAACACAACGATCTAACACCTTGACGGAGGTGGTTTAAAATTCTAGCAGACATTTTTCTCTTTTGGCTTCAGCCGAACAAAATACCATTTCTCTCCGTGAGATTTATCAACAATGACACTTAGCAAAAATGAACATAGGAAACGACCAATTTTATAACTGCTTCCTTGCAGAACCTTTAGCCGCATCACTCTTTCTTCAAGTGACTCTAACTTGAATTAGATCATCTACTTCCAAATAGATTCTACTCAACCTTTTTTTATTTTATTTTATAAATACCGTCCAACTCTGGCGATGACCATCAGACAGACAGACAACCATTCCTTACACCCTGCTGACAAGATGGTAACCATGCCTTTATGGCTTTCTGAATCAGCGGATGATGCCCCACTACGCTTCCGCTATGCTCATTCTGATGCAAAACTGACTTCTAACTCCAGGTTCCCTATCTTGTCAATTAGTCATAGCATTTTACCAACATTTCCTCTAGGGTTTCCATCTCCACTTACCACATGAAGTTTAACTTCCTACTAGATAACTTCAAACGCAATAGTTCTTCTTCCTACTACCATTCTGCGACAACACGCCCACCTTTATTGATTGAGTAAACTCTCTTAGCTACTTTGAAAATGCACCAAGAAATTTACAATACCACCAACCTTTCAATCCCACTCTTGTTAACACTCTCTCTGAAGTTCTTTTACTATACGGCTCGGCTTGCAATCAAAGTACAACAACCACTGCACACGAGTTCTATTCCCGCATAACTTTTCAATCATGCATATGACTTAGTACTCATGGTTTAAAGAATTTTCCATATCTTCAAACCATTAAGCGTTCCTTTGCTTTTACTTATCTTTCCATAAAACTTGCTCTTTAATATTGGTTAAAACTAACAACGATTAGTAAGCGATCCTTGCTTATTCATCATTGTAGTGGAGACATCCAGACTTAACATTTCGCTACCGCCCATTGAGCCACTCTGCTTCCCTGAAAATTTGAATGGACTCTTCTTTCTCAGTCCGCTACCTCTCTAATCATTTCCTTCTTTCGGGTCGTATTTCCTTTACGACTATTACATATGCTAACATTTTATCCCAGTAAAATGTCCACAAAAGGTGATACCCATATCTCTCACGGTTTTCTTTAGCCCACATATTCACGTATTACATTACATTGACAAGAACTAACAAATATACCCTTGCACTATATCTTGTCTCCCCTTCTTTTAATATTCATGCTATAGCTTCTCGTTCTTTTTAGGTTCAATCCTCCATAACATGTTCTTGAAGATACCATATTCAGCACCCTCCGGAAGTCAATCTTGATACCCAACAAATATTCCAAACACATAGTTTCTTACTCCACCATAAACAACTTCCGGTGTTGTGTCATTTTAATAGAACTCTCCTCATCCTCGTCCAAAGCTACTATGTATTATAGAAAATGACCTTGAATATACACCATGAGGCCGTTATACATGTCCAGATCCATGATTCTTTTGGCCTTAACCACACATCCCTGACTCTTATAAGTAATCGTTCCAAGTAAAACTTCAATCCATATCCTTGATACGCATAATAACGACTTTACCCTTTTATCATTACGTTTCCAACTTGGCATGCTTTTCACCTCGAACTTCATCCGACGCGTTCTGCTTTGACCGACGTTTCACTGATGATTACCTTTCCCACGGTTTCCATGATCTTATACACTTTCTTTGATCTCGACATAACATTTCACTTCTCTTTCTATGATCACCTCATTTTTGCTTCAACTTCAATCCCAAAAGATCCTCGTACACCACCAATTTTTTTCAGCTTGTACCAAATGTCTTCTAAGTCTCCAAGATTTCACCACTATTCGTCGCATGGTTTCAACTCTTCTTTGCCTTCTTAACAACACGCTTCAGGAAGCTCAATCCTTGTCAATTCGAAACTCACAAACTAGGTGTGGATCCAATATTGAACAAAGTGTGGGGCTACACTCTTCTATCCGGACAACTACACAACTTCCTTTTAAAATAAAAATAAAACAACTTAGCACTTATAACATACCAACTCAATCAACTAAATATTTACAATCAAACAGCATAACTCTAGCGCGAGACCATAGACACCTAAAGATCGTTTCCCTTAAAACATTTTCCCAAATCCTTTTTAACATTTCCGGAAACATTTTTTTTTTAAACATTCTCGAAACCATTTTTCTTCCTCTAGGACCAGCGTTCCGGGTCAGAACCGGCTTTGCTAACCTAGGCTCTGATACCAAATTGAAAGGCCCGTTCCCGTCATTTTTGTGCCCTATGTCTCCAAGATGTTATCCTTCAACCGAGAGAAATATACATTTCTCCTGAGAGTCTCTGCATAGTTTCAGGTCAACCTGACGTCGTTTGCCTAATCAAATAACTCAATCAGCTAGACTCGTCTGATCTGCTCGCTGCACAAAATAGTCTCAGTATTTAAGTCATAACTCCCAAACAACAAGATGGATCACAGAGATATTAGACAGACAGCTAGATCTACGGGTCAGGAGTGTCCTTACCAAAAATCAGCTCGAATGGATCACTGACGAATCTGCATCACAACTTCCTTTCAATCTTGTTACAGCTTCGCACTGTATAGATCAGTGATACATCTGTATATTCCATGGTATTAAGCATGCATTCTTAGCTTTTTAGGGCTCATTTGTGTATATTTTAGTCCATTAATCATCCATTTGCATTCATCATAGGATTAGCACGAATTTATCCTTGTATGCATCTATTAGTTTTTACCCTTATCATTTTGCATTAAGAAGGTTCCTTTCATGAGTGATCCCATTTAAACAATTAACCCGTTCGCACCACGAGTTTATCTTTAGCTCGTTACCTGACCCTGAACCAAGTGAGTTGACCGATAAGCATGAATAAGATCCACGCTTTAAATTTTCTAATGAATGATAAAGGAAATTGAGAATTTGAATGTGCATCTAGGTTAGAAATAATTTTACTTGATGATGTGTGATAGGGCTCAGGTTTTACCCAAATAATCAACTACTGCAAGTGCACATCAATGCAGTTGAAGTATAAGGGGTATCGAATCCCAAGGGAAGTAGATACTACACCAAGGTTTCTAATTTCAGATTATGCTAGGTCGAATAATATGAAAGTAAACTTAAGCAATCTAAACGAGTAAGTAAATCGGATTTAGATGGATTAAAGTTCAGGAGACTAAGGTGCTAGGCAAGGGTAATTATCTGGTTGAATCCAAGAATGCATAATCTAAGTTTATTAGGAATTTATTAAGAACCGTCTAGAACTCGAAACTCTAAGTTAAAACCAATCAACTCTCGTTGCAGAAGTTATCTATGCCTAAATTCCTAAATCCCAAATCTCTTTGCGAATTTAAACAACTAAGGCAAGCAATTAGATCATGTTCGATTTGTTCACAAAATACCTAAACCAAATCTCTTTGCGAATAGATATTTTGCACACCTATGATTAGTTCAAGTTACTAATAATGCTCTCGCATCTATTAAATAACCTAGGGTTTGATTTCTAAGTGATCAATTCAGAAATCAAGTTAAGCACAAATCAATGTGAAGATCCTATTGAATTCCCTAAAAAGTTATAATGATTCTACAAACTCTTCTTCAACCCTAAATCACCCTAACCTAACTAGCAATACAAACACAAATCATGGCTAAAATAAATTCATAAAAGAATTGAGAATGATACATGGGTTCGAAATCTGGCTTAGATGAGTTAGAATTGTCTCCCCAAAAGCTCATGATCAATCTCTCTCTAAGTCTCAAAAATAGAAAATAATGATAAGGTGAATGGCTAAACAATGACTGAAAACTATTTATAGAGGATTTTCGTCCAGGGACAGTCTTGTAATTCTTCAAAACTTAGGCAATTTCCTTTTTCTGATGGAAGTCTGTGAGTTTGAGTCGGCTTCATTGGTGTCGATCGACACCAAGGGTTAGTGTTGATTGACACCCTTCATGTAAAATCAGCTCCGACTTCATCACTTCGGCTGCTTCTCCAAAATACTTCAATAAGTTCCAGAATCTCCTATTAAGCTCCAAATGATCTCCATCTTGTAAAGACTCTAATAGGACTCTAAAACTAACAAATGACTCTATAAAAAGACTTATATCATGGTAAAAAACCCAGTAAAAACCATGATATATCAACTCCCCCAGACTTAGCTTTTGCTTGCCCCAAGTAAAACAGAAACTCAGAATTAAGTAGAGGTTTGAAAACAGAAACTTACGAGTACCTCTTTAGAACGCCACATTGGTTAACACTCTTGAATCCACATGTTATAGAGCCAACCTTAGGTAATATTTCAGTGTACTTACCACAAGCTTAGCAATCTCCTAGTTTGAATCCAGATCCTTTCCTTGGTAAAATTTCGAACTCTAACAATGGTATTGCCACAAAACTTTACAGATTCTTTTCCCTTCCTTACTGCCTGAACAAGACATTCTTCATACAGCTCTCCTATTTTCTCTTCCCTTAGTCAACTGCTGCCCATTTTCAGGGTGTTCTAAGATCTTTTCATTGACTCTTCTTACTCTTTTGAAGTCTCGGGAAATAGTGCTACTCTCTACTTGTGTTCCTTGTGAGGAGACGTGTTCAAGAGCACTCACTAATATTGTTCCTTGTGAGGAGACAGACTCATGAGGTTCTTTGCACTATTCCCAGACAGACTATTTTTCTTATAAGAGAAGATCAAGGAGAGACTGCAATTGCCTATCTATTCAGACTGAAAGAGGAATCAAGTTCTGCGCATACCTAGTTCTTATAAGGGGACCTGAACTCGCCCTGTTAGATTGATTCCACTTGCAGTTTTCTACTTAGCCAGACTTGCAATCAACTCTTATAGCAATGATTCTTTCAAGTGTCAACTTCCCGTGGTTAGTTCCAAGAAAACTGAAAGTTCCAACAGAATTTGACTCAATAAAACAAAAATTTTTAAATTTTTTGACTCAAGACAGACTCAAATGACTTCTCAAAACAAAACACAATGTTAGAAACTACCTCCCCCAAAACTTGAACAACACTGTCCGCAGTGTTATTAAGAATGAGTTTGGTTTGAAAAACAATGTGTAAAACTGTTGCAGAACTAAGAGAAAAGTGGATTACCTGACCTTGCGTGCAGCGTTGTGTCGATCGTTGCTGTCTGTTGATGGTGTCGATCGATCCCAGTTGGGTGTCGATCGACACTCTGTCCGTAATCAGAGTGTCTTTTCGTGAACTTATATGTTGTTAAGTCAGAATGTTGTTAGAGTCATCCAAGCTGTTAGAAAACTCAAACAAAAGGTTAAAAGCACAACATAATCCATAAACTCAAAGATTTGCAACAAGTTTCGAATCAAAGTACAGAAGCAAATGGAAGCAAAAACTGACTCAAGAAAAAGAAAAACTGACTCAAAGGAAAAGAAAAATAAAACCAGGAATGGAGATGCTACTCGTCATCATCAGAACGTGGTGGTGTGGGTGGGCGGACGCAGCCACAGTTGGACACAACTGTGATAGCGTTCCAAATGGCCTGGAAGCTCTGAACCACGTATCTCTGAGAAACATATGGCTACATGGGAATCTCAAGAGCAACCGGAAGGTGAGGAGAACCAATAGGCTGCGGTACGCTGCTTCGCCTCGAAGATGAAGCTCGTGGAGGATCCTCAGCTGGGGGCGTCTTCTGCTGCTGAAGCTGCAGCTCGGGAAGAAGAACCTCTGCGTCTGGTGACGGAAGCAGTCCTCAGCCTGTTCAGACTAGGCTGAAAGGCGAGGCGGCCTGGATCAGCGGTGATGTGAGTGAGGTCTCTGTCAGGTAACTGCACCATACGCTGCACCCTCTGCTCGTCAGTGAAAACCCATAACCTCTCTGGCTTCACCCAATGAGCTCTCCTCGGATACTCCATATCAACCAAAGCACTCGCAGTGACAATGGAGCAAGTAGTAGTGTCTAGATCATAATAAAATAAAATTATAAGATAAAAATAAATGATTTTTAAAAAAAGGAGCAAGAGAGTTTTGAAGTCACAAATGTACGTAGAAGCATAACAACTTTATAGAAAATTGTCACAAAGTAAAATGCAAATAAATCATCATGTTTTGCGTCGTCTAATATTCAACTTGTTTCGTTCGTGCTCTCTGAAAAGTGACGAATGTAGCACAATGTTAGTGCTCGTGTCTCGAACGCTTCGACTGACACATACATAGTCGTCTCCCATTAATAGACTGTGAAAAACACCATGACTTTCTATAGGAACATTTGGTTGGATATGAAATGCGGGTATTGGCTGGTTATGAAATGTGGGTGTTGGCTGGCTTTGAATTGTAGGCGTTGTCTGAAAGGCCCGTTCCCGTCATTTTTGTGCCCTAGATCTCAAAGAGGTTATCTTTCAACCGAGAGAAATATCCATGTCTCCTGAGAGTCTCTGCAAAGTTTCAGGTCCATTGAACGTCGTTTGCCTAATCAAATAACTCAATCAGTTATACTCATCTGATCTGCTCGCTGCAAAGAATAGTCTCATTATTTAAGACATAACTCCCAAACAACAAGATGTATCACAGAGATATTCGGCAGACAGCTAGGTCTAAGGGTCAGGAGTCTCCTTACCAAAAATCAGCTCGAATGGATCGCTGACGAATCTGCAGCACAACTTCCTTTCAATCTTCTTCTCCTACTCTCTCTTTTCCCTTTCAAGACAACCTTTTTCTCTCTTCCCTCACTTTTCCCTTTCTCACTTTTAAACTCTCCTTCTCTCNCCCTACAAACAAAAACACACAAGCATAAAATAGAAAAAAGGAATATATACAAGGATAGTAATGGGATTGCCTCCCAAGTGCGCTTTTGTTTAACGTCGTTTAGCTCGACTTTTCTTACTCCCTTTAGCGTGGAGCTCAGTCGGTTGGAGTGGAAGGAGATTTAGCGGAGCTTAATCTCGGTTGGATCTCCACGGTGTAGATCGTGTTCAACATCTCCATCACCTTACCCTTATCTTTTTCGACCATCCCCGGGGGAAGTATGAATCTTGCCTTTGCAAACAGCTTCGCGCCCCCCTTTC
Organism: Alliaria petiolata; assembly: GCA_020283515.1. Classification (NCBI taxonomy): domain Eukaryota; kingdom Viridiplantae; phylum Streptophyta; class Magnoliopsida; order Brassicales; family Brassicaceae; genus Alliaria; species Alliaria petiolata. The sequence goes on along the minus strand of JAHZTW010000003.1, from coordinate 73,455,428 downwards.
TCGTGACCTTGCAGATCATAGAGTTATCCTTGAGCTCCAATGGATGCAGGCTTAGGACGCTCTCATGTTGGATGCGACCATAGCCATGTGCCTCCTTATCGGTTCTGAAGAGAACCTTGCGAATGTTCGCCTTCCTTCCCCTTTCCCCTAGCACGGTCTCCAGTTGATATACTTCCTTCTCACAACCGAACAGGGTTAGCAAAGCCTCTCCATAAGGTTCTTCCTCGGCCTTAGTTCCATCTTCGAGGCGATCTTCTCTCTTTGTTGAAACCGAGGAACAAGTACCCATCCTAAACTCATCCTTTGTGATCAAGGTAGCGGTTTGCGACTTTTCTCTTACTGAGTTGGCTTTCATGCCATCCTCCTTTCCAACATACGCCTCTTGGACTACGAAGACATCCTTCCCTTTTTCTGATTTCAGCAATTTCGTGATGCTCACTTGAAAAATTTGACCGTTGATCGTCGGCTTTCTCATGCCATCCTTAATGGTAAACTTAAACTTCGCGCCCTTGCCTAAGCGTAGGGAGATTTTCCCGTGCTTCACGTCAATCAAAGCTCCAGCAGTGGCCAAGAATGGCCTTCCCAATACAAGGGGGTTTTCATCCTCTTCATCCATATCCAAGACAACAAAATCAGTAGGAACGGTGACATTGTTGATCTTCAAAGGGAGGTCTTCAAGTACTCCTTTTGGCAGCCGTATGCTTCTATCCGCAAGGACTAGGGACATGTGGCTGTCTTTGAAATCTGTGAGGCCCAGCTTCTTTGCAGTTGAGTATGGCATAAGGTTGTTTTCAAACTTATGCTCCCAAATCACAAAGGCTGTTTTCAAACTTCAAGTTCCCTATAGCACAAGGAAGCGTAAAAGAGTCGGGGTCTCCAAGTTTCTTTGGTGTTGGCTCCTGGGGAGTGGTGACAGCACGCTCTTGACACAACGCCAAGACTTCCTCCCGTTCGTTTACCCTCTTAGCAAGAGTATCTTTTAGAAGCTTAGCATATTTTGGTACCATGGCCAAGCCATCTACCAATGGCAATCTCAGCTCGACGTTCCTCAAGTGTTTCTCAAACAAGGCCCTTTGCTTCTCAATTATCTGCTTCTTGAAGCGACCAGGGAAAGGGAGTTTTGCTTTGTATGGTGGGGGAATGAAAGCTTCTTTCTCTTTGATAACTTCCTCCACTTTCTTTTCTAAGACCTTTTCACTCCTTTTCTTTGGTCTCTCAATGTAGACATTGTCAAAGGTGATCTCGTGATCATTCTCTCCCTCTTGAATCACAATGTCCTCATTGTGTTCACGCATAGATCGTGGTGGTAGGTGTGTTCTGTCTTTTCAAGTGATTGCCTTGGCGTACTCCTTAAGGTTAATCTCGCACTTCCCGGGTAGGGTACTTTGTCCGCTTGAACTGGCCTTGCCTTTTTCTAACTCCCGAATCCGAGTATTTATTTGGGATATCTGTGTAGAAACTTCAGCAAAAGAATAGTCCATCCGATTATGAAGCTAGGCGAATTTTTGGTTGTGCGATGCTTGCCCTTGAAGCAATTGGTGGAACATAGCTTGGACCGGATCTTGTTGATTTTGTTGCACTTGTTGCTGCGGTGGCCCAAAACCAGGAGGATAACTCTTGGTCACTTGCTGTTGTTGTCCTTGATAATTACCTTGTCTATGGCCTTGATACCCACTGTTTTGTGTAAACCCACTCTTGTTGAAAGGGATAAAGGGTTTTCCTTGTTGTGGTGGGTATACTTGGTCCTTTGGGTTCTCGACGTTGGTGCTTCGGTATGAAAGGTTATTGTTGCCTTGCTACTGTGGAGCATACCCTTGTTGCTTGTTGTAGTCTACCCAATTTGCTTCCTCAATGTCCTCTTGACAACCCTCTTCAAACACTTCTGGAGCTTCCCCCACAAAGTGTACTTGCTTTTGATTTGCAAGTATCATCTTGTCGAGCTTCTTATGAAGGGATTTCAGCTCCTTTTTGTGTGACTCCATCTCAGTACCTCTTGGTGCTCGGTCATAGTCTTCAGAGTAGTTGCCATCGCTCAACGCCAAGTTCTCTATGAGCTCCATACCCGCGGTCACTTCTTGTCCAAGGAAGTTTCCTTTGCTTGCGGTATCAACTAGTAAGCGGATCTTTGGCAAGGCTCCTCTGTATATTGTACTAATAAGTGTTTCCTCTGTGAAACCATGATGAGGACAAGCAATGGTGTAGTCCTTGAATCTTTCCATGGCCTCACTAAAGGTCTCATTTTGCCTTTGCGAAAAGCCACTGATTTCGCTTCTTAGCCGAGCAGTCCTGGTAGAAGAGAAGAACTTTGATAGAAAGGCCTTCTTGCAATCTGCCCAAGATGTGATTGTACCTTGAGGTAGGGTCTTTTCCCAATGGCGAGCCTTGTCCCCAAGAGAGAATGGGAATAAACGAAGCTTGAAGTTGTCTTCGGAAATCCCATTAATCTTGATCATTCCACACACTTGTTCGAAGTTATCCAAGTGCTCTAAGGGATCTTCCAAAGCAAGGCCGTGAAACTTACTGTTCTTGATACGATCCTGGTCAGCCTCGACAAGAATCCTTCCAAGACCTTTCACTCCAAGGGGTAACGTGATAATCCTAAGCTTCGGGTGGCTCGTGTAGACCCAACAAAAGGTATATTAAACCTTATGCCTGATGCTATCTTAAACGATCCAAAGGAAGATAGGCGGTGGAACCTCCAAATGAAGATTGTGTAGAACCAATAGCAAGTATATTAAACTCACCACCTGATCTATTTCAACACAAGCCAACACCTTTTGGTTGATAGAATGGTCACACAAGAGACTGCGGAATGACTCTTGATATACCGGTTTGATATCTTAGATATTACACACTAAGAAATCGAAATGTTCACAAAGGAACAAAGAGAATCACTCTCAAAGAAAAAGAAGATAAAAAGTTGGTTGTTATTTCTCAAAGGAATTACAAGAGTATTTATAAGAAATACTTTGTAGAAAACTAGACAAATAAGTTGTCTTGAAAATAACTAAAGACTAAAACTTAATGAAAGGAATTAAAAATGTGTTGAATAACTCTTGGCCTCCAAAAGTGACTCTTGAATCTCCATTTTCGTCACTTTTCTTTGACCAGAAAATAAAATGATTATTTTGGGCTTTCTTGGGCTTGAAATAGATTCAAAAGAGGCTGGACTTGGTAACTATCTTCCCCAAATGAATTCTGCACATTCTTCTTGTCCAGAACTTCACAAATAAGCCCATTAAGTGCATCTCCTAATTGATTGGCTTGTAATAGCTTCAGAATGGGTTTAGAAAACCATGTGAACCAATTTGCCTCATTAAAACCTTTCCTGAAAAACCCATTGGGATAAAACCAAGGATAAGGAAAAAGAGTGCATATGGTCACAACCCATTTGTAAGCTTTACCTTCACGTTCAGGTCCAAGATTAGTTTTCAATTCGGCAACGATTGTAATCTCGGCATTAGGATCTAGCTCGGCATTTGGTTTCAGGTTGGCATCATGTTTGAGTTCGGCAGCATGCTTGATCTCGGCATCATGTCCTTCTTTCTTGGTGCTTTCCATGATCGGATCAGGTTCAAGCATTGCATCCCCTGGTTCAAGCTCAGTTTCCTTAGGTTCGAGAATAGCTTCGTCATGTTCAAGCTTAGCTCCCATTTGATCATCTTTGTTGCTTCTCATGATCGTATCAGTTCTGGACCATTGAGATGAAGCCCGGCTTGATCTCAAAGTTGTTGTTTTGCACCGGAGGAGGTGTGATGCCAAAACGATTGTGGTGAGTATTTGGTGCATCACCCGCACCTATGATGCGTGGTGGTCTGTGGCCGTGGATGGGGTTTCCATTACCCCTTCGACCACCATTCTGTGGTGGTTCCCCAGCGTGGTCTTGATCAGCCATGACCTCTTGTGCAGCCTCTTGAATGAACTCTTGTAGAAGCGCTTGCCCTCTTTCTCTTCTATGTCTTGCACTTCCAAGTTGATGAATGTTGTCCAGTGGGTGAATCAAGTTGCTATCACCACTAGACCTCAAGTTCATGTACCTGAAAACACAGATCAAAGGGTAGAGAAATTAGTAACTAAATATTGAAAAACAAAGACTTAGTCTTTACTAAATTCCTAATCCTAATACTTCAAACTTAATCCCAAATCGGCAACGGAGCCATTTGATAACACGTTTTTGCTGTGTTTGTCAAACCTTAAGCTTGCTCATGTCATTGCAGTACTTAAGGGTTAATCCAATTTGGGAGAGTCGAAGGGTACTACGAATACAAGAACCTTAGGTAAAGCTAAGCAGATTCGGATTAAATGGTTGAAATAGCCGAAATAAAATACTTAGGACAATCTACTGAACTTAAAAACTATTTTAAAATCCCGACCAAGGGGTTAAACATTTAGAAAGCTACTTTTAAAAGGTTAAAAAGCATGACTACTAATTTTAGAAAATGCAAAACTAAAGACTGACAAAACAGGAAATTGTCTAAGACTTGGGACGAATTTTAAAAGATGGAAATAAAAATCTAAAGACTCTCAAACTCTACCAGGGTGCGAAATATGATAATAGGAAATTTCTAAAATACTAGCAAGAGCAAGAACGCAATTTTATGAAATTAAAAAGCTTTAATGCAAGAAATAAACAATTAAATGGTTTTAAGCTAAAAGACTGAAACTTTAAACTAAAGGAGGATGATTTTTATGTTTTCTGATGATAAGAAACGGATTCACGGTTTGGGGATCAACTTAGAGGGTTCAAGATTCAAGCTTTGGGTTTTAAAAACATAGATCTACACTTTTGTGCTTTCCCTAAGCCTTGAGAAACTTAAGCTAGTTTCATCCATGGCGTGTGGTATGAAACCTTCCTCATCCCTTCCTCCTTACCCATTGATCGTGGAGGAAAGAAAGGATGAGAAGCATGATGCATAGATCTCAAAAAAGTGGCTTAACTAATCCTCTAAGCAACCATGGCGTCTGGGAAAGGATAGATTAGTCTCTTGGATTTGGATTTAAGGGATCTCCTAAATCTGTCTAGGATAAGGAAATCCCTGGATCAAAGATGTCTCTCTCGAGATCCTCTACGCCTTAAACGCCCATATCCAAGAAGAGAATGGTTTTAAGAACAAGAAAAGTCTAAAGCTTAAACCTTTAGAACCCTTAATCACCCCAAACCGAAAACCCACAAGACTACTACTCACTAATCATAATCAAAATGCTTGAAAACGTAAAAGAAGGAAAGCTAAACATGATTTAAAAACGATTAAACAAAGTACTTAAGATAAACTTGAAAGATTAAGGTTTTCTAAAACATAAAAAGCTTAAAAGACTAACAATGGTGGTTTTGCTCAAAGAAGGAGGAGACAAAACGTAAAATCTCGGATCCTTTGCCAAAAATAGGTCAAGGTCCTTTTATACAAAAAGGGTAATGGTCCCCTCACTAAACTCCAAAATGCAAGCTGTCCGGATAAGGTTANCTTGCTCATGTCTGTCTTGATGGCCACGAATTAAGAGTTACAAATGGGGTTGGTTCTGAGTGCATGGAAAGCTTCCTGAGCTATTAAGATATTATCTGTGTGATAAGACACTTAGCTACAAAAGCTGACTGGGTCTCGAAAATTATCTTTGGTAGATATTTTTTCAGCCTCTTGCATAAAATATTCGAAATGATTTTATAGCAGACATTGCATAAACTGATTGGCCGAAACTCTCCCATTTCCCGAGGTCTTTCATTCTTCGGGATAAGACAATTGTTTGTCTGGTTAAGTCTTTCATCAAAATCTCCCTCCACGAGAAAACCTTTAACGGTACTCATAATATATTTTTCCGTCGAACTCCAGCATTTTTGGAAGAAAAGTCCAGTCATACCGTCCGGAGCTGGAGCCTTTTTCGGGTTTATATCAAAAGCCGATTGCTTGATTTCTGAGTCCGATGGAATTCTCGTGAGAGAAGTGTTCATTTGATCAGTCACTTTCGCGGTAATATACCGGAGTGCGTCATCATGGTTCCCTGGATTTGAAGACGTAAAGATCTCTTGGAAATAATCTGTTGCTACTTGGACGATACCGTCTTCCGTCTCTATCCAGGTCCCATTTGCCGCTCTTAGTTGTATAATTCTTTTGCGCGTTCTTCTCTGTTTTGTGGTGGCATGGAAAAATTTAGTATTTCGATCTCCTTCTTTAAGCCAGTTGGCTCGACTTTTCTGTTTCCAATAAAGCTCTTCATCCCGATAAACAAAGCATAGCATCCATTTAAGATTGAGAACCTCTTCGCTAGATATATTATCGTCGAGTTGAGCACTTTCCAGCTGCGCTTTAATTGCTTCAATCTTTTTTGCGGCATTCGATTGGTTTCCCTTCTTCCACCTGGATATGGCTTTCCGGCATGCCCCAATTTTAGAGAATAAATCGAGAGGTTCCAGATTTATATCACTATTCCAGCTCGTGTCTACCGTATCATAAAAGCCATCCTTATTCAGCCATCGTTTATCAAATTTGAAGTTCTTCTTGATTCTCGAAAGCCGAGAGAGAACTCTTGTTAAAACCGGTATATGGTCTGACCCCCAGAGCTTCAGATACTCAGCATTAGTGTGGGAAAAAATGTTATGCCAATCTTCGTTTCCGACAGTCCGGTCCAGACGACAATGAACTCTACCCGATCTTCTATATCCCACCCATGACATAGCGTTACCTTTGTACGGAAAATCAGTCATACCACAGTTATCCAGCATATACTTAAAGGCTAGGAACGTTGAGTCAGGTCTTCTCCTACCTCTTTTCTTCTCATGGTTTCCCAAGATTGCATTAAAATCCCCTGTCATTAGCCAAGGACTTGAATGATCAAGGCTAAATCTTGTTAACTGTTCCCATACTTCTTCGCGGCACGCAATGACCGGATCACCATAAACGAAGGTCATAAAAACCTTACGCCCCTCAATTGTAGCCTCAATGTCTATCATTCGCTCGTTTGAAAATAAAATCCTAATTGAATAACAATCCATATAAAACAAAGCAAGTCCACCGCTTCGACCAACCGACTCCACGGTGAACAAATTATCATCACCAAAAGAACTTTGAAAGTCTTGCATAAAGGAAAAATAATTTTTTTTTTTGTTTCAGAAAGAAAAAGAAAGCAAGGATGAAAAAAACAGTGCAACTCTCGAAGGTGTTGTTTCATCAGATACTCGCCTGCACCTTGACAATTCCATGAGATGGTACTCATGATCTCTTAATCGATGGTTTTCGGGACACCACCAAACCTGAAGCAGAAAATTTTGTCTTGCATATAGCAGAAGGATACACCTCATTTCGAGGGACTTGAGAAGATTTCGATCCATTCACCCGGGTTATGCCTGAATGTTTCTTCTTTGGGGATTGTCTAACACGTAGAAGATGAAGTTTTTTTTGATACGGGAGATCCTCCCATACACGCCGGAATCAGAGCTTTCTTCTTTGTACCGGCGTCTTTCTTTGATTTGTTTGAGATTTTTGACTTTGATAACACGTTTTTGCTGTGTTTGTCAAACCTTAAGCTTGCTCATGTCATTGCAGTACCTAAGGGTCAATCCAATTTGGGAGAGTCGAAGGGTACTAAGAATACAAGAACCTTAGGTAAAGCTAAGCAGATTCGGATTAAATGGGTGAAATAGCCAAAATAAAATACTTAGGACAATCTACTGAACTTAAAAACTATTTTAAAATCCCGACCAAGGGGTTAAACATTTAGAAAGCTACTTTTAAAAGGTTAAAAAGCACGACTACTAATTTTAGAAAATGCAAAACTAAAGACTGACAAAACAGGAAATTGTCTAAGACTTGGGACGAATTTTAAAAGATGGAAATAAAAATCTAAAGACTCTCAAACTCTACCAGGGTGCGAAATATGATAATAGGAAATTTCTAAAATACTAGCAAGAGCAAGAACGCAATTTTATGAAATTAAAAAGCTTTAATGCAAGAAATAAACAATTAAATGGTTTTAAGCTAAAAGACTGAAACTTTAAACTAAAGGAGGATGATTTTTATGTTTTCTGATGATAAGAAACGGATTCACGGTTTGGGGATCAACTTAGAGGGTTCAAGATTCAAGCTTTGGGTTTTAAAAACATAGATCTACACTTTTGTGCTTTCCCTAAGCCTTGAGAAACTTAAGCTAGTTTCATCCATGGCGTGTGGTATGAAACCTTCCTCATCCCTTCCTCCTTACCCATTGATCGTGGAGGAAAGAAAGGATGAGAAGCATGATGCATAGATCTCAAAAAAGTGGCTTAACTAATCCTCTAAGCAACCATGGCGTCTGGGAAAGGATAGATTAGTCTCTTGGATTTGGATTTAAGGGATCTCCTAAATCTGTCTAGGATAAGGAAATCCCTGGATCAAAGATGTCTCTCTCGAGATCCTCTACGCCTTAAACGCCCATATCCAAGAAGAGAATGGTTTTAAGAACAAGAAAAGTCTAAAGCTTAAACCTTTAGAACCCTTAATCACCCCAAACCGAAAACCCACAAGACTACTACTCACTAATCATAATCAAAATGCTTGAAAACGTAAAAGAAGGAAAGCTAAACATGATTTAAAAACGATTAAACAAAGTACTTAAGATAAACTTGAAAGATTAAGGTTTTCTAAAACATAAAAAGCTTAAAAGACTAACAATGGTGGTTTTGCTCAAAGAAGGAGAAGACAAAACGTAAAATCTCGGATCCTTTGCCAAAAATAGGTCAAGGTCCTTTTATACAAAAAGGGTAATGGTCCCCTCACTAAACTCCAAAATGCAAGCTGTCCGGATAAGGTTAGAGATCGACCTTGGTCATCGATCTCTTACTCGATCTTGCCAGTAGAACGCCTTCCTTTGCTCGATCGCCTTGTCGTTCCAATCTTAGAGATCAGGTACCTCTGTCGATCGTCTACTCGATCTTCGGATGATCGAGTCTTGGACTCGATCTGGCTCTCATTCTATATTCGCGTCCGTGCTTGAGCTCGATCATCTTGGTCGATCTTTGACCTCGATCATCTTCCACCGAATGGCCTCATGACTCGATCATATGGTCGATCTTCTCAAGATCGACCTGCCCGTCTCGATCCTTAGCTCGATCTCGGATCTTTCTCTTGATGCACGAGTTCTCCCAAGTGTCCATGGACTCCATTTTGATTTTCAGCTTGTCCACGCGTTCTTCAAAACTCCAGTGTATCCAAAACAACCTGAATATGATGCAAGAATGCAAGAAACATGCAAATGCTAATGCAAAATGCCCTAGGACCTAAAATGGAACAAAAGCTACAATATCCTTAAGTGTGAATGCAATATGTATGCAATTTATGTCCTAAATGCAAGCTAAATGTATGAAATATATGAATACATCACTCATCACGTTGATGCTTGCCCCGAGGTCACACAAACAGTTATCAAAGGTGACTCCTCCGAGTGTGCATGGTAGAGTGAATGATCCTGGATCTTCGAGTTTCTTCATTACTAAGGTTTCTTCCTTAGGTTTCTCTTCACGAGCTGCTGCATTCCTCCCTATCGTTGCCATTGCATCAGCATAGAGCTTATCTTTCAAAGCCACTAGGAAATCTGGAATAGGCTTGGTCTCGTCACTATTGTTGAAGAGATCTTCAACTTTCTTCAATGTTTCAATTAATTCGGCCTCTTATTCCTCTATGAGACGCTTCTTATGCTTTTGGGGGTATGGCATTGGCGGTTTATAGACTCGCAGGAAATGTGCTTTCTCTTCAGGGATCACCAAATTTTTAGAACTCCCTCCCCTTCTTGGAATGTCGATGTCCTCATCGACTTTAGCCCGTTTTGGAGAAGTGATATCGGGAAGATCCCGTTTTTCTTCGTCGAAAGTGGTGATCATTTGGCAATACTCCTTTGGATTCATGACGGATTTTCCAGGAAGGTTGCTTGCTTGGCTTGTAGATGCAATGCCTTTGTTGTTTTCAAATGTCTTGACACGAGCGGTCAAGTCTTCAATCTTCCCGGATAGTTCCGTGTGGACACCATCAATCTTGTTATGCACTTCAGCAAAACGTTTGTGCATATCCACCTGGATATGTGTTTGACCTTGTAGAAGTTGCTTCATAGTTCCTTCCAAGTCAAAGCCAGTTTGAGCATTTGGGTTTCCTTGTTGTTGTTGTGGGAAGCCAGGAGGTGCACCGGCTTGATGTCGTGGCGGATAGCCGTTTTGGTTTTGGAACCGCGGTACAAAGCCTTGTGGATTCGTGTAGGTCACGAATTGTTTTGCTCCTCCTCCTTGTTGCTGAGGGTAGGTCTGGTCCGGAGGATTTGCGATATTTGTGAGGAAAGGTTGTTGTTTGGTCTCCAATTGTTATACCCTCCTTGAGCGTTGATGTAGTTGACATCTTCATACTGAATGTCCTCCCCTTCTTGGACTTGAGTGAGTTCTTCCACAAAATGGACTTCCTTTTGAGTTTGTACAAGTAGTAACTTGTCAAGCTTCTCGTTGAGCTCTTTGATCACCTTTCGGCTTCCGTCCACTTCTTCTTTGGAACCATGGTTGGATCTGTCATAGTCTTCGTGGTAAGAGGAGTCCCTCTGAGCTAAGTTTTCAACTAACTCGAGACCGTCTTCAACGTCTTTAGCTAGGAAATTTCCATTGCTCGCCGTATCGAGCAGTATCCGAATCTTGGGAATGACACCCCGATATAGTGTACTGAGGAGTGATTCTTGGCTGAATCCATGGTGAGGGCACTGAGTGGTGTAACCTTTGAATCTCTCCCATGCTTCACCAAAAGTCTCGTTGGATTTTTGAGTGAAACCACTGATTTCGTTTCTCAATCGGACTGTTCTCGATGTGGAGAAGAACTTCGTCAAGAATGCATTCTTGCAATCTGCCCACGAGGTAATGGATCCGTGTGGCAGGGTCTTTTCCCATGCGTGTGCTTTGTCGCCCAGTGAGAAGGGAAACAAACGCAGCTTGAATCCATCTTCGCTTACTCCGTTGATCTTGGTCATGGCGCACACACGGTCGAACTGGTCGAGATGGTCAAGTGGGTCTTCCAAGGGCAGACCGAAGAATCGGTTGTTCTGCACCATGGAGATAAGACCACTTTTGATCTCGAAGTTGTTGTTCTGCACTGGTGGTGGCTGGATACCGTGTCGGCTTGCAGTCGATATCGGTGCATCTCCGGCACCGATTTGCCTCACAGCTCGTGGAGCAGCTGCAACACCAGGCTGTCCTTGGACTCCTTGTGGACCTTGTGGACCTTGTGGTCCTTGTGCACCAGCTGCGCCCGCAGCTCCTTGAGCACCTTGTTGGTTTTCCATCGTCACACGGTTAACTGTTTCGGCTTGTTCCCGATTTCGTCTAGCTGATCTTTCGAGCAGGTGGATATCGTCTATTGGGGGAACAAGGTTTGTTGTACCGTGTGAATGTAGGTTCATGTACCTGTTTCAACACAGAGATGTACGAGTAGAGTGTTAAAAGACTGTAAAATTGAAACTTGTCCTTATAACGACCTAGTACTGAAATGACTAAACTTTCTCCCAAACGGCAACGGCGCCAATTGACAAGTAAGGTTTGTAAAAACCTTTTAGCAATGTCCCAACAGCTATCAACCGAAGTAGTACAGCGTATGGGGTATCAAACCATTTTGGGAGCGTTAGTTAAACAAATCGGTCATATCGGTGTCATAAGTCAAGCTAAAAATAGATAAAGGTTAAGACTTTACTACCAAAAACGACTAAAGGATTAATCTTGTGTCACTCAAGACCGAAAATAAGAAAACTTTAAAGACTCTAAACAGGAAATATATATGTAAGCGGTAAAAAGATAAACTTTCAAGATAAAAGAAGGATCTTGATGAGCATCATGAACTAGGTAACTCTCGGGTTGACTTATCAAGCTAAAGCTTTTGGATCGCATCAAGACTTAGTCTTTTGATGGTGATTCTTAGGTAAAGGGATCCTCAAATCGTTTAGCCCATGGCGTTTGGGTCTAAACTCTTTGAATCTCTATCACCATAGACTAGCTCTCGCATAGCGGTACAATAGAAGAAACAAGCATCTACAACGTCTCTATTGAACTGTAAGACCCTTAGACAGATGGTTAGTCTTAGCCTAAGAAATCGAACTCTTGTTCATGGATCCGGCTAAGCAAGCACGTGGTGTTCGTGTCAAGCCGCCTATGGACTTTAGTCTAGATGGCCAAACTAGACTAAGCTTTGAGAATGATAAACAAGAAAGAATCTAACTCTATGTTTTAGCTAAGCAAGAAATATAAATCCGAGAGTCCCTTGGTCCTTTCAACCCATCAAAGTCCTAAAAAGACTACTCACAAGCCATTTGAGAAACCTCAAAATCCATAAGGATGAGAGAGTGACTCATAAGCTGCGAGATAATAAAAAACAAGAAAAGGAAGAAGCTTTAAGAAAATAACACGAAGCTATAAGACTTAAAATTTCAAGATTGCATAAAAATCAAAGCTTTAAACAAGCTTCAATGGTGGAAAATACAAGTCTCGGTTTTTTTTTTGAAAGAGAAGACAGAAAACAAAAAGTAGAAAGCGTGATAAAGATATAAGAGTGAGGTAGTGGGTATTTATACACAAAAAGGGAAAAACCTAAACGTTGGGACCACTTTCCCGAAATGGTACTATTTTGGATTTTAGCGTTTCGGGCTCAAGCCGTTGTGAGCAAGCCGAAACGCTGCTTCATCTTGATTCATCGGGCAGTCTCCATATCGGACAAGGATTTCGGGACCATGTCGTGAAGGCTCGCCTTCCTTAGTATTTGAATCGGGTACTTCATGTTGCCTTGCTCCGGTATTCGTCTTTTAGGTATCCTCTTGCTGGATCTTCACACCGAGGTGCTCCTTTCGGGACTAAGTCGCTGCTACTCGTCTAAATCGGCCTCGTGGTCGTGATCCATTCTCGATATTACCGGCTCGTTCTCCATTTGTGATCTCCCTCCTTGGTTTCTTCTTCGGATCATCCTAAGCACCTGAGAACACACTCCAAACATGCAAGACTATGCAGAAACCTAACCTAATGCATCTAATCCTAACATGGGTGAAAATGTGATGCAAGCTAAGATAAAAGTGCAAGAATGAAATCCTAACTAGCATGAAATGTCTGTCAAAAACATGCAATTTACAAATATATCACTTTGCATATTGAAGCTAGTTTTAGGCTGGATTTGGGGTTTGGTTCATGGGTGTTGTAAGTGAAAATCGGAATTTTGATAAGGCTTTGAGAATAAGTTCGCTAGGAAATTTCCATTGCTCGATGTATCGAGCAGCATCCGAAACTTGGCAATGACACCTCGATATAGTGTGTTGAGGAGTGATTCTTGGTTGAATCCATGGTGAGGGCACTGAGTGGTGTAACCCTTGAATCGCTCCCATGCTTCCCCAAAAGTCTCGTTGGATTTCTGAGTGAAACCACTGATTTTGTTTCTCAATCAGGCTGTCCTCGATGTGGAGAAGAACTTTGTCAGGAAAGCCTTCTTGCAATCTGCCCACGAGGTAATGGATCAGTGGGGCAGAGTCTTTTCCCATGCGTGTGCTTTGTCGCCCAGTGAGAAGGAAAACAAACGCAGCTTGAATCCATCTTCGCTTACTCCGTTGATCTTGGTCATGGCGCACACACGATCGAACTGGTAGAGATGGTCAAGTGGGTCTTCCAAGGGCAGACCGAAGAATCGGTTGTTCTTCACCATGGAGATGAGACCACTTTTGATCTCGAAGTTGTTGTTCTGCACTGGTGGTGGCTGAATACCGTGGCGGCTTGCAGTCGATATCAGTGCATCTCCCGCACCAATTTGCCTCACAGCTCTTGGAGCAGTTGCAACACCAGGCTGTCCTTGTATGCCTTGTGGTCCTTGTGGACCTTGTGGTCCCTGGTTGCCTTGTTGTCCTTGTGCACCAGCTGCGCCTGCAGCTCCTTAAGCACCTTGTTGGTTTTCCATCGTCACACGGATAACTTTTTCGGCTTGTTCCCGATTTCGTCTAGCTGATCTTTCGAGCAGGTGAATATCGTCTATTGGGGGAACAAGGTTTGTTGTACCGTGTGAACGTAGGTTCATGTACCTGTTTCAACACAGAGATATACGAGTAAAAATGTTAAATGACTGGAAAAATTGTAACTTGTCCTTATAACGACCTAGTACCGAAATGACTAAACTTTCTCCCAAACGGCAACGGCGCCAATTGACAAATAGGGTTTTTGCCCTTTTTAGCAATGTCCCAACACTATCAACCGAAAGCAGTACAGTGTATGGGGTATCAAACCATTTTGGGAGCGTTAGCAAACAGATCGGTCATATCGGTGTTATAAGTCAAGCTCGAAATAGATAAAGGTCGAGACTTTACTACTAAAAACGACTAAAGGATTGATCTTGTGTCACTCAAGACCATAAATAAGAGAACCTTAAAGATGCTAAGCAGGAAATAGATACTTAAACGGTAAAAAGATAAACTTTCAAGATAAAAGAAGGATCTTGATGAGCATCATGAACTAGGTGACTCTCGGTTTGACTTATCAAGCTAAAGCTTTTGGATCGCATCAAGACTTGGTCTTTTGATGGTTATGCTTAGGTAAAGGGATCCTCAAATCGTTTACCCCATGGCGTTTGGGTCTAAACTCTTTGAATCTCTATCACCATAGACTAGCTTTCGCATAGTGGTACAATAGAAGAAACAAGCATCTACAACGTCCCTATTGAACCGTAAGACTCTTAGACAGATGGTTAGTCTTAGCCTAAGAAATCAAACTCTTGTTCATGGATCCGGCTAAGCAAGCACGTGGCGTTCGTGTCAAGCCGCCTGTGGACTTTAGGCTAGATGGCCAGACTAGACTAAGCTTTGGGAATGATAAACAAGAAAGAATCTAACTTTATGTTTTAGCTAAGCAAGAAATATAAACCCGAGAGTCCCTTGGTCCTTTCAACCCATCAAAATCCTAAAAAGACTACTCACGCGCCATTTGAGAAACCTCAAGATCCATAAGGATGAGAGGGTAACTCATAGGCTGTAAGATAGTCAAAAACAAGAAAAAGGAAGAAGCTTTAAGAAAATAACACTAAGCTATAATACTTAAAACTTCAAGATTGCATAAAAATCAAAGCTTTGAAACAAGCTTCAATGGTGAAAATACAAAGTAGTTCTCGGTTTGAAAGAGAAGACAGAAAAATAAAACTAGAAAGCGTGATGATAGGATAAGAAGTGGAGGACAAGTATTTATACATAAAAGAGGAAAAACCTAAAACGTTGGGACCACTTTCCCGAAATGGTACTATTTTGGACTTTAGCGTTTCGGGCTCAAGTCGTGGTGAGCAAGCCGATATGCTAACTCTTCTGATTCTTCGGGCAATCTCCATATCGGGCAAGTGTTTCGGGATCATGTCGTGAAGGCTCGCCTTCCTTGTTACTCGAATCGGGTACTTCCCGTTGCCTTGCTCCGATATCCGTCTTCATAGCATCCTCTTGCTGGATCTTCGCCTCGAGATGTTCCTTTCGGGACTAAGTCGCTGCTACTCGTCTAAATCGGCCTCTAGGTCGTGATCCATGCTCGATATTGCCGGCTCGTCCTCTATTTGTGATCTCCTTCCTTGATTTCTTCTTCGGACCATCCTAAGCACCTGAGAACACACTCCAAACATGCAAGACTATGCAGAAACCTAACCTAATGCATCTAATCCTATCATGGGTGAAAATGTGATGAAAGCTAAGATGAAAGTGCAAGAATGAAGTCCTAACTAGCATGAAATATGTGTTAAAAACATGCAATTTACAAAGATATCAACCATATATATGAGAAGAAGGGGTCGAGGAATGCAACCCGCCCATTCCGATACGGCGATGGAACTTGAAATGACCAAGATCTGAGCATATCAAATCCAGAGCTCATATGCTGAAACACGAAATAGAACATGGTTAGGCATTTCTGATCTGAGCATTCTACTAATATCAACTTCCAAATCTACCACCAACACAATAAGTCTACCAACACAATAATTCTACCAACACACTAGTCTTCCAAATACAATAAGTCTACTATTAAAACAATAAGTTTACCGAAACATTGTTTCAAATCTACCACAACATCATCTACCAAGCACTTAGCCACAACATTTTGATATATAATTGTCGAGGTTGTAACGCTCTCTTGTCGAACGCCATCGAAGTAGAGGACACGGAAATATACGGGCATTGTCTAGACGCTTCCCATATGAGAAGGGCATGGACACATCCATGGAATGTGTAACTAAGTTTCCCCAATGATGCAATTTTTATAGACGTTATTAACTCCTTAAAACCGCGTCGACCCCATAGATAGCTCTCAAAAGCTGCTTCATCCAACACTCTTTTAGCGCACTTCAAAGGGATTCGACAATTCCGATTAATCCCAAAGATTCCTATGTGCAATACAAAAAGCAAGGCCACCATCTTCTTCTTCTCAAATGTCCATGTTTTGCAAGTTTGAAAAATATCAAGTAACTCAAGCCAATTAGGCCCCACCCCTGGAGTAACACCAATCTCTGCCCAGAACTCGGAGTGATCAATATCCCACCCATCATCCACTAAAGGCTGACAATTGAGGACGGTAATATCACTGAACTCGTGAAGCTAAAACCGGATTGGATGCCCACCAATAAGTGACCAGATTTCGTAACTTCTTTCCACATACAATTGGTTTGTCACGAAATTATGGACCGTCTTCGCAGCCCATACATAAGACTTCTTTGCAAGCTTCAAAATCACTCCAACCTGAGAACTGTGCATTAGGTCGTTGTATACCTCATCTCCAACTGCCTCCAACAACATCCCAAAATCCGTCAAATGACAATAATTGTTTAAACTCCTCTTTTGCACAGGAGATTTCCCCGACGGAAACATCCTCGGTGGGTAATCAACCTTTCCTCTGCTTGAAGATGCCATTTCTGCTGCTGCAAAAAAAAAAAACATATATCTCAATACATATACCATCGCAGACAGAAAATATATAAACCTCATATATCTCTCAAAACCTCAACGATTAAACTACATTCACACACATGTCGCTTTGAAAACAAATCTACCACCAATAATCAACTATATCTACCGCCAATAATCAACTATATCTACGAACGCTTTAAACTTTTGACATTAAACCAACCCTAAAACTAAATCTACCATCAACGATTTAAAACTCAATAACCTAAAACAAATCTACCACAATTAAAAATCTCATATACTAAAAATCTACCACAACATCGCTTACACAAATGACATTTTACTATCAAGAAAAATCGAAATTTTACCAAATCTGGAAAAGAGATTTACCACCTACTTTTCTTCTCCGTCGAACGACTTCCACCGCTGAACTTCGTACCAATACTCACTCAGAATCGTTTACAGATCTGTAAAATTCACAATTTTAGGGTTAGCTTTCTCAACCCGCCTCTCGCCAATAAATGAGGACAACTCCGGCGAAAGACCCGTCAAACCCGCCGAAAAATTATTCGAAACTACCCGCCGTCGTAAACGGATTCGTCGGATATCGATCGAGCGAAAGATTTACTTTCTTTGATGATATCGGACCACCTCCCGCTTTTTCGCCGATCTCCTCCCGTCAACCGAACCCCTCGCCGGACAGACAGTTCGCCGATCTCGACCAAATCTATAATCGCAGCCGCCGTCGCAAAAGGGAAAGACTCGAGTGTTTTTTTTTTACGTTTGGCAAACCTAATATTTTTTTTCTTTACCTTTCTTCTTTATTTTACTTTAATCTATTAACCATTTACTTTTTTTTAATCTATAAAATGGCAATTTCGTTATTTTATAAAACTTTTGACTTGTTATGTCTTTAACCAACTTTGTAAGGTTATTAGAGTTACACCCTTATGAGAGGATGTTACTCTAGTCAATACCCTACTTATTAAGGTTATTCTGAGTAATTATCTCATGATTTATTCATCTCTTTCTTTTTAGGGAGGATAACTAAACTAATTTTGAAATTAATGTTATTACAAGAAGGATGAAAAACTTATTTTTATTATAAAAATTTGCGTACCGATTTTACCCCTCAGGTCTTTGAATCCAAAAATCGTATTTACGAGAGTGCCATTACTTTTGAATTGCCACATAGGCGAAGTTGGGCAGAACAAGTCTACCGTTTTTTTAACGGTAGACTTATGGAGCAAGGTCAACGGGAAAATGCTAACCGTAGATTTGTTGTATACTAATAGAGATGTTTGATTTTGGTAGACTTAAGTTGGTAGATATAAGTATATGTTGTGGTAGAGTTGCAAAAATCATGTAGATTTTAGAAAATATTGGTAGATATATTTTGTTATTGATGGAAGAGTAGTTTATGAGTTGGAAGAATAGACAAGGCATGTTTGACTTTTTAAGAAGGTTAATTTACAGTAATGGTAGATTTATTGTGTTTCGGGTAGATTTGTTGACTGAGATGGCATGTTTATTCAGATGAAAATTTTGAAGGTTGGTATCGTAGTGAAGATAGATTTATCTACTTTGACGGTAGAGTTTTAGTGTTTGGTAGAGTACTGAGCCTTCAATGGTAGATTTAATTATGAAATGATAGATTTACATAGTTGTTGTTGTGGTCGACTTATACAATGCAGTAATTACTATAAGAACGTCATTGGTAGATTTAGATTACTGGTGTGATGATAGATTTATGTTTGGTGGTAGAGATTTGACTTTTCAAAATATCGAAGAATCTGTCAGTACTAACAACTTTAATTTTTGCATAAAAATTGTCAAGGCACCCATAATATGTCAATGTATTATTTTTTTTTTGTGAAAATCTCTTTGCTCATACAAATGCATACGTTGTATTGAAGAGAGGTGGCTCATAAGTTGAAAACCCTTTCATTACATTGAAAAAACAAAGGATATTAATCTGCGTACATCGTACTAAAAGATAGATAGAGTTAAAGACCTGAAACCATAGTTTGAAATTGCATGGAATTACCTACCATCATATATCATCTTTAAGCAGTTGGTATTGAACAAATAGGTAGCACTCCTCACAGCCAATAACTTTGTGTTTGAAATTGCATTTAGGATATTCTGCCGGACCCAAAACATTTGGCAACAAACCTCCACCATCACTCCGCATAACCTTGATGGTAACGGCAACCTCTTCAGCAACAAATCAACATCTTTCACCTATTTCTTCGCTGGACACGGAAAACCGCAAAATATCCCATTTGCAACGTCGAGATAACCCTCGGGGAACATCTACTTATTCTCGTCTCATAGATACTTAGTCTCGTAATCGTAGATACTTATTCTCGTCTCGTAGATAACCCTCTATATTCTCCTTCTCCATCTTCTTCTCCGTCTTCATCTTCTCCTTCTTGCACTTCTTCTCTTTCTTCTCCATCTTCTCCGTTTTCTCCTTCTTCTCCTTCTTTGATTCATTAAAACCCGGCTAGGCCACTTTCCATGATGTCTCATCCAAGCATTCATTCAGAATGTCGGTTATCATATTATGAAACTTCTGATCGACTTTTTCATCACCCTCTTTGTCAGGCCAAAATGGATAAATCTCCTCCCTTGCGACCTCCGCCAATATATGTCTCACCCGAATCTACACTCAAAGAAATAAAAAATTATACATAAGTCTACCAACAAAAAGATAATTGGTTATATATGTCTACCAATATAGCGGTAACATTACTCTACCATCATCCACTTGTATAACATAAGTCTACCAAAATAAAGATGATGAATTAAATGTCTCCCACCATAGCGGTCACATTACTCTACCATCATCATCCACCTATATAAATAACTCTATAGTAAAATTACCTATTCTAAAGAATCATACCTTATTGTCGGCATTTGCGCGTCTTTCCTCCTCCAAAACTTTTTCCATATTGTATCGGGTCCTAGAGGAACGCCACCGAAGTAGAAAACATGCCAAAACATATGAATTCTCTTCTACGCGACCAAATTTTTCTCCCAAGATTGGAATCGACTCATAACCCCAAATTAGCAAGGCATGGACACATCCATGCAAAACGTAACTCTCTCCGGCCAAGGATGCAATATTCAAGGAGTACATAAATGTCTTAAAAGAGTACCTTCCCCACGGCTGGCTCTCAAATGCGTGTGCATCCATAACTCTTTTTGGACAATCCAATGGGAGTCGACTGTTCCTATTAAGCCCCCCATATTCCAGCGTGCAATATGAATAGCAAGGCAACCCATTTCTTCTTCTCATATGTCTAAGTCTTGCATATTTCAAAAACTGATACTAATTCGTGCCAATTTGACCTACCCTTGCATTCACATCCATCTCTGCCCAGAAATCACTGTGATCAATATTCCAATTGTCGACCACAGTGGGGTGACAGTCCAGACCTAAGCTATGACCAAACTCGTAAAGCGAAAACCTTAATGGACGCCCACCAATAACTGCCCACATCTCGTTCCGCCTATCAACCGCCAGTTGATTTGTAACCAAATTATGGACCGTCCTCGCGGTCCATATATAACGCTTTTGTGCAAGCTTCAACAACACTCCATCCTGAGAGTTGTTCATAATGTCATTATATGCCTTCTCTCTTACTGCGTTCAACAGCGTCCTAAAATCACCCAACTTGCAGTTATAATTCAAGCTCCTCCTCTGCAATGGAGATTTTCCCGGCGGATACATTCTCCGTGGGTACTCCCGCTTCTCACTGGCCTTAGCGCTTGAAGAGGCTATCCCAAATTCTGCACATATGTAACACATACATCATATAATCCCCATCACAATGATCAACTATATCAACTTTACAAAACTACCACACCATTAATGACCATTTACACAACCACTTTTAAATCTACCACGACAACAAAGTGGTAGATTAATTTATCCTTTTTTGGTACACAAAACGACGTCTTGTTACCAAAAATGGATAAATTAATCTACCACCATTACCAAACAAATCTACCAAGATTACTTTCGTAATATCTACCATCACTTTATGCCAAGATTACAACAAAACATTCAATATACCTATCATAACGACGACTAGAAATAAATTTTTTAAAATACCCTCATTTTCAAATCGTTCTCAAATCTGCCATAACTCGACGAAGACATTTACCCCTTCAATTTAACCTAACCGCACAATTCTCACAGGGATTTGTTTCTCCTTCACCTTTTTCTGTTTACTTTCCCGGATTCCAGGCCCGATAACCACCAAAATCTGAGAAAAAAGGGTTACAATTTCAACTCTTAACCACTCAAACCCCTTTTCCCCCACACAGCTTCGTCGTGTAACACCTTCACCGGACTATCACCGCTGAAACCCGATTTTATTCCGACTATGCCAACGAAACCTCAAGTAATGTTAACCGGAAAAACCTGATATAAAATTTGAACCCCATAGGTGATAGAACTAAAATTTTCCTTCTCGAAATCTACTTAGCTGTCGCCTGAATCGAACCACAATTTTTCGGTGTCAAAATCACCACTTGAATCGTCGTCGCGAGAGAGATGTAGGATTTTTTTATCACCGACACTTTTTCTTGTTTTCAATCCGTAAATTCTTTTTCACTTTACTGTGTATTTTATTTTTTCAATGGCAATTAAGTAATATTATTTGGGTTTTTGGGCTATATGTCTTTACCTCTTCCTACAATATTACTCTAGTAATTTCATATATATACTAGAATAGGACCCGCATATATGCATGTTTTTAATAAAAATATTTTAAATTCGCAAAAACAAATTGAAAACAAATCGGATAATCTGTAAAGAAAAAATAAAATTTACTTTTAATATTCAACATATATATGTTTTAATACTCTTATATGAATTATGTTTAATTCTAATATTTATCTATTTATATATATATATATATATATAATTTTGACGAATTAATTATCCTACTTTTATCATAATTAAAATGTAGATTAGGATTTACGTATACACAAATATATTATAATAAAATTTAAAAGTCATTAAAATATTTTTTTAAGAAAATAGAAAAAAAAAATCAGATCACTACTGAAAAAATATATGAAAAACACAAAATCAAAACCTAAGAGATTTATTTATTTTCAATTAAAATATTTAAAACACATAATTTGTTGCGGGTCCTAAACAACATTAACCATACTTCTCATATAGGTCACACACTTTATCAACTATCTTTTATTGTTCCGCTGCGTTAAAAACTTGGGTATACATTTCGAGTCGTTTGAGTATGTTAAAAATTTATTCATTAACTCTTTTCAAGCAAATAAAGTCTCTCTTTCTCTTCACATTCATCTCCCTTATATGATCTCTCTGCTCTCTAGAGAAGTTATGTTTTTCAAGACTCGCATCAAAAACATCTCTACATGATTCTTGATATTCTCCTCCTCATTGGGCTCATCATCATTTAATGTCATATCATTAACATTTAGAATATTTTTTTTAATTGAAATATATCATAGTTAATCAAATTTATTTATTTTGTTTTAATTTACTTTTTTGTTTCTTATTTATATGATAAGTTATGCTTCTCAAGACTCGCATCAAAAGTTTCTTTACATGATTCTTGCTATTCTCCTGCACATTGAACTCATTATCGTCTAATGTCATATCATTAGCATCTAGAGTTTCTTTTTTTAGTTAAAATATATCTTAGTTAATCTAATTTACTTTTTGTTTTTATTTTCATTTTCTTAAAATGAAATAGATCATTTTGTTTTACTTTATTTTTATTAAATTGAAATATGTCCTAATTCATTTTCTTTTATTTTTATAATCTTATAATCTTAATCGACAAATTTGACATTTGTTTTTGGAAATTGCTTTTTTAAATAATATTTTACCAGACACGTATCAAAATTTAAAGCGATAAACTTGACATGTGTCGAAATCTTATTGATTAACTTGTCACGTGTCACGATCATATTAATTACTATCTTTGACATTTATTTTTTTATTTTTAGTAAAATTAAAATATCTTGTTTACTTTTGTTTTGATTTTCTTTTTCTAAATTGATATATGTCTTGATTTTCTTTTTCTAAATTGATATATGTCTTTTTACCTTTACTTTTATTTAATTTATTTTTATTTTTAAAATAATAGTATTTTTCTTTTTCTTTTAGGATTAGTATATTTTTTATTTATAATATATTTTAATGAAAACATGTGCGAAAGACCCGTCAAACCCGCCGAAAAATTATTCGAAAGGACCCGCCGTCCTAAACAGGTTCTTCGGATATCGATCGAGCGAAAGATTTACTTTCTTCGCTGATATCGGACCACCTCCCCCGCTTTTTCGCCGATCTCCTCCCGTCAACCGAACCCCTCGCTGGACAGACAGTTCGCCGATCTCGACCAAATCTATAATCGCTGCCGCCGTCGCAAAAGGGAAAGAGTCGAGTGTTTTTTTTTTTTACGTTTGGCAAACCTAATATTTTTTTTCTTTACCTTTCTTCTTTATTTTACTTTAATCTATTAACCATTTACTTTTTTTTAATCTNAAGCAAATAAAGTCTCTCTTTCTCTTCACATTCATCTCCCTTATATGATCTCTCTGCTCTCTAGAGAAGTTATGTTTTTCAAGACTCGCATCAAAAGCATCTCTACATGATTCTTGATATTCTCCTCCTCATTGGGCTCATCATCATTTAAAGTCATATCATTAACATCTAGATTTTTTTTAATTGAAATATATCATAGTTAATCAAATTTATTTATTTTGTTTTAATTTACTTTTTTGTTTCTTCTTCATATGTTTTGGCATGTCCTGTATTATAGTCTCAACGGTCTCAACAATCAAAGCCTGAAGCACGTATATATCTCCTCCATTGACGAATACCTCGGGCAACAAACTAAGCTGTATATGAGAGACCAAGGCCAAACAATCGAATAAATCTCCATCGGCCAGATTCAACAATACGTCTTCCCAACTCTTGACAAACTCTGCAAACAGAAATAATTTTGGATGGAATTCATGGATAAATCGAAACAGCTGTCCAAGATATGCGCCAGGCCATATCTATCTATCAAGTGTTCAAAATCCAAAAAGACTTGCTCATCCGATTCACGTGGCAAGCCCGACAAATTCAGAAGATTGATTCCAAGACGCATCAACAAATTCAAGCACAAGCGATTCTTTCGGAAAAACAAAGCTTTCGTAAAACATCAAAATGCTTCTTATGCCAGAAGGAATGACATTTTGCAAAGAACTGGACAAACCAATCGAAGAAGAAATAGCAATATCTTATCAACTCAATATCCAAAATAGCGCCAGACATTGCCTTGACAACCATGATCTAGAATCAGTACTATCGTACGATAGTGATGACAGAGATGCTATCTGCGGCTACTCAGATTCGGACGATTTATCTGAGTCATCATACCAGGAGGACAACGATGACTGTTGTTTCAATATCACATAAATGCCACGACAAGATGAGATACAAACACCACACCTACCGGCGACAATCTTCGACCCTTTGCGGAAAGAAGCTCCAGTTCATGCCATTTATCGACACATGAGCTTACACAACAATCCTAAATCCTAAGAATCTTCCATCATCAATGTGGCTGCCACACCAACAAGAATTTCGGGTGGCAAATTCAAGTTCATTAACAGTTAAGCTCAAGTCCAGGTCGTTAACGATAGAAATCTTCTCAGGATGCCAGATAACAACGGAGGTCCTCGGTTCATCCGCACCTGAAAAAGATTTAATTTTGGGATGGGACACCTACTATACATTGAAGAAAAAATTCGATATATCGACCGAACCGCAAGGTGTAAAATGGTAGAATCTCTTCAAAGCCTTCACAACAATTCCCCGCCTATTCACAATCGAAGGAGCTGTGTCCCCAGAATTCGATAAAATCAAAGAAGAAATCACGATATTTTCATGTGCAGAATCCCACACGGATTTCCTTCAAAAGTGCAACAATCAGCTGTGGCTAAACTCGGAGTTCTTCGTCTCTTTACCTTTCAAAGAAAACATTCATACTACAGCAACAAAGGCAAGTCACGCAGGAATGCCACCTACACTATTGCATCAAGCCAATGAAGAATGCGATCAGCTCGTAGGTCAAGGAATTGTAGAATCAACAAACTCACTGTGGGCATGCAAAGCATTTTATGTAAACAACTGTACAGAACAAGCAAGAGGAAAACTCAGACTAGTCATTGACTACAAACCCCTCACCTAATACCTACAAGACGTCAAATTTCCTCTTCCCAACAAGAAGGCGCTTCTTCAACACCTCCAAGGTGCAACTATATTTTCGAAATTTGACTTAAAATCTGGGTTTTGGCAAATAGGAGTTTGTCCCAAATCAGCATTTTCTCTCCCAAATCGACATCTACAATGGAAAGTTCTGCCTTTCGGTCTCAAGACAGCGCCGTCGCTGTTTCAACAAGCAATGTTTCGTATATTCAAACCGCTTCTCCACACGGCCTTGATATACATCGACGACATCCTCCTATTCTCGTCAAATGAAGAAGGGCATATCCGTTCCCTCAGGCAACTCCAAAAAATTATAAAGGACTACGAAATTATGCTCTCGGCCCGAAAGATGATCATAGCGCAGCCCAACATTGACTTCCTTGGGATGCAAATTAAGGACGACCAATTTACACCCCAGGCCCATCTAGCCTCTACACTTGTAGAATTCCCTGACGAAAATCTCACAAAACGACAAATTCAGCAATTCCTTGGAGTAATCAATTACGTAAGCGACTTTATTCCGCAACTTTCGCAATTGACAAGACCACTCCAAAAGATGCTGACTAAGAACCCACCCCAATGGACAAAAAGACAAACCGACGCTGTCAAAAGCCTAAAGCTTGAAGTACAGAAGCTACCACCTTTAAAGATTCCCTCTTCAGGGATACGTATCCTTCAGACAGATGCAAGCGACAAATATTGGGGAGCCATATTATTTGAAAAAATAGATGGCAAACTTCAAATTTGTGGATATAAAAGTGGACGCTTTAAAGATTCGGAGATGCACTATCACTCCACGTTCAAAGAAATCCTAGCGGTCAAGAAAGCCATTGAGAAGTTTGAGTTCCATCTGATAGGACACAAATTTCGCATCGAAATGGATATGTCTTCGTTTCCGAAGGTGTTACAATTCAAGCAGAAGATGGTCTCACACCAACAGTTACTACGATGGAGCGAATGATTTTCGAAGTACGATTTCGAGTCCTTCTATTTAAAGGGCACAAAGAATACGCTCGCTGACATGCTCAGTAGAAACCCGGTAAGAGAAATCAACATGATGGTAAGCTCCTCTTCCATATCAGAAAAACATTACTATGACTTCATAGCCAACATGCCCGAAGATGCACATCAACTTATCGACAAGAAGACTCTGCATGAACATCTTAACGCAAGAATTTTCATGCATCAATCTGTCATCCTATCAAAGCACGGGATCAACTGTCACTATATATCACCGATGGGGATCCACCCAGATTACCCTTTCGCACACCTTTACAAGATCAAAAATCACAATATGCAAGAAGAAGTACTATGTTTCCTCTGGTATCTCTGCTCTGTTCACACCATCGGCATCACATTCGACATACAGTGGCTATACCAATACATCAACTCCCAGCAAGGTCAAAAGAATTGTCTTTCAACCTTCTTGACCTGGTTCGCACCACTAACCGTCTGGAGCGGAAAATTGAGAAGATCAGCAAAGGCGACAGGCTTGCCATTCAAAAAGCTCAAAAAACCAAGAGGCCCTAACCCGTTCTTCAACCCTCATACGATTTATTTCTTTTACTGTCCAGTCCATGCCAACGTCAAAACCGGAAAAATTCATGCTCTGCCTACTCTCATCCACCACAACGAGTACCACAAAGGAGTACGCCCGGACTTCAACATCAATGACAATAAGGCATACGAAGACTTCCAGACTCATGCATTCCATCTCAACAATGCCAGCCAAACATTTCCCATTCCATTTATCCCAAATTGGTCATACTATCCGATCGACTATTTGATGAGCCTCGACGATGATCTGCAATATTTCATGACAAAGTGATATGTCTATATTTTGCATCATTTTAGCATCCATTTAGTGCAAGTTTCTCATCATTTAGGAGTCTAATATAGCATCATAGTGTTGCATTGTACCATTTAGAGTCCTAGAGTGTTTTTGCATGGTTCTTTGCATACTATGTTGCATTTGGAACCTTAATCAGGTGAAAAGGACGCTATGGAGATGAGGATGGAGCTGGAGAATGATGCATACTACTTGGAGGGGCAAGAAGAAACAAAGAAGATGAAGGAGAGGATTTTTCGTGATGGATCGACGAGTCAGATCGACGAGTGTCGTCGAACCA
>JAHZTW010000003.1:73400431-73415147 GCA_020283515.1 Alliaria petiolata | reverse complement strand
TCCCAAAAGATCCTCGTACACCACCAATTTTTTTCAGCTTGTACCAAATGTCTTCTAAGTCTCCAAGATTTCACCACTATTCGTCGCATGGTTTCAACTCTTCTTTGCCTTCTTAACAACACGCTTCAGGAAGCTCAACCCTTGTCAATTCGAAACTCACAAACTAGGTGTGGATCCAATATTGAACAAAGTGTGGGGCTACACTCTTCTAACCGGACAACTACACAACTTCCTTTTAAAATAAAAATAAAACAACTTAGCACTTATAACATACCAACTCAATCAACTAAAGACTTACAACCAAACAACATAACTCTAGCGCGAGACCATAAACACCTAAAGATCGTTTCCCTTAAAACATTTTCCCAAATCCTTTTTAACGTTTCCGGAAACATTTTTTTTTTAAACATTCTCGAAAACATTTTTCTTCCTCTACGACCAGCGTTCCGGGTCAAAACCGGCTTGGCTAACGTAGGCTCTGATACCAAATAGAATGGCCCGTTCCCGTCATTTTTGTGCCCTAGGTCTCAAAGAGGTTATTCTTCAACCGAGAAAAATATACATGTCACCTGAGAGTCTCTGCATAGTTTCAGGTCAACCGAACGTCGTTTGCCTAATCAAATAACTCAATCAGCTAGAGTCGTCTGAACTGCTCGCTGCACAGAATAGTCTCAGTATTTAAGTCATAACTCCCAAAAAACAAGATGGATCACAGAGATATTCGACAGACAGCTAGATCTACGGGTCAGGAGTGTCCTTACCAAAAATCAGCTCGAATGGATCACTGACGAATCTGCAGCACAACTTCCTTTCAATCTGGTCACATCTTCGCACTGCATAGATAAGTGATACATCTGTATATTCCATGGTATTACGCATGCATTCTTAGCGTTTTAGGGCTCATTTGTGTATATTTTAGTCCATTAATCATCCATTTGCATTCATCATAGGATTAGCACGAATTTATCCTTGTATGCATCTATTAGTTTTTACCCTTAGCATTTTGCATTAAGAAGGTTCCTTTCATGAGTGATCCCATTTAAACAATTAACCCGTTCGCACCACGAGTTTATCTTTAGCTCGTTACCTGACCCTGAACCAAGTGAGTTGACCGATAAGCATGAATAAGATCCACGCTTTAAATTTTCTAATGAATGATAAAGGGAATTGGGAATTTGAATGTGAATCTAGGTTAGAAAAAATTTACTTGATGATGTGATGAATGTGGCTAAGGCTTTTTGAGTAAGTTGAATTCGGTCTGCATCATAGAAACCTGAACTTAGACATTGACTTGATCTCTTTTAAATGGTGTTTTGAATTCAAACTTAGACTCTCTCTTTCAAACCTCACCCCTCCGGTTGGCCTTTTCTTGAGGACAAGCAAAAAGGCAAGTTTGGGGGTGTTGATACCTCTGTATATTCCATGGTATTAAGCATGCATTCTTAGCGTTTTAGGGCTCATTTGTGTATATTTTAGTCCATTAATCATCCATTCGAATTCATCATAGGATTAGCACGCATAAGGATAGATTTAAGTTCATTCTCACATATTTTCAGTCCTTATCAGGTGCATTTTGGAGTAAGGTTATTCAAGGGGACTAGGACAGCAGGAACCATCGAAGCATGGGGGATCGATCACGACCATGAAGTCGATCCTGGTGAAGAGCAACGACTTGCCCCCGTTATTTGTCGACCAAGATGTAGACGTTCAAGTTAACGAGGTGACCCCGAGACGTTCAACAAGTTACGAACTGCATAACGATGAGATCCCGATATTCGTACCCGATATAGGAGTCATTTGAAGAACATGAAGATTTAGCATCTCGGTCTTGCAAAACGGCTTGATCCCGTGATGTGCTAGAGGACAACACACTTTGCTTTGTGCCTTTGATCCGTGACACCTAGGTTTTTCCTTAAGACCACCTATAAAAGTCCCTTTACACGCTTTTGGAAAAGGATCCGAATTTTTCCATTCCCCATCTTCACTTTGTCTCTCTATTTCCGGTCATCTTCTCCATGAGAGAAAGAACCATTTTTGTTTTGCTTTAAGTTTGTATCTTTAAGAAATCTTGTGCTATCTCATTTTAAATCATGTTGATAGTTCTCTCTTTAATAGGATTAACGGATTCCATGACAAATAGCGAGTAGTTCATCTCGGTTTTAGGAATGAGGTTAGGGTAAATGAGTTAAAGGTTCAATATTTGATGCTTGTTCATGCTTAAATCATCTTAATCCTTTCTTATTTGATGCTCTTATTGCTTAATCATTTTCGCTATTTGATTTATGACATCAAGCTTCTTCAAAGAAATGCCATGTTTGAGTGATAGCAAGAACCAATCTCATAAGAGAACCGCTCATCCTAGCCTAAGGGATTAGATGTCTAGGGAGCGTTTTGGCAAAAATAGAGTTGTTTATTCGTGCTTGCTAGTTTCATGGATCACTACACGGGAGCGAGGTTAGGTTGTGAGTTAGCAAAGTAATTCATACCACGACGGTGGATTTATCTAATTCTTGAACTCTATGCTGAAGGATTAGCCTTAATGGTAGTTAACTTATGCATCAAGGAGCGACATTTATCATATTTGTCTTTAAACACCTTGTCCCTTGAACCGATTCTTATCTCATCTTGCAAGTTTGTTTCCTTATTTGCTATTTTCCTTCTTCTTTTGCTGTATCTAGTTTATGACATTAGCTTTCTATCATTGTGACACTTAAGTTGATAGATTTCCTCTCTTAAGTCTTAAGATCGCTCCTAGCTTGTACAAGAACTTCAAGAATGCAATATCTTGAACCTTTCCATCGGATTGATAAGACCCCTAATCTATACTACATTCGGTTATAAGTAGTGGGTCATTTGACCAAGTAGAACAAAATACCTACTTATCAATTGGCGCCGTTGCCGATTTGGATTGATTTTGAGTATTGCATTTCAGATTCTTCGCAAGACTAGGACTTTATTTTATTTTCAGTTACTAAATACAATTCCTGAGAACTTTTGGCAAGTACCTCTTTCAAAAAGATCAAATGGACAACGTTCAACCTCAAAGAGATGAGTCTAATGGGGTACAACGGGATCAACCCGTTACAGTAAGACAACAACTTCTCATCGGCGAATGTGACTCACCAAGCAACTACAGACCAAAAATCGGTATAACTCCTCCCTCGAGTGATGCTGGATATGAGAAAAAGAGTAGTATGCTTGCTATGGTGACAAAAAACAAATATCAGGGTGATGTCGTTGAAGACCCCTTGGACCACCTTGATGATTTCGAGAAGTTATGTTCTTTGACAAAGCAAGAAGAAATCTCAGAGGATGGATTCAAGTTAAGGCTTTTTCCATTTTCACTTGGAGGAAGAGCCCACCAATGGGAAAAGACACTCAAACCGGAGTCTATAACAACTTGGGAGGAATGTAAAGGAGCCTTTCTCAAGAAATTCTTCTCACCGTCGAGAACAACAAGGCTGAGACTTGAGATCTCCACGTTTACACAACTCGAAGATGAGCGATTCAGTGAAACTTGGGACCGTTTGAAAGGTTATATACTCAAATGCCCTCATCACGGCTACTCCAGCTCTTCACTACTCAGTATCCTATATAGAGGAATGTCGAAGAAATACAAGGACCTACTGGATACTGCAAGCAATGGGATCTTCCTTGGCCAGGAAGTAGATGATGGAATGTACCTCGTAGAGAATATGGCTACAAGTGATGGTAATTATGAGGACGACATTGATAAATAAACAACCGAGCTAAACAAGCAGAGGGAACGCGAGGTGATGCAGTTACAAGCAAGATTAGACGCTTTGCTAACGGGACAGCACACCCAAGATTCTAAGATAGCAAATATCAGGGTCACACCGATGGACACTAGCTGATATGGAGCAGTAAACACTATCAAAGGACACAGGCAGTCAGGGGACTCTACAATTTCATCCTATAAATCCTCAGTTAGCTCCGCAGTGCAACACCCACTCATACAACCATCAAGGTTACCCTCCTCCTCATCAATACTACCATCAGCCTCCGCCGTATCCTCCACCATATGCTCAACCTCCTTATGGACATTACGGATACTATCCACCACCACCTAGCCACTCATCTTGTCCAAAGCCACTGCACTAGCAACCAACAACTTCAAACGATCAATACAAGGTTGGACAAGCATGATGCAGACCTCCGGCTAATCCAGCAGCGAATGCTCTGTGCAGCTTCTCCACAACCAGCCTATGTCCAAGCCGTGACTTTACGAAGTGGAAAAGTCCTACCACCAAGTGAACAGCCTCCACAACTCAACGAGGACGATGAGGTTCAAGTGAGGGGGGCGGGTAGTTCTAAAAAATCTGAAGCTTACAACGAGGTAGAAGAAGTTCAAGAGAGTGTAGAAGACAACCTCTTTACCAAACTCAAGGAACATAATATCGGGATGAAGCCGAAACCTACTGCCCGTTGTGAGAAACTAAAAGAGCCACGGTTTATTCCTCCTGCATACAAACCCCCTTACCCTTTCCCGGGTAGATTCAAGAAGCAACTTGTGACGACCCAACCCGATATTTCTATCCAGGTCGGCCGTACCGAGTCTAACTCACTACCAACAAATTTGATTGATGAAACATTCATTCTCATTGCATAAATTATTCCAAACTCAAATCGTATAATAGAGGTTCTTAAAATAGAAAACTAACTTAGCCAAATTCGATCTAAGTCATAAAACAGTAAAACCAAAGCCAAATAACCAGAACAACTCATGATAAATAAACCCCCCAAAACCCAGTCCTAATCCACTTCTTTCGTCACTGCCTGCAAATCCGCCTTCAAGACTAAAACTCTCAGATATCTTCTTTACCTGCACACTCAACACAAATGAGA
The DNA here is from genome assembly GCA_020283515.1 of Alliaria petiolata. Taxonomy (NCBI): domain Eukaryota; kingdom Viridiplantae; phylum Streptophyta; class Magnoliopsida; order Brassicales; family Brassicaceae; genus Alliaria; species Alliaria petiolata. The sequence continues at coordinate 73,410,281 of JAHZTW010000003.1, read as the reverse complement.
GGCATAAGCATTACCATAAATGCTTAGTAAGTACGGTCATCCCGTACCACCTAGCCAATACCAGAAACGCAATCATACTAACACTTAAACAATTCACAGTATCACTTAGTGATAGGGCTCAGGTTTTACCCAAATAATTAATATTGCAAGTGCACAGCAATGCAGTTGAAGTATAAGGGGTTATCGAATCCCAAGGGAAGTAGATGCTACACTAAGGTTTCTAAGTTCAGATTATGCTAGATCAAATTCGAAATAAAGTAAACTAAGCAATCTAAACGAATAAGTAAACGAGTTTAGTGTGGATTTAAGTTCAGGAGGCTAATGCGCTAGGCAAGGGTAATTATCAGGTTGAATAAGAGAATGCAGAAATTATGTTATCAGGAAATTATTAAGAACCGTCTAGAACTCGAAACACTAATTTAAAACCAATCAACTCTCGTTGCAGAAGTTATCTATGCCTAAATTCCAGAATTTCAAATCTCTTTGTAAATTCAAACAACTAAGGCAAGCATTAAAAACAGGTTCGATTGTTCACAAAAATCCCTAAACCAAATCTCTTTGCGAATAGAAATTTTGCGCTTCTATGATTAGTTCAAGTTATTAATAATGCTCTCGCATCTATTAAACAACCTAGCATTTGATTTCTAAGTGATCAATTAAGAAATCAAGTGAAGCACAAATCAAGATGAAGATCCAATTGATTTTCCTAACAGCAATAATAATTCTACAAACTCATCATCAACCCTAAATCACCCTAACCTAACTAGCAAACTACTCAGACATAGAGATGAAGACACAAATCATGGCTGAAATAACTTGCATAAAATAAGAATAGGGAATGATACAGGGGTTCGAAATCTGGCTCAGATGAGTTAGAATTGTCTCCCCAAAAGCTCTGGATCCATCTCTCTCTAAGTCTCAAAAACAGAAAATAATGATAAGGTGAATGGCTAAACAATGCCTGAAAACTATTTATAGAGGAAGACTTTCGCCAGGGACAATCTTGTAATTCTTTAAAACTTGGGCAATTTTCTTTTTCTGATGGAAATCCGTAAGCTTGGGCGGTCTTCATTGGTGTCGATCGACACAAGGTGATGTTGTCGATCGACGCTTTGCGTGTAATTCAGCTCCGACCTTATCACTTTGGCTGCTTCTCCAGAAAACTCCAATAAGTTCCAAAAACTCCTATTAAGCTCCAAATGCTCTCCATCCTGTAAAGACTCTAATAGGACTCTAAAACTAACAAAAGACTCTATAAATACACTTATATCATGGTCCAAAAATGGGTAAAAACCATGATATATCAACTCCTCCAGACTTAGCTTTTGCTTGCCCTCAAGCAAAACAGAAACTCAGATTGAAGTAGAAGTTTGAAAACAGAAACACTTAGCTATCCTTCAGAACGCCACAATGGTTAACACTCTTGAATCCACATGCTATAGAACCAACCTTAGGTAATATTTCAGTGTACTTACCACAAGCTTAGCAATCTCCCAGTTCAAATCCAGATCCTTTCCTTTGTAAAATTTCAAACTCTAACAGTGGTATGACCAAAGAACTTTGCAGATTCTTTTCCCTTCCTTAGTGTATGAACAAGATATTCTTCATACAACTCTCTTATTTTCTCTTCCCTTAGTCAACTGCTGCCCATTTTCAGGGTGTTCTAAGATCTTTTCACTGACTCTTCTTATTCTTTTGAAGTCTTGGAATAGTGCTGCTATTACTTGTGTTCCTTGTGAGGAGACAGGTTCATTAGCTCTCACTAATATTGTTCCTTGTTAGGAGACAAACTCATGAGGATCTTTGCACTATTCCTTAACTTAGACTCTTTTTTTTTCTCAAGGGAAGATCAAGAAGAGACTGCAATGGCCTATCTGTTCAGACTGAAAGAGGAATCAAGTTCTGCGCATACCTAGTTCTTATAAGTGGATATGAACTCGTCCTGTTAGATTGATTCCACTTGCAGCTTTCTACTTAGTAAGACCTGCAATCAACTACTATAGCAATGGTTCTTCAAGTGTCAACATACTGCGGTTAGTTCCAAGAAAAACTGAAAGTTTCAACTGATTTTGACTCAATAAAATTTTTTTGACTGACTCAATTGACTCTCAAAACAAAACACAATGTTAGGAACTACCTCCCCCAGACTTGAACAACACTGTCCCCAGTGTTAGTAAGAATGAGTTTGGATAGAAAAAATTTGTGTAAAAACTGTTACAGAATCAAGAGAAAACGGATTACATGATCCTGACGTGGTGTCGATCGACACTAGGTGGTGTCGATCGACACTTGGTTTGGTCGTGCCCACTTCCTCTATTTTATTTATATATATATATATATATATATATATTTTTTTAAAAAAAAAAAAAAATAGAAACCACATAAGTATTAGTAAAACCAAAATGAAAATAAAATAAATACTTACCAGTAGGTTGCTTGGTAACGTCAATAGCTTGACTGTTCACGTGTTTAGGCAGTTGGTGCATCATCCAGAGACACAATGTGTCCTTCTGGAATCTCGGCTTGAGCACAATAGTGTTTCACTCTCTGTCCATTCACAATGAACTCTTCTCCTTTGGAGTTTGTCAAGACAATTTCTCCATATGGTCTGACCTCTTTTATGGTAAAAGGACCTCACCAACGTGAACGAAATTTAACTGGAAACAATTGCAAACGAGAGTTATACAGAAGTACCTGATCATTGATATGTCTATATTTTGCATCATATTTCCCTCCATTTAGTGTAAGTTTCTTATCATTTAGGAACCTAATTAAGCATCATTGTATTGCATTTTGGTCATTTAGAGTTCTAGGTGTCTTTGCATATTCTTTGCATATTTTGTTGCATTTGGACTCTTGATTAGGTGATATGGATGCTATGGAGGCATAAATGGAGTTGGAGAAGGATGGCATATCACTTGGAGGGGCAAGAAGTCACCAAGAAGATGAAGAAGAAGACTTCTCGTACTGGATCGACGACAGGGATCGACGAGGTGCTCGTGAAGGGAATGTCCTGGAGATCATACTTGTATACACTCTGTTATAGTTGTGAAGTCGAGATAAGACTATCATGTGATGCTGGGTAATTATAATGCTTTTCTAGAAGCTGCTTATAACTTATGAGTTGTGAACTCATTGCCAACATCATATGATCCTATAGGGTCACACACCTAAGCAAACTGGATAACAAATACTGGGAATGATCATTAAAGTAATGATCTCATCAATGTGTAATTGTTACACGTTGATATTGAGTTTACATGAGAGTGTCGATCGACACAGCCTATTGGTGTCGATCGACACTACTCGGGATTAATGATACCGGGTTTAATTTAACTTACTGAATTTAAACCGGTTAATCCAAGGGTTTATGGGATTTCGTGCTTGACTCCTATATATGTAAGTCAGAGCCACGAAATCACTAAGAAGTAACCCAAGGAACTTGCCCTAGCCGTCAAGTAAGAAACTCAGAAGCTCCCAGAGGCACTAGCATCCCTGATCCAGTCTTGTGTGCGTGTGGACTAGCTATAGAGGCGCAGCATCTGAGGCGCTCCAGATCTCGTTTTACCTACTCATTCCGCTGCTAATCACCAGGTAAATCCCTGATCTGAGGACATAGATTCAATAAACATGATCTTGTGGCAATAGGAATTTGACAGTCTTAAAGAGTTAAAACCCACCAAATTCCTTCAGTGGTATCAGAGCCATATGTTTAATTGAATCTGTAACATGCTGTTCATGTGTAATGAATTCGAATTTGGGTTTTGAAATCATTAAAAGTTGCATGTTAGATATTTCATTCAAAATCGTTTTGGAAAAGGAGAAAATTAGGGTTCTCTGCGCGGCTGTGTCGATCGACACCAAGCGTGTGTCGATCGACACGGGCAGAGTAAAATTAGGTTTTCTGCGCGGCTGTGTCGATCGACACCAAGCGTGTGTCGATCGACACGGGCAGAGTAAAATTAGGTTTTCTGCGCGGCTGTGTCGATCGATACCAAGCGTGTGTCGATCGACACGGGCAGAGTAAAATTAGGTTTTCTGCGCGGCTGTGTCGATCGACACCAAGCGTGTGTCGATCGACACGGGCCTGAAACGCAGCGTAAAACACTAAGTGTCGATCTATTGATCGACGTTCCGGAAATCGCTGTGTCGATCGATACAAGGGTTGTGTCGATCGACACGCGTCGATCGCTGTCGGTTCAATTGGATTGAACCAGATTAATGCGATCGGTCTGATCGGGATTAATCGATTTCATCACGGTTAAACTAGTTAGCTGGTGTCGACCGACACAAGAGTTGTGCCGATCGACACATGCGTTAAACCGAGACCGGTTCAATTGGATTGAATCGGAATTGATTGGTTTAATCGGGTTAGATATTTAACCGCGATTAGATCGATTGAAAAGGGGTTTCACGCAATTTCGAATCATGAGGTGTCGATCGACACAACCTATTGGTGTCGATCGACACTAGGACAGATTCGGTGTTCCAAACTTAATCAATTTAACTAGATTAAAAAGATTTTTTTATTAAGAATTTTAATTCTAATCTTTCTCAAATGCATATATGATATGTAATGAGATACATGTTTCATTCCTCAAACGTAATATCAAAAATTTAAGTCTTCCTAATTCATGTCAACTGCCAAGTCCTTTTTTGTTGTATGATGGGCTTGCCAAAGCAAGGCATTCACAATTACACGAGTACGGCAGGTGGTAATCGTGGTACGACATGACTGAAAGGATTGGTTTGTTTGACTGGGCTATCAAAATGGTTTTGGGCCTGGAGACACATGATCGGTTTTGATATATGATATCAATCCGAGACAAGAGTCATATTGGATATGATTAGCAAATGGATTGCTTACCTAAATAACTGAAATCTGGGCGATGAGCCAAATCTCACTCAGATTTCAGTGAGATATGGATCTTGGATCATTATATTCTTAATGAGGAAAATTAACTTAGAATATAATGTGAGTCTTCTTAATAGTTAAGATTACTCATCCTTTGAAACATCGAAACCAATTAAACTCTCTTCTTTTCTTCATTCAGCTATGTCAACCAACAACACTAGCTCATTCTCGTTGAGATCCGTCCTTGAGAAGGAAAAATTGAAAGGATCCAACTTCTTGGGATGGTATCGGAATCTGAGAATAGTTCTCAGACAGGAAAAGAAGGACTATGTCCTTGAAAGGCATCTTCCTGATAAGCCGAGATCCAATGCTCCCAGTAATGAAAAGGACAAGTGGGAAAAGCATTCGGATGATGTGACAAATGTGATTTGTCTGATGTTGGCCACGATGAACTCGGAGCTGCAGAAGCAGTTCGAGAACGCGGGGTCACCGATCGAGATGATCACAACCCTGAAATCTATGTTTCAGGAGCAGGCTCGCACTGAGAGGTACCAAACGGTCAGGTCCCTCATCGAGTGCAGGCTGTCTAAGGACAGTCCAGTGAGTCCTCATGTCATAAAGATGATGGGTTATATTGATAACCTGGCTCGGCTGGACTCTCCCCTTAGCCAAGAGTTGGCTACGGACATCATCCTGCAATCCCTGCCGTCTAGCTTCGATCAGTTTGTTCTAAACTACAATATGAACAACCTGACGAAGTCCCTGAATGAGCTGCACGGCATGCTCAAGACGGCAGAGCCTAACATCAAGAAGGCCAAACCTGAAGTACTTATGGTACAGAAGGGTAAAGGGTTTAAGAAATCCGCTAAAGGCAAAGGAAGGGCCAAGGCTGTCCAGGTTGAGAATCAGGACAAGCTCGGGCCGAGTTTCAAGGCCAAACGTGGCCCCACTGATGCTGACATTTGTCTTTACTGCAAGAAACCGGGGCATTGGAGGAGGAATTGCAAAGAATTCCTGGAAGGTCTGAAGAACCTGAAGAAGTCGTATGAGACGACATCTAAAGGTATTTATGTTATAGAAGTAAATGTTGCTTCATATTCAGGTTCTAATTCTTGGGTATTGGATACCGGCTGTGGTGCTCATATTTGTACTAATATGCAGGACCTGCGCAGCAGTAGAACGCTGAAGAAAGGACAAGTGGACCTGCGAGTTGGAAATGGAGCAAGAGTTGCTGCATTAGCCGTAGGAACTTATCATTTGTCTTTGCCTTCTGGCATGATTTTAGAGTTGGAGAATTGCTACTATGTACCTGCGATAAGCAGGAATATCATTTCTATTTCTGTTTTAGACATGAATGGTTTTGAATTTTCGATTAAGAACAAATGTTGCTCTTTCATTCGAAATAATATGTTCTATGGTAGCGCCCCATTAGAGAATGGGCTTTATATTCTCAACCAATCAACGCCGGTCTATAACATAATTAACAAACGGTTTAAAACTAATGACTCAAACCCGACCTTTCTCTGGCATTGTCGTTTGGGCCACATTAATGAGAAGAGGATTCAAAAGCTCCATCGAGATGGGCTTTTAGACTCATTTGATTATGAATCATTTGAAAAATGTGAATCCTGCTTAATGGGCAAAATGACTAAAACCCCTTTCAATAAGAGAAATGAAAGGGCCAGTGACTTGTTGGGCCTTGTACATACAGATGTATGTGGCCCAATGAGCATAAGTGCTAGAGGAAACTTTAGGTACTTCATTACATTTACTGATGATTTCAGTAGATATGGCTATGTTTATCTTATGAAACATAAGTCGGAATCCTTTGAAAAGTTCAAGGAGTTCCAAAATGAAGTACAGAACCAACTTGGCAAAAGTATCAAAGCTCTTCGATCTGATCGTGGAGGTGAGTACTTGAGCCAAGAGTTCGATGATCATCTTAAGGATTGTGGAATCGTTTCACAACTTACTCCTCCTGGAACACCTCAATGGAACGGTGTATCTGAGAGGAGGAATCGGACTTTATTGGATATGGTCCGATCGATGATGAGTCATGTGGACCTACCGTTATCCTTCTGGGGATATGCTCTTGAGACGTCTGCGTTTATGCTGAACAGAGTTCCATCTAAATCAGTTGAAAAGACTCCATATGAGATATGGACTGGAAAAGTTCCAAGTCTGTCTTTTCTTAAAATTTGGGGTTGTGAAGCTTATGTCAAGCGATTGATAACTGATAAGCTTGCACCCAAATCTGATAAGTGCTACTTCGTAGGTTACCCTAAGGAAACCAAGGCGTACTACTTCTACAACCGATCCGAGAACAAAGTGTTTGTTGCTCGGAATGGTGTCTTTCTTGAGAGAGAATTTCTTTCCAAGAAAGACAGTGGGAGTAAAGTACAACTCGAAGAGATTCGAGAATCACAGGACGCTACTCAACCTAATGAGGAAGAGCAGCCGTTGGGTTCACAAGAGGTTGTGGAACCAACACAGCCGTTGGATTCACAAGAGGTTGTGGAACCAACACCTGTGGTGCCTGTAGTTCGCAGATCCGAAAGGATTCGCAACGAGGTCGAGAGATATGGATTTCTCGTAACTCACTGCCATGATCTGTTGATCATTGACAGCGATGAACCTGCGAACTTCGAAGAAGCCATGATGGGCCCTGACTCCGAAAAGTGGCTTGAGGCCGCTGGATCCGAAATGGGTTCCATGTCACAGAACCAAGTATGGACTTTGGTTGATTTACCTGATGGTGTAAAAGCCATCGAGTGTAAATGGGTCTTCAAGAAGAAGATCGATGTGAATGGAAACGTTCAGATTTATAAAGCTAGATTGGTGGCAAAAGGTTTCAAACAAGTTCATGGTATTGACTATGACGAAACCTATTCCCCAGTCGCCATGCTTAAATCTATTCGGATTCTCCTAGCGACTGCTGCTCATCATGACTATGAGATTTGGCAGATGGATGTGAAAACAGCTTTCCTTAACGGGATTCTGGAGGAGGATGTGTACATGACACAACCTCCAGGTTTCACAGACCCTAAAAATGCTGGGAAGGTATGCAAGTTTCATAAATCCATTTATGGATTGAAGCAAGCATCTCGGAGTTGAAACCTTCGTTTTGATGAAGCGGTCAAAATGTTTGACTTCATCAAGAACGAAGAGGAACCATGCGTTTACAAGAAGACTAAAGGGAGCGCAGTTGCATTTCTCGTACTATACGTAGATGACATACTCCTTATTGGAAACGACATTCCATTGCTTCAGTCTGTAAAGACTTGGCTTGGAAGTTGCTTCTCGATGAAGGATATGGGAGAAGCCGCATACATTCTTGGAATAAGAATCTATAGAGATAGATCGAAGAGGCTAATTGGACTCTGTCAGGACACTTATATCGATAAGGTCTTACACAGTTTCAATATGCATGATTCCAAGAAGGGCTTGCTTCCGATGTCACATGGCATCACTCTCAGCAAGAAGCAGTGTCCTTCGACACCTGCGGAGCGAGAGCGTATGGGTAGGATTCCTTATACTTCTGCAATAGGATCTATCATGTATGCCATGCTATGTACACGTCCGGATATCGCTTGTGGTTTGAGCATGACGAGCCTATACCAATCTGATCCCGGTGAGAATCACTGGGCTGCCGTCAAGACAATTCTGAAGTATTTGAGAAATACTAAGGATAAGGTCTTGAGCTCATGCTGAGTGGATACACCGACGCTATTTTCCAGACGACTCCCGATCTCAATCTGGTTATGTTTTCTGTCTGAATGGCGGTGCAGTTAGTTGGAAGAGTTCCAAGCAAAGCACCGTGGCGGATTCCACGACTGAAGCTGAATACATTGCTGCTTCAGAAGCGGCAAAGGAGGCTGTTTGGATCAGAAAGTTCATCATTGAACTTGGTGTCATTCCTAGCATATCTGAGCCTGTGGCATTGATGTGTGACAACAATGGGGCCATAGCTCAAGCAAAGGAACCCAGATCACACCAGAAGTCCAAACACATCGAGATAAGATATCATTTGATACGAGAGATTATCGAGAGAGGTGATGTGAGGGTCATCAGAGTTCCGACGGACGATAATGTTGCTGATCCTCTGACCAAGCCACTTCCACGGCCTAAGCATGAGTATCATGTTGCTGCAATGGGAATTAGATTTCTTGAGCAGTAATCTTAGTTTCATGAGAGTGTCATTGATAGGGGTATCAAAGTCAATCACATAGGTATGTGTTGAGAACATAGTATCGGACATGACCCACTAATGAGAACTCAACAAGATTGTTATATGAGTGTCATATGAGTTTCTCATTACGACTATAGAGTATAGTCCTTAGACCTGAGTTCATCATGATTTCCTGCATATGAATTGGTCTGCTTTGACTTTGTCAAACGTCAGCCGTGACTGGTGACTATTAAGACATTGATTGGGCATATCATGAAGTGCGTAGGGAACAAGGGATGGAACAAGATGGAATTTGTCCCTCCCATATAACGGGAGATAAATATCTCTGGGCCTATTGAAGATTTGGTACTGAGGGAAAGTGTGGCCACACTCGAACGAGCTGAAAGTCAGTCGTTTGTTTTTATCAGTACAAATCAGAGTTCGATAAACATGATTTGGCTTTATAAGCATGACACGAGCTCTTGCCTTATGCTGAATCGAGATATAGAGACAAAGGGATTATTGGAATAAGTTGATTCCAGTACAAGTGGGAGATTGAAGGGAATGTCCTGGAGATCATACTTGTATACACTCTGATATAGTTGTGAAGTCGAGATAAGACTATCATGTGATGCTGGGTAATTATAATGCTTTGCTAGAAGCTGCTTATAACTTATGAGTTGTGAACTCATTGCCAACATCATATGATCCTATAGGGTCACACACCTAAGCAAACTGGATAACAAATACTGGGAATGATCATTAAAGTAATGATCTCATCAATGTGTAATTGTTACACGTTGATATTGAGTTTACATGAGAGTGTC
>JAHZTW010000003.1:73379627-73391489 GCA_020283515.1 Alliaria petiolata | reverse complement strand
ATTTTGCCACTTTCAAGACAGCTACAAAGGTTCTTCAAAGCGGATTTTGGTGGCCTACATTGTTCAAGGACACTCATGAGTTCATCAAGACATGTGAACCTTGCCAAAAGAAGGGAAACATAAGCAAGAGGGATGAGATGCCCCAAAACCCTATCTTAGAAGTGGAGTTGTTTGATGTATGGGGCATAGACTTCATGGGACCTTTCCCATCTTCTTATGGAAACAAGTATATCTTGGTAGCAGTTGATTATGTCTCCAAGTGGGTAGAAGCTATTGCAAGTCCTACTAATGACTCCAAGGTTGTGGTGAAGATGTTCAAGAGTATAATCTTCCCAAGGTTTGGTGTGCCAAAAGTTGTGATTAGTGATGGGGGAAGCCATTTCATCAACAAGGTCTTTGAAGGGTTGTTGAGCAAGCATGGTGTCAAGCATAAGGTAGCCACTCCTTACCATCCTAAAACTAGTGGTCAAGTGGAAGTCTCAAACCGTAAGATCAAGACTATCGTAGAGAAAAATGTGGGTATAACAAGAAAGGATTGGTCAATCAAGATTGATGATGCTTTGTGCGCTTATAGGACAGCTTTCAAAACACCAATTGTAAGGTCTACTTTCAACCTTGTGTATGGAAAAGCTTGTCATCTACCCGTTGAGATTGAACACAAGTCTTTGTGGGCTGGGAAGCTTCTCAACTACAATATAAATACAGCCCAAGAGAAGAGATTGATTCAACTCCAAGAGCTTTAGGAGATTAGACTTGAGTCTTATGAAAGTTCAAGGATCTACAAGGAAAGGACCAAGGCTTTCCATGACAAGAGGATTGTGAAGAAAGAGCTGAGTGTTGGTGACAAAGTCCTTCTTTATAACTCTAGACTGAAGTTGTTCCCGGGTAAGCTCAAGTCAAGGTGGGGAGGCCCTTTTGAGATTTAAGAAGTATTGCCTTATGGAGCCATCACCTTGATTGGGAAGAATGGGGACAGTTTCACAGTCAATGGTCATAGGGTCAAGCCATACTTGGTGAATGAGTCTAAGCAAGAAGCAAGCTCATGCCCTCTTCAAGATCCCACTCTTGCCTAAAAAGGTTTGAAAAGTCGAGTTAATGATGTTAAACAAGCGCTCTTGGGAGGCATTCCCATGGTTATCCTTGTATATATTCTTGATTTAGTTCTATGATCATGTTTCTTTAAGTTTTTGAAAGTATTAGGTTAAGTATGGAGGGCTTTGACTTGAAGAAAAGGAGGAGAAGAAATGTTTAAAGATGGTCTGACGAACTGGATCGACGTAGGTGGTCGATCCAGACGTCCAGGGGTTCAATTCTATCAAATGGATCGACGAGCTACCTCGAGCCACTTTTCCAGGGGTTCAGTTCGAGCAAATGGATCGACCAGCACCTCGAGCCACTTCGCCAGAGGTTCAGTTCGACCAATTGGATCGACGAGCTGCGTCGAACCACTTTTCCATGGGTTCAGTTCGAGCAAGTGTGTCGACCAGCACGTCAATCCAAACCCAAAAACAGATTTGCTTGACTTTTCTTCCTTCCTTTGACCGGTTTAATGTTGACCCCCCCCCCCCACTTATATTGAACCGATTTTAGGGGATTAAAAACTTCTTCTTCCCCATATCTCTTACTCATTCACGTTTTATACTCATTCACCAAGGATAAGAACTTTTTTTCCCCTTTTATCTCTCAATTATCAAATTCTTTGATTCCAAGTGCTACATTTCCGAAATTTTCTGTCAATCTTGATTTCTTAGTTGATTTCGGCCATACCTTTGCGTGGAACCAAGGTTTGTCTTCTCATCCTCTCTGTTAATCTTTTATTTCTCCTTGAGAATGAATTGGAAATTAGGGTTGATAGAAAGGCTTTGTATGGATTGATTGAGTTTGGTATAGTTGAATATTGTTATGGGTGATGATTGTTGAAGTTTTCAAGGAGTTACATGGGAAAATTTTGATTTTTGAACTTTTTTCTGTAGGATTTTAAAGGGTTGCGAAAATTCATGTTTTTGCCTAATTATTGTTCAAAAATTTCAAAATTGGTTTCTTTAACCTTGTTTTCCCATGTTGTATAAGTAATTAAGTTAGAATCCTTATGAATTTTAATTTGTTATCACTTAAAGGATGCTTAATTTGAAAATTTACTTGTTGATTTCTTTGGATGATAAAAGAGATTAATTCTTGCTATTAATTCATTACCATAGAATTTTAACTCTTGAAACCTTCATAGAGTCTTGTGATTACATGCTTGTTGCTTTCATGAGTTTAAAATCAACTTATACTCACTCCTCTCCAAGATTTTCAATTTTATAGGTAATATGGGGAGAACAAGAAGTGAAGTTAGCAAGAAACAAGGCAAGAGGCCAGCGGAGGTTGAAGAGGAACCCGAGGAGAGTCCACCGGTCATAAGGAAGTTGTCTCAAAAGAGGGAGATTAGTAAGGAGAAAGCCAAGGCAAGGCGAGCCGAGAAAGCTACGGCCACGCCTCCAACGACCTCGGATGTGTACAAGGCCCTTATGGAGAGACCTTTCAAGGGAACCAAGTACCCGGATCATGAGTTGCTAGATGAGTTGGGTCTCTTGGAGGATGTGACAGCGATTTTCCGGAATTTTGGGTGTGAGAGGTTGTTTAACCAATCATACCCGAGCTACCAAGAGGAGACATGCCAATTCCTCTCTACTTTGAAGGTGACGACTTCGAGTTCGGGAGGGGTTAATAGAGAAAGGGATGGCTTCGGTTTCATCCAATTTCGGGTTCTCAACAAATCCTACAAGATGGGCTTCAAGAAGGTAAGTGAGGTGCTTGGCTTTGATGAGGGGACCGGTGCGGGATCCTGCTTGGATGTTACAAAGTTAGAGTTGGAAAAGCTTTGGAAGATGCTTGGTAATGGTAGTTACTAGACCAGGAGAGTCAAGAGCTCCATGATCCGTCATCCCGCGATTCGCTATTCTCACAAGGTGTTAGCTCACTCCTTCTTTGCAAAGAAGGAGACCGTGGTTGTAACTGCATAAGAATTGTAAATGCTTGATGTTGGGCTCAAGAACATCATCCGTTTCTTTGATGACAACTCCCAAATGCGAGGTGATGCTACGGGAAATGGTATGGTGCAGCTTTGGGTGGCTCATGCGGCGAGTTACTATGGTCGGGCAATGGGCAAGAAAGATCGCTCATCCCAACTTACCATTGGAGGCATGATCACGCCGATCCTCGAGGAAGTTGGCATCAATTTGGGAGTACCTTCGGCCGAGAAGCAGTTTCTAGACTCCGCCTACCTCGTTAAGGCTCAGTTTTTGGTTAAGAAAGGAAGTGGTTACCGGTACAGTTTCAACATTGAAAGGCTCAAGGAGGCTACAATCCGACTCCCTTGCATTCACCTCATAATCCTTAAGGAGAGGTCCAACGCCACCTTCACTCCATCTGACGAGCATCTAGACGACATAGAGACCCTCCCGGTATCCTCATGGGACACATACCACGTGCCTTATCAAGCTCCCCCGGTCTATGGTAGCGATAGGTGCAACTTTGAGCCTTATGAAGGAACCAACCAAGGAGAGCCTTCTAGACAATCTCACCAACACATCAAGCTTCTCCAAAGATGTAACAAATGGCAAGACAAGACCATTAGGAAGCTTGTGAAGACTATCAAGGGGATGAAGAGGCAAATCAAAGACCTCACGGCTAAGGTTGAAGGAGTTCCTTCCTCAAGGCATGAAGAAGGGCACCAAGAAGATGATGAGGGTGATAGTATTATGGCGGGAAGACGCCATTCCTTCCAAAGATCCCCGAGTGCAACAAGCCATGATGATGAGCCACGCCCCTCCTCCTATGAGACCTGAAGGCGCGAGAAGAGAGTCATGCGATCCCCCACTCCTCAGTCAAGCAACCCATCATACTCCATGAACTCTTACTCCTCCTCCTCCATTCGCTTTTTATCAAGGTACAACTCCAAACAATTGTAAATACCATTTCGTTTTTTATTTTGTGTTTTGAAATCTTCTCCAAGTTTGGATTACACAAGGGACTGTGTAACTTAAGTTTGGAGGAGTATGGTGTATTTGATCTTGTGTTTTGTGATCTTATTTTCCTTTTTCATGCATTTTTGAGTCTCATGCATTCATCTATGGCATAGAAAAAACCAAAAGAAATGGAAAAATTTCAAAAATTTCAAAAAAATAGCATGTAGTTGCATTTGCATTTGTCACATAAGTAGGATTGAGTCTAGCTTTCATATAGAACTGCATTCTTGCATAGGGGACAATGATAGACTTTCCTTGTAAGGTGTTAAGCTCATGAATTGGTTCAAGGCCCTAGTTAGTAGTCCTTTGATGTTTTGTGCAAACTTTGAAATTAAGTTCTAACCATACTAGGATCATTTGTTTTAATTTTCTTGGCTTAAAGTTGAAAAGAGCATGAATTGAATCCTTTCCTATCAAGTGAAACCTTAATATGGATTTTGAATTATCATACTTGTGCATTTGGAAAAGGATACATGGATTACAAAAAAAAATTTAGGCTTTCTTATTCACTTCACCACTCTCTTGTAAGCCTAAATAGAACACCACACCTTAACCCTTACCCTCCTTTCAAGCCAAAACTCTTGTGTGATTACAAATTGTGAGGCCTTATTTTTGATTGAACTTGGCATAAAGTGTTAGGTTTAGGGCGACATGTCTAGACTCTCATATTGATGCTAGCTTTGTGACAAATAAGGTTTTTCCGCCTTTTAGCAATGTCCCAACAGCTATCAACCGAAGCAGTACAGCGTATGGGGTATCAAACCATTTTGGGAGCGTTAGTTAAACAAATCGGTCATATCGGTGTCATAAGTCAAGCTAAAAATAGATAAAGGTTAAGACTTTACTACCAAAAACGACTAAAGGATTGATCTTGTGTCACTCAAGACCGAAAATAAGAAAACTTTAAAGACTCTAAACAGGAAATAGATATGTAAGCGGTAAAAAGATAAACTTTCAAGATAAAAGAAGGATCTTGATGAGCATCATGAACTAGGTAACTCTCGGGTTGACTTATCAAGCTAAAGCTTTTGGATCGTATCAAGACTTGGTCTTTTGATGGTGATTATTAGGTAAAGGGATCCTCAAATCGTTTAGCCCATGGCGTTTGGGTCTAAACTCTTTGAATCTCTGTGACCATAGACTAGTCGCATAGCGGTACAATAGAAGAAACAAGCATCTACAACGTCCCTATTGAACTGTAAGACCCTTAGACAGATGGTTAGTTTTAGCCTAAGGAATCAAACTCTTGTTCATGGATCCGGCTAAGCAAGAACGTGGTGTTCGTGTCAAGCCGCCTATGGACTTTAAACTAGATGGCCAAACTAGACTAAGCTTTGAGAATGATAAACAAGAAAGAATCTAACTTTATGTTTTAGCTAAGCATGAAATATAAATCCGAGAGTCCCTTGGTCCTTTCAACCCATCAAAGTCCTAAAAAGACTACTCACAAGCCATTTGAGAAACCTCAAAATCCATAAGGATGAGAGAGTGACTCATAAGCTGCGAGATAATCAAAAACAAGAAAAGGAAGAATCTTTAAGAAAATAACACTAAGCTATAAGACTTAAAATTTCAAGATTGCATAAAAATCAAAGCTTTAAATAAGCTTCAATGGTGGAAAATACAAGTCTCGGTTTTGTTTTTGAAAGAGAAGACAGAAAAAAAAAGTAGAAAGCGTGATAAAGAGATAAGAGTGAGGGAGTGGGTATTTATACACAAAAAGGGAAAAATCTAAACGTTGGGACCACTTTCCCGAAATGGTACTATTTTGGATTTTAGCGTTTCGGGCTCAAGCCGTTGTGAGCAAGCCGAAACGCTGCTTCTTCTTGATTCTTCGGGCAGTCTCCATATCGGGCAAGGATTTCGGGACCATGTCGTGAAGGCTCGCCTTCCTTGGTACTTGAATCGGGTACTTCCCGTTGCCTTGCTCCAGTATCCGTCTTTTGGCCTTGATATATCATGGTTTTGACCCGTTTTTGGACCATGATATAAGTGTTTTTATTGAGTCTTTATACTATTTTTGAGTCTCTTTGAGTCTTTTACAGGTTAGACTACGTTTGGAGCAAAGTTAGAGATTCTGGAACATTTCGGAGCATTTTGGAGAAGCCACCGAAGTGATGAAGTCGGAAGAGTAGATTCACACGCAAGGTGTTGATCGATACCATCAGTGTCGATCGACACCAGACGAGCCGACCAAAGATTTCGCACTTCCATCAGAAAAAGGAAATCAGCTGAAGTTTTCATTATTTACAAGATTTGCCCCTGACGCAAGTTTGCCTATAAATATAGTTTTTCAGCCATTGTTTAGGATACACTTTACAACACACATTATTTTAGTGAGAGATTTTTAGAGAGATTTTAGAGAGAAGAAATTGTCTCTTTCAGAGCAAATTTGGAACTCCTTTGTTTCTATTAATTTCTTTTATGCAAACTATTTTATTCATGATGTTTTCTTCATTAATCATGTATGAGTAGTTTGCTAGTTAGGTTTAGGGTTTTTCAAAGGTGATTGATGATTTGTTAGGTCGGATTAAATTGTTAGGATAAAATCATTAGAGTTCTTCATCTGGATTTGTGTTTAATGCTTATTCTAGCTTCATGACCTAGAATCTGATCTTAGGTTAATTAATAGATGCGAGAGTATTATTGATTGCCTGAACTAATGTTAGATGAGCAAAATACCTATTCGCAAAGAGATTTGGTTTAGGATTTTGTGAACAATCGAACCTGAACTTTAATGCTTGTCTGAATTGTTAGGATTTGCAAAGAGATTTGGAATTCTAGGGTTTAGACATAGATAATCTTCGCAGCGAGAGTTGGTTAATTTTACATTAGTGTTTCGAGTTCGAGAACAGATCTTCATTATTCCTAACATTCTGTCTAGACCTGAGATTTAGATCACCTGAGAATTTCCCTGAACCTAGCGTTTCGTCTCCTGAAGTTTACATCGCTTATAATTGCTTTCTGTCTTTACTTTTATTATTCTTCTTAGCTTAATTCGAAATTAGAAGTTCGTTGTGTGACTATCCCTTCTCTGTGGATTCGATCCCTAAGTACTACAACTGATCTCTTAATTTGAGAGAGTTGCTTTAGGGTAAATTTGACCCATATCAAATTTTGGCGCCGTTGCAGGGAAGGAGATTAGTTGCCTACAGATTTCTAGTATTAAGATTTTGTCTAGGTTTTTAATTTTGTTTTTGTTACTGATAAATTTTCTCATCTTTGGTTTCAGGTGCATGCCCAGTACCAGAAGCAACAAGGAAGAGGAACTAGTCCCATTGAACCAGGAGCTCGGTCATCTCGAATGCACAAACCGAGCATCTGCTCGAGCGTCGATCGACACAGAGAGCATCGATCGACACCATACCTTAGTGTCGACCGACACCGCTTGTATCGATCGACACCAGACGCAGATCGAGATGTCAGAACCACTGATCCTAATGCGCAACGAGGCAGGCGACCTTGTTGACCTACAAGGCAATAGAAGGAACGCCCAAGGCCAGAGAATCGATGAGGCTGGCGCCATCATCGTCGAAGCTGCAGAAGCTGGGCGTGGAAGAACATTAGGCGAGTACAACCGCCCAGACCAGTTCTATGCTAATAGAGCTGCGATCTGTCCTCCTGCATTCCAAATGAATGACTTCGAGCTGAAGCCTGCCTACTTCCAGCTCGTAGCTCAGAATCCTTTTCATGGTCTTCCTAATGAACATTCCATGGACCACATAGAGAGATTTGAAGACTCGGCTTCAAGCATTAAGGCCAATGGAGTTACATATGATTATCTCTTCTGCAAGCTTTTCCCTTACTCGCTTGCTGGAGATGCATCACACTGGCTGAAGCAATTGCCACCAGGATCTTTGACTACATGAGAAGACACAAAAAATGCATTCTTATGCAATTTCTTTGATGATGCGAGATCAGAAGAGCTGAGGACGAAGATCACTACATTCTCGCAAGGACCCACTGAAGCATTCAAAGCTTCTTGGGTAAGATTTAGATCATACCAGAGGGATTGCGTAACATCCGTGATCTTCGGATCAAGCGGTACGGCCGCGGTACGAGTCTTGGTACGGATGAGGTACGAGTCTTGGTACGGCCGCGGTACGAGTCGCGGTACGGATGCGCGGTTCGATTGGGAATCAGATTTTTAAGGCCGGAATTAAGAAAAATCAGGGGGTTAGCTGAGAATCCGAGTGTTTGAACTGGCTGGAAGATTAGCCGAGTGATTGGGCAAGTTTGCCGAGCTTACTTTGACTTGGATATAGCTTACCACCCGAGAAAGGCTAATCTGGTCGCGGATGCTATAAGCCGGAAGAGAGTGGCTGTGGATTCGGAAAGGGACATGGAAGAATTAGTTGGAATGGTTGGAACATTGCGGTTGGCTGCCTTGACTGATGATTTGGAACCATTGGGTCTTGGCGCGGCTGATCAAGCGGATTTGCTGACTAGGGTTCGGTTGGCTCAAGAGTTGGACGAGAATTTGATCAAGATGGCTAAGAATGATCAGACAGAGTATCAGACTTCGAACAATGGGACGATCGTGGTGAATGGCCGTGTGTGCGTTCCGAATGATCAGAACCTTCGGGAAGAAATTCTCAAGGAAGCACACCAGTCTAGATTCTCCATTCATCCGGGAACGACTAAGATGTACCGTGAACTTAAGCGGTATTATCACTGAGTCGGAATGAAGAGGGACGTGGCTAAGTGGATAGCCGGATGTTCGACTTGTCAGATGGTAAAGGCCGAGCATCAAGTGCCGAGTGATTTGCTGCAAAGCTTACCGATTCCCGGGTGGAAGTGGGACATGATCACGATGGACTTCGTGACTGGATTGCCTGCAGTGGATAAGAAAGACGCGGTCTGGGTGATCGTGGATAGATTGACTAACTCCGCACACTTCTTGGCCATCAATAAGATGGATAATGTTGCGGTTTTGGCCAAGCGGTACGTGGAAGAGATAGTCCGATTGCATGGAGTACCAGAAAGTATAGTGTCTGACCGAAACTCCAAGTTTACTTCGGCATTTTGGAGAGCCTTGCATAAGGCGATGGGGACTAAGTTACATATGAGCACGGCTTATCATCCTCAAACAGATGGACAGTCGGAAAGGACTATCCAGACACTTGAAGACTTGTTGCGAGCTTGTGTGTTGGATCGGGGCGGCAAGTGGGAACATTATCTGCACTTGGCCGAGTTCTCTTACAACAATAGCTTTCAAGCTAGCATTGGGATATCACCTTACGAGGCTTTGTATGGACGGCCTTGCAGAACTCCCTTGTGTTGGACGCAAGTGGGGGAGCGAAGTATCTTTGTCCGTGACTTTGTGGAGGAAACGACTGAGAGGATCAGGGTGCTTAAGTTAAACATGAAGGCAGCTCAGGATATACAGAAGAGTTATGCCGATAAGCGCAGGAAAGAGTTAGAGTTTGCTGTGGGCGACATGGTTTATCTCAAGACAGTCACGTACAAGGGTAAAGATCGAGCAACTCATAATGCTAAGTTAAGTCCGCGGTATATGGGGCTGTATAGGATTTTAGAAAGGATCGGTCCAGTGGCTTACCAGTTGGAATTGCCGCCATCCATGGAACAATTCTACAAGGTGTTCCACGTTTCTATGCTAAGGAAATGCATAAGTGACTGGGACAATGTGATTCCCGAACCACCTTCGGACTTAAGGGAAAACATGACTATTGAGGGAAGTCCAGTTCGGATTGTGGGAAGGAAAGTTAAGGCTGAACGCAAGAAGAAAGTTCAGATGATTCAAGTCGTTTGGGACTGTGATGGTGAAGAGGAAGTGACTTGGGAACCGGAAGAAAGAATGAAGGCTGAATTTCCTAAGTGGTTCGATAAACTTAAGGAAAATCCGGAGTTAAGTGGACCGAAGAAGACTCGAGGACGAGACTAAGTTAAGTGGGGAAGAGTTGTAACATCTGTGATCTTCGGATCAAGCGGTACGGCCGCGGTACGAGTCTTGGTACGGATGCGGTACGAGTCTTGGTACGGCCGCGGTACGAGTCGCGGTACGGATGCGCGGTTCGATTGGGAATCAGATTTTTAAGGCAGGAATTAAGAAAAATCAGGGGGTTAGCTGAGAATCCGAGTGTTTGAACTGGCTGGAAGATTAGCCGAGTGATTGGGCAAGTTTGCCGAGCTAAGATCAGAACAACCGAAAGAAAATGAAGCTGTCCGTGAAAATCAGAACTGGCCGCGAAAATCGGAGCGTGGTCGGATGGGAGCTGGACTTGAGCTGGGCGAGAGTGGCTCGGACAAGTGAATTTCGGACAGTCCGTGTTTTTCGGAACACTTGGTCGGAATTCGGACAGGACAGTTATCATGGTCTGAGCTGAGCTGGAATATCCGAGAGTCTTTGTGGATTATTCGGATGGAAACAGAAATATCCGCTAAGTTATTCGGATGGCCGAGTGGGAACGGTTATGGCCGAGAGAAATGTTTAAGTGCGTGGCTAAAGTAAGCGGGAACGGTTATTTGGCTTACTGAAGCGAGTTTGGCCGAGTGAAAGTGCGGAAACGGTTGCTGGCACTTGGACGCTCGAGCAAAACGCTGCAGATCGACTAAAGGAAGAGTTTTGGCCGAGGAAACACGCGGAAACGGTTATCCGGCTGGGCAAAACGATGCGGATTGATTAATGAACGGTTTTGGAGCAGTTTCTCGCCAAAATCCGCCTAAGTATCATTTCTGCAGCATTCCTTCGAGAAAACACAGAAAGACTCGAGAGAAAAATACAGAGAAAGTCCGAGAGAGAATTTGTAGCATCCGCGACCAGAAATCCTAAGTATGGTCGTGCGGGTCATGAGATGACCGTTGTATATATGTCCTGGTATAGTGGAGGTTCGTCCGTTTCTGTAAATATGTGTGTTGTACAGTGGTACGTCCGTGGTACCGTCTGTGGTACGTCTGTGGTACCGTCCGTGGTATGTCTGTGGTACGTCCGTGGTACCGTCCGTGGTACGTCCGTGGTATGTTTGGGGTACCAAACCGTGGTACGTCCGTGAGGTTAAGTACCGTACTGTGGCTGGACCGAATAAATATTATAAAAATTTGTCTAAGTGTCGAGGGACGAAGGTTTTAGGCCGTGGGTCGTGGTTTTTCTCGAGAGAATGTGGATTTTCTCGAGAGGAAAATGATTTATCCCGTGTTTGGCCGAGTGGTTTAAGTCTGGCCGAGAGAAAAAGGAAAGTTGGCCGGTTTGGCCGAGAGAAACTTGATTTGGACTGAGAGAAAAGTAAACCGCATGGGATAAATCGTGGTTGGCTGGTTTATTTTTAGGGTTTCGCGTTTATAAGGGAGTTTTGGGGATTTCTCACGGGGGGCCGCATCTAATCTGGAGAGAAAAGGGAAAAATCCCGAGAGAAAAGTGAGCCGCTGGAGAGATCGTGAGTTCCGTGCCGATTCTGGGAATTCGGTTTGGAGAGAAACGACTCAGAAGGGTCGATTTACCGAGGGCAGGATCAAGTTTGTCCGAGGAATTCTGCTTGGATCGAGAGATATCTGGGAGAAAGAAGATTCGGTCGAGAGAAAGTCGAGTTCATTCGAGAGAATCGAGAGCCGTCGTGAGATCGCGTGCTCGGTTCTGTTTCTGGGAATTCTAATCGAGTGAACCGACTTGGAGTGGTCGATTTACCGAGAGAAGGACCAAGTTTGTCCGATGAATTTGGTCTGGATCGAGAGTTATCCGAGCAAAGAAGTTTCGGCCGAGAGACAGCCGAGTTCGTCCGAGCGATTCTGGTTGCATCCGAGAGATCGTGTGTTCGGTCTTGATTCTGAGATTTCTGTCCGAGTTATTCGATTTGAAATAGGTGATTTACCGAGAGTAGGCTCGATTGTTGCCGAG
>JAHZTW010000003.1:73346928-73378081 GCA_020283515.1 Alliaria petiolata | reverse complement strand
CATGATGATGGCAGGAAGGAAGGGATGGATTATACTTGGGTAGAATAGGTCGTTTTTATGCAATGTAATAGCTTATTAGCGAACTCTCATTGTATGACTCGAACCTCAGTTTTCTATCTAAGTTATTTATGCTAAGAACTTGTCTGAATCGCTTAAAATCTCTAAGTCTTGGAAAAACACGCTGAAATTTGACTAAGTATGGAAAAAGTTAAAAATTACCCGAGGCCGGCCAGGAAGTGGCCGAGCCAGACTGTACCGCGGTACATGATTTCCGGGTTAGGGCATTTCAATTTGGTATCAGAGCGTGGTCGGTTCTAGGACAGTCTTTAGCATAAATGGGTTAGCGGGTATCCATCCTTCCAAGCCTGATGTGCCGCGGTAAGTTGTTGTTTCTGTGAAAACTAAGTTGATGTGGCAAGCTTAGTTAACTGTTCCGAACCTTGCAGATGGCTAGGAGTAACCGTGCTGCTAGGAGAAATGCGAGAGAGACTGTGGAAAACTCGATTAACCGAGATGGTGAGAATGTTGCTGAGAATCACCACGTGAATGTTGAAGTGAATGCGGCTGGAAACAATGCTGGGATTGGGAATTTGGGGGCTAATGCTGCGGCTGCTGCTGCGGCTGCTGCTGCTGCGGCTGCTGCAGCTCCAGTCAGATTGGAGGCAGTGTTGGGCATGCTGGCTCAGGTGTTGTAAAGATTGCCAGCTGCTGCACCTGTCGAAGTGGAACAGCCGCGAGTTGTTGATCCGGTTGTGGAAGTGGAACCAGTGCCGGCTGGGGCAAGGGCTCCATCGTATCTGAAGGTGATGGAACACATGCAGAAGTTGGGGACCCGATTCTTCACCGGTGGAACACAGCCGATGGAGGCAGATGACTGGGTTAACCGGCTTGAGAGGAACTTTGATTCAATCCGTTGTCTAGATGGATATAAGACGGATATTGCGGTTTACTACTTGGAAGGGAACGCGCATACTTGGTGGAAGAGTGTGATGACTCGCAGGAATGGTCTGGTTGTTGGATGGGGGACCTTCTGTGCCGAGTTCAGGAAGAAGTACTTTCCACGGGAAGCTTTCATTCAGCTGAAAAGTGCGTTCATAGACCTTCAGCAAGGGTCAATGACCGTGAGGGAATATGAAGCTGAGTTTAACCGACTCAAGAGGTACGGTGGGCGTGACTTGGAAGATGATGAGAACCAGGTCCGTCGATTCATGCGCGGGTTGCGTGTTGAGATCAGCACTCGCTGCAAGATTTTTGAGTATGGTACTTTGGCCGAACTGGTGGAGAAGGCTGCCGAGCAGAAAGCTGGCATGGCCGAGGAAGTAAGGCTTCTTGGTCCAGTGATAACGGTTAAAACCGTGAGTGTTGCTGGGAAGAATCAGAAGTTTGGAAAGGGGGCTCCTTCGGGAAAGCCATCTAGTGGACGCCGTGCGTGCGTGACTTGTGGAAAGATGCACGAAGGTCAGTGCAGGAGGGCTTCGGGTGCATGCCACCGTTGTGGAAGTCTGGGCCACATGATCCGCGATTGTCCTGAACCGGATATGAGGGCTAAGAATGCGGAGCAGAGCGCAAGTCAGAGATTTTGTTACAATTGTGGTGAAGCTGGGCACTACAAGAACCAATGTCCGAAGCTGGTACAGCAGACTGGGAAACGTGCAAGTGATGGTGCGAACCCGCAGGCAAAGAGACAGGCCGTGATGCCGCGGATTTACACCATGGGTGAGGATGCTGCCGAGGCAAGCACTTCTCGCCCGATCACTGGTAAGCCCTATCCCTTACCTTAGTATTTTTCTGTGTGAAAATGCTTGTGTTACCTGAGGCAAGCACAACTCAGGATTTTGGAAAGGATCGGTCAAGTGGCTTACCGGTTGGAATTGCCGCCATCCATGGAACAATTCCACAAGGTGTTCCACGTTTCTATGCTAAGGAAATGCATAAGTGACCGGGACAATGTGATTCCCGAACCACCTTCGGACTTAAGGGAAAACATGACTATTGAGGGAAGACCAGTTCGGGTTGTGGGAAGGAAAGTTAAGGCTGAACGCAGGAAGAAAGTTCAGATGATTCAAGTCGTTTGGGACTGTGATGGTGAAGAGGAAGTGACTTGGGAACCGGAAGAAAGAATGAAGGCTGAATTTCCTAAGTGGTTCGATAAACTTAAGGAAAATCCGGAGTTAAGTGGACCGAAGAAGACTCGAGGACGAGTCTAAGTTAAGTGGGGGAGAGGTGTAACATCCGCGATCTTCGGATCAAGCGGTACGGCCGCGGTACGAGTCTTGGTACGGATGCGGTACGAGTCTTGGTATGGCCGCGGTACGAGTCGCGGTACGGATGCGCGGTTCGATTGGGAATCAGATTATTAAGGCAGGAATTAAGAAAAATCAGGGGGTTAGCTGAGAATCCGAGTGTTTGAGCTGGCTAGAAGATTAGCCGAGTGATTGGGCACGTTTGCCGAGCAAAAATCAGAACAACCGAAAGAAAAATGAAGCTGTCCGTGAAAATCGGAACTGGCCGCAAAAATCGGAGAGTGGTCGGATGGGAGCTTTACTTGAGCTGGGCAAGAGCGGCTCGGACAAGTGAATTTCGGACAGTCCGTGTTTTTCGGAACACTTGGTCGGATTTCGGACAGGACGGTTATCATGGTCTGAGTTGAGCTGGAATATCCGAGAGTCTTAGTGGATTATTCGGATGGAAACAGAAATATCTGCTAAGTTATTCGGATAGCCGAGCGGGAACGGTTATGGCCGAGAGAAATGTTAAGTGCGCGGCTAAAGTAAGCGGGAACGGTTAATTGGCTTACTGAACGAGTTTGGCCGAGTAAAAGTGCGGGAACGGTTACTGGCACTTGGACGCTCGAGCAAAACGCTGCGGATGGATTAATGAACGGTTTTGGGAGCAGTTCTCACCAAAAATCCGTCTAAGTATTGTTTCTGCAGCATTTCTTCGAGAAAACACAGAAAGACTCGAGAGAAAGTTTCAGAGAAAGTCTGAGAGAGAATTCGTCCGAGAGAAAGAGATTTGCAGAGAGATTGTTCGTGATTTTCGGATCCGATCGAGAGATAGCCGAGTGATTTCGACTGTCGCCGAGAGAGTTCGAGAAAAGTCCGAGAGAAGCGTGTTCGGATCGAGAGATCATCGAGAAACCGTCGACTAAATTCAAGATCTTTCTACAGCCGATTGACTAAGGTGAGTGCGTGACCGCGGGCTTCATGTCTAAGGTCGTTTTCATGCATAGATTCGATAGTCTTGATTGCTTGATTTAATCCGTGAGTTTTTACTGTTTGATTCATATTTCTGCGGAAATGGTAAAGGCTCGCAAGCCATGGTATAAGGCTCGGAAGCCAAGTAAGGCTCGATGGCCATGGTTAGGCTCGTGAGCCGATTTGATTGAATAAGCGTGATTGATTGATTGGATTGATTGCTTGGATGCGATTTTTATATATGTGGCTAAGTGGGTCGGGATGACCGCCTCACTAAGCAATTCGTTTGCTTATGCCTCCTTTGTGGATGCAGGTAAAGAAGTTCGTGAAGGGAACTGATCTTTGGAGCCGCGGCATGATGATGGCAGGAAGGAATGGATGGATTATACTTGGGTAGAATAGGTCGTTTTTATGCAATGTAATAGCTTATTAGCGAACTCTCATTGTATGACTCGAACCTCAGTTTTCTATCTAAGTTATTTATGCTAAGAACTTGTCTGAATCGCTTAAAATCTCTAAGTCTTGGAAAAACACGCTGAAATTTAACTAAGTATGGAAAAAGTTAAAAATTACTCGAGGCCGCCCAGGAAGTGGCCGAGCCAGACTATACCGCGGTACATGATTTCCGGGTTAGGGCATTTCAGATTGCCCACACCAAGGTTTCAGCGAGCAGCAACTTATCGGAATCTTCTATCGCGGGATTGATTGGAGATACCAGATGGCTTTAGACGCAGCAAGCAATGGCAATTTCAACACCAGATTTCCAGACGATGCAATGGTGCTTATAGAGAATTTGGCCTCTAGTAACAGCACCAAGAACGCAGACTTCGAAAGAAGACAACACGCTGGAGTGAATGGAGGAAGCCAAATAGCTGAGGTTAACAAGAAGCTGGACATCTTGATGGGGAAGAAGCAGGTCCACTTTACTAATGAAGTGGAGACTTTTGAGCCTGAAGAAGAAGAGGTTAACTACATAAATGGAGCTGGTTTTCAAGGACAGAGATTTAACAATCAGCAAGGCTATGGTTCTTCTTACCAGAAACCTTTTCAGAGCAACGGCTTCAATAGAACTTATGGTTCTTCTTCTTTCCAGAAGCCTCCTACACAAGACAATAAAGTGGAGTCTATGCTGGAGCAACTTCTGGAGGGCCAACAAAAGATGACAGTGGACTTCAATGGGAAGATTAATACCTTGTACACGGATCTGAATGGAAAAATTGAATCTCTAGGCACTCATGTCATGCAATTGGATGTTCAAGTAGCTCAAACTGCTGGAGCTTTGAAGAGGCAAAAAGGATTTCTTCCTGGGAAGACTGATACAAATCCCAGACACCATGTCAATGCCATCACAACAAGGAGCAGAAGCAAGCGGGAACCAGAGGAGAAGAAGAATCTAAGTGCTGAAGACCTTGTGGAGTTGGAGGAAATCGAAAAAGAAGCTCCAGAAGAGCCTGCAGATCCAGTGTCGATCAACACTCTGAAGAACTTCGCGAAGTCCAAAGCTCGAGCCCGTGTGTCGATCGACACCATGCCCAGACTTCACCAAATCGCGCTGAACTTTCAAAACTCGAAGAGGAAAGGGTGTATAAACCTAAGATACCCTATCCCCTGCCTCCCAGAAGATCTAAGCTGGAGAGAGAGGAAGCTAGATGCAAGGAGATGATGAGTAAGCTGATGGTTGAGCTACCCTTAGTTGACGCAGTCCAACTTTCACCTGCATTAAGAAGATATGTCAAGAGAATGGTTGCAAATGGTGTGAGTCCCGAAGAAGGAGCATTGCTTACTAGAGATATTAATGCAATTCTCTTGAACATAGTTCCAAGAAAAAAGAAGAAGAAGTGGGTTTCTGAACAAGTCAGTGCTGTGATGCAGAGGAAGATTCCAGAGAAGTTACCTGATCCAGGAAACTTTGTGCTAGATTGCTCAATATCAACAGGAAGGTTTCCTCGTTCTCTCTGCGATTTAGGTTCAAGTATCAACTTGATGCCATACTCAGTTGCTGTGAGACTTGGAATGACTGATTTCAAGCCAAGCAGAATCTCTCTAATCCTAGCTGATCGATCAAAGAGATTCTCAGAAGGTGTCTTAGAAGATGTTCCCCTGAAGATTGAAGGCTGCATAATTCCCACAGACTTTGTGGTCTTGAAGTATGATGAAGAACCTGCAGACCCTCTTATTCTGGGAAGATCATTTTTGGCTTCAGCTGGTGCCATAATTGATGTGAGAAGAGGGAAAATGGAGCTTGATTTGGGTGAAGTTGTCATGAACTTTGACATGGACAAATTAAGAGGACCATCCACCATTGATGGTCAAGCTTTTTCAGTATAGATGTCCATAGATGAAGGTCCAATCATGGAAAGTTCGGATGCCATTACTGCTGGGTATGTCAAGGAGCTTGATGCTGAAAATCAAGAGGACAAGCTGGTTATTCAAGAGGCATTGGCTGAGAATTCTAAGAAAAATGTGGAGCTTGAAGATTGGAGTGGAAACAATCATATATTCAGGACTTTGGGCGCAAATGAGGGGCTAATCAATGCTAAGTTGATGGAAGAAGACGTTTTCATCATGGAGACCAAGATTGCAGAGCTGAGTTGCAGAAATGATGCAGAGATTCGATGTCGATCGACACCCTACGCGGATCACACCAGAAGCTCTTTCCAACGCTGCAAGTTCATCTCATGTTTCATACAGATGCCTCCACATCCTACAACCCAAAAAACTCGCAGGAAGCAAAGGTATGCATTTCCTGCAATCAATTCCAAACCCCCTGATCTTGTCAATAAGAATTTTAAAGGTTCAAAAGATGTTTCACACTGATGCAAGCCACGAGATTCTCGTAGAGGGCTTGGTATTTTTTTTTGATGATGCTGCAGGAAAACGAACTGTCCCACCCGAACTCCAGTCCCACCCTACTGTTGTTCCTCACTTCCTTGGTCGCTCTCATGCACCTACCGCTTATACACCGCCATGGATGAGAAGACATAAGTCTGGGAAGCATTCGATGCCACCCTCTGATCCACTAGACGTCTGAACCCCGACACAATCAAGCTAATGACTGAAAAAGAGCGCTGAGTCGGAGGCAACCCACTGTTAGGTACGGTTTTTATTTGCATTTCCTTTTAGTTTTACTAAGTCCTAAGTTTCAGTCAGTTGAAAAAAAGGAGACATTGGACTCAACCTTGACCAGTGTCGATCGACACTACTTGGTGTCGATCGACACCACGCGCAGACGAAGGTAAGTCTTCTATTTTGGTCTTTTATGTTGTTTCTAATCTTTCTTTTAGTCAACTTCGGACTTGATAACACTGGGGACAGTGTTGTTTAAGTCTGGGGGAGGTGATTACTGAATTTGTGTTTTGTTTTGAGTGTCAAAAAGTTTTCAAAAATATTGTTTTATTGAGTCAAAATCAGTTGAAACTTTCAGTTTTTCTAGGAACTAACCACAGGAAGTTGACACTTGATAGAACCATTGCTATAAGAGTTGATTGCATGTCTTACTAAGTAGAAAGCTGCAAGTGGAATCAAACTAACAGGGCGAGTTCAGATCCCCATAGAAGAGCCTGCAGATCCAGTGTCGATCGACACCCTACTTCGGGTGTCGATCGACACTCTTCTTCTGTGTCGACATATCCAGTGTCGATTGACTTCGCGATGTTCTTCGGGTGTCGATCGACACTCTTCTTCTGTGTCGACCGACACTGGATCTGCAGGGGCGTCTGGAGCTTCTTTTTCGATTTC
Source organism: Alliaria petiolata (assembly GCA_020283515.1). Lineage (NCBI taxonomy): Eukaryota > Viridiplantae > Streptophyta > Magnoliopsida > Brassicales > Brassicaceae > Alliaria > Alliaria petiolata. The sequence goes on along the minus strand of JAHZTW010000003.1, from coordinate 73,371,146 downwards.
CTCCAACTCCACATGGTCTTCAGCACTTAGATTCTTCTTCTCCTCTGGTTCCAGCTTGCTTCTGCTCCTTGTCGTGATGGCATTGACATGGTGTCTGGGATTTGTATCAGTCTTTCCAGGAAGAAATCCCTCTTGTCTCTTCAAAGCTCCAGCAGTTTGAGCTACTTGAACATCCAATTGCCTGACATGAGTACCTAGAGACTCAATTTTTCCATTCAGATCCGTGTACAAGGTGTCAATCTTCCCATTGAAGTCCACTGTCATCTTTTGTTGGCCCTCCAGAAGTTGCTCTAGCATAGACTCCACTTTATTGTCTTGTGCAGGAGGCTTCTGGTAAGAAGAAGAACCATAAGTTCTATTGAAGCTGTTGCTCTGAAAAGGCTTCTGGTAAGAAGAACCATAGCCTTGCTGATTGTTGAATCTCTGTCCTTGAAAACCAGCTCCATTTATGTAGTTAACCCCTTCTTCTTCATGCTCAAAAGTATCAACTTCATTAGCAAAGTGAACTTGCTTTTTCCCCATCAAGATGTCCAGCTTCTTGTTGACTTCTGCAATTTGGCTTCCTCCATTCACTCCAGCGTGTTGTCTTCTTTCGAAGTCTGCGTTCTTGGTGCTGTTACTAGAGGCCAAATTCTCTATAAGCACTACCGCGCCAGCTGGGTATCTGGTGTTGAAGTTGCCATTGCTTGCTGCGTCTAAAGCCATCTGGTACCTCCAATCAATCCCTCGGTAAAAGATACCGATAAGCTGCGGCTCGCTGAAACCATGATGTGGGCAGTCCCTCTGGTAAGATTTGAACCTCACCCAAGAAGCCTTGAATGCTTCAGTGGGTCCTTGAGAGAATGTAGTGATCTTCATCCTCAGCTCCTCGGATCTCGCGTCATCAAAGAAATTGCACAGGAATGCATTCTTTGTATCTTCCCATGTAGTCAAGGATCCTGGTGGCAACTGCTTCAGCCAGTATGATGCATCTCCAGCAAGCGAGTAAGGGAAAAGCTTGCAGAAGAGATAATCATATGTAACTCCATTGGCCTTAATGCTTGAAGCCAAGTCTTCAAATCTCTCTATGTGGTCCATGGGATGCTCATTAGGAAGACCATGAAAAGGATTCTGAGCTACGAGCTGGAAGTAGGCAGGCTTCAGCTCGAAGTCATTCCTTTGGAATGCAGGAGGACGGATCGCAACTCTATTAGCATAGAACTGGTCTGGGCGGTTGTACTCGCCTAATGTTCTTCCACGCCCAGCTTCTGCAGCTTCGACAATGATGGCGCCAGCCTCATCGATTCTCTGGCCTTGGGCGTTCCTTCTATTCCCTTGTAGGTCAACAAGGTCGCCTGCCTCGTTGCGCATTAGGATCAGTGGTTCTGCCATCTCGGTCTGCATCTGGTGTCGATCAATACAAGCGGTGTCGGTCGACACCAAGGTATGGTGTCGATCGATGCTCTCTGTGTCGATCGACGCTCGAGCAGATGCTCGGTTTGTGCGTTCGAGATGACCGAGCTCCTGGTTCAATGGGACTAGTTTCTCTTCCTTGTTGCTTCTTGTACTGGGCATGCACCTGAAACCAAAGATGAGAATCTAAATCAGTAACAAAAACAAAAATAAAAACCTAGACAAAATCCTAATACTAGAAATCTGTAGGCAACTAATCTCCTTCCCCGGCAACGGCGCCAAAATTTGATATGGGTCAAATTTACCCTAAAGAAACTCTCTCAAATTAAGAGATCAGTTGTAGTACTTAGGGATCGAATCCAAAGAGAAGGGATAGTCACACAACGAACTTCTAATTTCGAATTAAGCTAAGAAGAATAATAAAAGTACAGACAGAAAGCAATTAAAAGCGATGTAAACTTCAGGAGACGAAACGCTAGGTTCAGGGAAATTCTCAGGTGATCTAAATCTCATGTCTAGACAGAATGTTAGGAATAATGAAGATCCGTTCTCGAACTCGAAACACTAATGTAAAATCAACCAACTCTCGCTGCGAAGATTATCTATGTCTAAACCCTAGAATTCCAAATCTCTTTGCAAATCCTAACAATTCAGACAAGCATTAAAGTTCAGGTTCGATTGTTCACAAAACCCTAAACTAAATCTCTTTACGAATAGGTATTTTGCTCATCTAACATTAGTTCAGGCAATCAATAATACTCTCGCATCTATTAATTTACATGACCCAACTGATTACTCGGCTGAAGACAATTGGGCCTCAAGCCCATCACGGATGAAGACAACCCATTCACAATCTCCACCTTTGACTTCAGACAACACTTCGTCATCTCCGCCTTGAGCGATTGAGCTCCTCTGTCTGATAGTCAAATTGAGGGATCGATCTCCCTCCCTAGAGATGTAGCCGAAGGGGTGAACTCTGGGTGACCAAAAATCTTGTGTGTCTTGCGTTTCTATTTCTTTAATTCTGCAATCGAGCAAGCGAACAAAATCAAATCTCAAATCGATTAAAATCACCAACAAGTGGTATCAGAGGGCTCAGGTTGTGAGAGCGCGTGAGAGCTTGATTGGAGTTAAAGAGGAAGCGGATCTTACCGGTGTGTTTTGTGGTGAAGATCGGAGCGAAGGTTTTGCAGATCCGGTGATTCTTTGGGAATCGTTGTTGTTCCCGGTTTGCTGTTTCCGCTGCGTGTCTCAGTAGATCTGTTTTGGTTGAAGCTGTTTTCTGTGAAGAGAGATCCAGAGTCTGTTCTACCTGCGTAAAAAGTCAGTGTACAAGATCAGTCATGGAACCTACTCAGGGAAGGTTTGAGATGGACAAGTTTGACGGGAAAGGGGATTTTGGTATGTGGAAATACAAGTTCCTTGGTCAGCTTGATATCCAAGGTCTTCTCGACGTTGTGTCAGATGACTACACAGTCATGACACATACCGGAAAAGCAGAAGACGGTTCATCAGCTACGATAGTTGATAAGAAAAAGACGGAAAGCGATCGAAGAGTACGAAGCTTACTTGGAACATGTCTTACGGATTTGATCTTGAGGAAGATCATGCACGAGCCTACGACCTTGGGTCAATGGAAGGCTCTCGAGGGACATTACCAGAAGAAATCTCTTCCAAACAGGATTTATATGAAGAAACAATTCTCCTGTTACAAAATGGAAGAAGGCAAGACAATAGAAGAGAATGTTGACATGTTCTTAAAACTGGTTGCAGATTTGGCGAGTCTAAAAGTGACTATATCTGATGAAGATCAAGCCATACAACTGCTATCTGGATTACCACCGGCTTATGATCAATTAGTTCATACACTTCAGTATGGAGCAGGGAAAGAAACACTTACCGTAACTGAGGTTGTAACTTCAGCCTACTCAAAAGAAGCTGAGTTGAGATCAAAAGGCCTTCTCGCAAAGGGAAAGTCATCCTCAGAAGGTTTGTATGTTGAAGAATCCCACGGAAGATCTGAAAAGAAGTATGAAAGTAATAAAGGCAAAAGCTATAAGAAAGAAGGAAGATCAAAGAGCCGTGGTAAAAGAGGTAAATCAAAGAACCGGTATGATAAGGACAATAAGAATACATGTTTCAACTGTGGCAAAGAGGGTCATTGGAAGTGTGAATGTCCCAACAAAGGGAACAAGCAGAATGGAGATCCTACGGCCAACGTTGCTTCATAATATAAACCTCCTAGAATCGACCAGCTTGGAGTTAACTTAGAACTTGGATTTGTGGAAGTGATACGTGAAGAGGAAGGATGTGGAATGGATCGAGAGGCTTTACTACAAGCTGCGGATGGCTTGAAGTAAACCAGGGATGAACTCTTGATATTACACACAAGAATTCGGGTTTGCCTTTGGATATTACGCACCAAGGGATAGAGATCTTAAGATCAAAAGGAACTTTTATAAAAAGATGATAGATAGTTTTACAATGAGGAAAACAAATAACTTATAAAGGAAAAACCCTAAACAGAAAAAAGGAAAACTCTATAAACAATAAAAGAAACGCCACTTTTTAATGGGCTTGAGTTTCTGATTTAACAAGAGGGCCTTTATGAAGTATTGGGATTACCTCATTAAAAACCTTGTCAAGAAAACCCAGTGGGACAAAACTTGACAAGGGAAAAAGAGTATAAACCCAATACTTACCCAGTGTTAAAATCATATGAGTTGAATCAAAACAAACATGTTTTGACAAGCTTTCTTGAGGACTTGATCTTCTGGCTTGTTGGTTTGATTGAGAAGTCCTCCAATGGCTTGGTTGAATAGTTTAGTCCTTGATCTCGTCATTGGACCAGTAGGCACGATAAGAGCTTCTTCTCCTCCTAGCTCAGGTTCGAGCTGCTCCTCAGGTTCTGGCTCCGGTTCTAGCTGCTCCATAAGCTTCTCTTCATGCTCAAAGATTCCAGACGTGCTCATGATCACATCATCCTCTCCCACTTGAGAAGGATTTGACCTCAAATCCATTTCATCTGCAATATAAGGAACAAGATCAGACACATTGAAACTAGAGCTTATATTATACTTACCTTGGAGGTCTAGCTGATAAGCATTGTCACTGATTCTCCTTGTGACCATGAAAGGACCATCAATCCTTGGCATTAGCTTGGACTTCCTCTCAGCAGGAAACCGTTCCTTCCTCAAATGAACCCATACTAGGTCGCCAACTTCAAAGATCAGATCACGCCTCCCTTTGTTAGCCTGTTTCACATACTGCTTCGTCTTCTCTTCTATGTTCTTCTTGGCTTTCTCATGAATCTGTTTCACCAAGTCAGCTTTCTTTTTCCCATCTATGCTAGTTCTTTCACTCAAAGGTAGAGGCATTAGATCCAAAGGTGATAAGGGGTTAAAGCCATAAACAATCTGAAATGGTGAAAACTTAGAAGCAGAATGCACAGCATGATTGTATGCAAATTCAACGTGAGGTAAGCAATCTTCCCAAGTTCTTAGGTTCTTCTTAATTAAAGCACGCAATAGAGTTCCCAAGGTCCTATTAACAACTTCAGTTTGTCCATCAGTTTGGGGATGACATGTGGTTGAAAATAACAAATTAGTTCCTAACTTAGTCCACAATGTTTTCCAGAAATAACTAAGAAACTTGGTATCCCTATCAGAAACAATAGTCCTAGGCATGCCATGTAAACGAATGATTTCTTTAAAGAACAAGTCTGCTACATGAGATGCATTATCAGTCTTATGACAAGCAATAAAATGTGCCATTTTAGAAAACCTATCAACTACTACGAAAATAGAGTCTTTTCCAGTCCTAGTTCTAGGCAATCCAAGCACAAAATCGATAGATATATCAGTCCAGGGATGAGAAGGGATAGGCAGAGGGGTGTACAAACCGTGAGGTTGGACCCTAGACTTAGCCTGTTTACATGTTGTGCACCTGCCACAGATTCTCTCCACATCCCTTTTCATGTGAGGCCAATGGAAGTGATCCTGCATCACTTTAAGTGTTTTATCAATACCAAAGTGCCCCATCAGTCCTCCACCGTGAGCTTCCCTTACAAACAAGTCTCGAACAGAGCAGTTAGGAACACATAAACGATTGTCAAAGAAAAGAAATCCATCTTGTCTAAAGTAGTGTTCTGAGGCAAACTTTTCACAATATTTATTAATCTCTTGAAAATCAGAATCAGTTTCATATAAGTGTTTAAGCTGTTCGAAACCTAGAAGCTTAGCATCAAGAGTAGACAGTAAAACATACCTGCTAGACAATGCATCGGCAACTACATTGTCCTTACCTTGTTTGTACTTGATGACATAGGGAAAGGTTTCTATGAATTCGACCCACCTGGCGTGCCTCTTATTGAGCTTCTGCTGGCCTTTTAGATGCTTAAGGGATTCATGATCAGTGTGTATAACGAACTCCTTAGGCCAAAGATAGTGCTGCCACGTCCGTAATGCCCGCACCAAAGCATACAGCTCCTTATCATAAGTAGGATAGTTCAGCATTGCTCCCCCAAGCTTTTCACTGAAAAAGGCGATGGGTTTCTTATCCTGCATCAAAACAGCACCAATACCTATACCAGAAGCATCACATTCTATCTCAAAAGTTTTAAGAAAATCTGGTAAAGCTAAAACAGGGGCATGAGTAAGCTTCTCTTTAAGGGTTTGGAATGCATTTTCCTGTGCTTGTTCCCATCTAAAGCCCACGTCCTTCTTTATAACTTCAGTGAGGGTAGCTGCCAGCGTGCTAAAGTCCTTTACAAACCTCCTGTAGAACCCAGCAAGGCCATGAAAACTCCTCACCTCGCCCACTGTCTTTGTACTTGGCCAATCGCTGATTGCTTTAACCTTTTCCTCATCCACTTTAACTCCTTCTGCACTTACAACAAAACCTAGAAACACAAGGTTATCTGTGCAGAGTGTGCATTTCTTGAGATTGGCATAGAGCTTTTAATTCTTTTTTGTGCGCCTCCAGTTCATGTCCTCTTGTTGCTCTGTCATAGTCTTCAGAGTAATTGCCATCACTCAAAGCGAGGTTGTCAATAAGCTCCATTCCGTCGTTGACGTCTTGACCGAGGAAGTTCCCACGGCTAGCCGTGTCAAGTAGCATTCGGATTTTGGGCAAGGCTCCACGGTATATAGTGCTCAAGAGAGTCTCTTCCGTGAAGCCGTGGTGAGGACACTGGATGGTGTAGTCCTTGAAGCGCTCCATTGCTTCGCTGAAGCTCTCATTGTGTCTTTGAGTGAAGCCACTTATTTCGCTTCTAAGTCTAGCGGTTCTAGTGCTTGAGAAGAATTTTGAGAGAAAGGCTTTCTTGCACTCTACCCAGGACGTGATGGTGCCTTGTGGTAATGTTTTCTCCCAATGCCTTGCTTTTTCCCCAAGAGAGAAGGGAAAAAGGCGCAGTTTGAAGGAATCCTCGGATATGCCGTTGATTTTGATCATGCTGCACACTTGGTCGAAGTTGTCCAAGTGCTCTAATGGGTCTTCTATAGCCAGGCCATGAAATTTATTGTTTTGCACCATAGAGACGAAGCCAGGCTTGATCTCAAAGTAGTTGTTTTGGACTGGTGGGGGCGTGATGCCGAAGCGGTTGGTGTGTGTGTTCGGTGCATCACCGGCCCCAATGATGTGTGGTGGCCTCTGTGGATTGTAAAGCTGTCCTATTGCCCTGCAAGCAGCAACGTGTTGAGGTGGATCCTCCACTTGATCATTGTCAGCCATTACTTCTTGATGGTAATCTTCTATATCAAGAAGTAATCTCTCCCTCCTATTTCTTGCGCTTCCTAGTTGGTGGATGTTGTCTAGTGGTGTGAGCAAGTTGTTGGCACCTCTAGACCTTAGGTTCATGTACCTGCATACACAATCACAATAGTAGGAGAATTAGTATCAAAAATAGAATAGAAAAACTTAGTCTTCTTAAATCTCCAAATCCTAATAAGTTCACTTAAAACCCAAGTTTGGCAACGGCGCCATTTGATAAACAGGATTTTAACCAGTTTGATAATCAAAACCTAAAGGTCCTTGAGCAGTTGTAGTACTTTAGGTGTCAATCCAACCTTTGGGTGAAAGCTACTAAGATTACAAGAGTTCTATGAAGCTAAGCAAGATTCGGTTAATTGGGGAAGATTTCTAAAACAATTACTTGCGGTTACTAGATAGACATGAAAACAATTTTAAAATCCCTACAGAAGTGTTATACAACTATAAGATGACAATTAAACAATATAACAACCGATCTAATAATTTAATAAATTTAAAAGGTAAAACCGGATTTATAAAACAGATTTGATGGTGAGTAGCTAAATAATTTAAAAACTATTTATAAAAATAAAACGACTACAAACTCAACTCCACACAGTAAAATAAGGGTCTAAGCAATTTATAAAATATTAAAAAGAGCAAGAACACTATTTTTACAATTTTATGAAACTATATTATATAAATAAACTATTTAATAAGAAAGTTAAATAAACACAAAACTAGAAGAAAAAGGTTTTTATTTCTTTTGGTTTTTAAAATACTAAAACAGATTTAAGGTTGGGAATCATCTTTTAAGAAGGTTGAAAGTTCAAACTTGGGGTTTTTGAAAATATATTTTTACTCTTTTTAGTTAATTTTCTAAACCTTAAGAAACCAAAGTAGGATTATCCATGATGTGTGGTATAATTCCTTTCTTCACCCTTTCCTCCTAACCCATGATTTTTGGTGGAAAGATAGGGTGAAAAACATTAAGAATGGATCTTAAAAAATGGTTTAACTAGCTCCCTAAACATCCATGATGTGTGGGAAAGGGTGAGCTAGTCTCTTGGATTTGGTTTTAAGGGATTTCCTATGTGTTGTTGATAAGGAAACCCCTGGATTAAAGAGACCTCCAAGGAGAATCTCTAGACCTTAAAAACCCCAAATCCAAGAATAGATTTAAAATAAGCACAAGATAAAAACAAACCCAAGAATTTAACCTTCAACCTCCTTTTTCATCCCAACCTCAAACCTTTGGTGGTTTACTCACAAATCATGTTTTTACTTCTTTTAAACATAAGTTTAGAGTTAAACATGATTTATGGGGTTAAGAAGAAAAAGCTTTGGAAGAGGAATAATTTAAATACTAGCTAAAGCGAAAATACAAGAAATTTTACAAAGTCTTAAGTAAGAATTAAGAAGAAAGACTTAACATTAGAATAACTTAAACAAAATCTATATATAATAAAAATAAGAGTTTTTAAGAAATTAAATAAGAAGGACTATAGAACTCAAGAACACTTCGAGAACAAAGGAAACACTTAATAGAATACTAAGAAGACTTTGAAAGAGAGAATATAAAACTTGATTGATAACTTGAATGAAAAACTGAACGATTTTTTACAAACACATAAACACTCTTTATATTAGAGTTTTAAACATGGCTCTTGGCCTAAAAAGAGGGGTTAAGGGGCAAGAGTCAAGAGACAAGAGACAAGGGGCAAGAGACAGAAAGTATGTCTACCACTTTCACCTAAAGCATAAACACTTTTCTGGGTCAACTTCCGTCAGTCGATCGTCCACTCGATTTGTTTTGGATCGACTAATCTTGGTCGATTATCTAGTCGATCACACCTTGATCGTGTGAGTGTGGTCGATCATACGGTCGATCTTGTCTTCAGATCGAGTCATTCTGCTCGATCGGTCAGTCGATCTCGGCTTCTTTGGTTTTGTCCGAGTTTTCCCTTGATTCCCGCCTACTCCTAGGTTCTTCTTTCGTCTTCTTCTTAATGCTCAGCATCCATCACAGCTCCAAGTACTCAAAACAACCTGAAAAAGATGCAAATGTGCAAGAAACCATGCAAATGCTAATGCAAAGTGTTCTAGGACTTAAAATGGTACAAATGATGCAAATTAGTCTATTATGAATGATGTATGTATGAAAAACCTATTCTAAATGCAAGCTAAATATGCGAAATATATGAGTATATCAGCATAAACGGGTTTGAGTCAAGATTTTTGGGCTGAAGCTACATCTACTGCAGTATATCTAATCAACAGAACACCAAACTCATCTATCAGCTTTAAGCTACCAGAAGAAATGTGGTCATGACACAAGCCAGACTTATCACATTTGAGGAGATTTGGGTGTTCAGCTTATGTGCACACGGTTCAGGAAAAGACGAGTCCAAGAGCAGTGAAAGGAGTTTTCTTAGGATATCATTTTGGTGTTAAAGGCTATCGGGTCTGGATTCCAGAAGATGGAAAGTGCACAACGAGCAGAAATGTTGTATTTCGGGAAGATGAGATATACAGAGATACAGTGGGAGGAAAAAGCAGAGATCAATCAGATGATACTATTCAGCCTAAGAAACGGAAAGTTACCTTCAGTAAAGATTTGATTCGAGGACCTGCTTCATCAAGTTATGAGCATGGTGAAACTTTATCTTCAGGTGGAGAATCTGGTATGCACGGTACTTCAGTTGGGTCTACAGGTTCAGTTACTGGTTCAGTGGGGTCAGATGGTACAGAAAGAACAAATTAAGAAAGCTCTGAGAGTTCAGAGGATTCAAATGAAAGTTTGAATCAGAAGGTTTGACGTTCAACGAGGAAGTTTCAGAAGGTCAGAATCAGGTTGCTGATTACATGCTTGTCATGGACAGGCAAAGAAGGGAAAACGTGAAACTACCCTCTCGGTATGCTGATCCAAACTTTGTAGCATATGCATTGTCAGTTGCAGAAGAACTGGAAATAGAAGAACCTAAAAGCTGGGAAGAAGCTAAGAGAAGCAAGAAGTGGAGGGACTGGAACAATGCAGCCACTGATGAAATGGATTCGTTGGCTAAGAATCGTACTTGGGATCTAATAGACAAGCCAGACAAGGCAAAACTGGTGGGGTGTAAGTGGATCTTCAAGCTGAAGCCAGGAATTCCAAGAGTTGAAAAACAGAGGTACAAGGCAAGGCTTGTAGCCAAAGGCTTTTCTCAGAGAGAAGGTGTGGATTACGACGAGATATTCTCACCTGTTGTAAAACACATATCCATTCGGATAATGCTATCTTTGGTGGTAAACAAGGACTATGAGCTGGAACAATTAGACGTAAAAACTGTTTTTCTTCATGGAAGTTTGGATGAGAGGATACTGATGAATCAGCCAGAAGGGTTTATCAAGAAAGGGGATGAGAACAAAGTCTGCTTGTTGAGAAAGTCTCTATACGGACTTAAATAATCTCCAAGACAGTGGAATCTACGGTTTGACAGTTTCATGAAAGAAGAAGGATTCCTAAGGAGCAACTTTGACTCATGTGTTTACTTGAGGAAACCAAACACATATCAAGCTATCTATCTGCTCTTATATGTCGATGACATGTTAATTGCTTCAGGGGATATGTCAGAAATCAGGAAGATTAAAGGAAGTTTGAGCAGGGAATTTGAAATGAAAGATCTGGGTAAAGCATCACGGATTCCGGGTATGGATATCATCAGGGACAGAGAGAAAGGGATATTGATTTTGTCTCAAGCAAGCTACATCGAGAAGGTTCTCAAGAGCTTCGGGATGTTTGAGTCAAAACCAACTACTACTCCCTTGGCATCTCATTTCAAACTGAAGAGTTTAACCAAGCTGAGCATATGGAAATGATTCCTTATGCTAGCGTGATATACTCTCATATTTCGCATATTTAGCTTGCATTTAGGATAGGTTTTCATCTATAAATCCCGCATTATAGCTTAGTTTGCATCATTTACAATATTTTAGGTCCTAGAACTCCTTGCATTAGCATTTGCATAGTTTCTTGCATATTTGCATACTTTTCAGGTTGTTTGGTACTTGGAGCTTTGGAATCTATGCTGGAGTTTGAGGAATGTTTGAGAGGATGGCTCCGGAGTTCGTGGAAGCACCAAGAAGTACTCGCACAAGGAGAATGGAGCTGAGATCGAGGAGCAGATCGGACCAAAGGACTCGAACTAGACGAGATCGAGTAGACGATCGAGTAGCTGACCAGATTAGTCGGGAGATCGAGTAGGAAGATCGACTGAGGCGAACGTTCGCATGGACGACAAAGAGATCGAGTAGGGAGATCGACCAAGTTACTCGACCAACTCCAGATCGACCCGAGAGATCGACTACCGAGCTCGATCTCTGACGCCAGGCGCCGCCTTATCCTCTTGTTTCTTGCTTTATGTTTTTTTTCTTTATGTATTTTTGTGAGGGACCACTTTTGAGATGACAGCTAATCCTTTTGGGATCAAGCAGGGATATTCGGATTGTCATCTTTCTCTTTTAGGGCTAGCCACCAATTTTTTTCTCAAGCTGAGGATGTTTTAAGTTTTCTTCTTTAGAAAAACCTTGTACTTCTTGATTTTAATCCAAGTATTTTCTAGTTTTTATTGCTTCAATCTTCTTTTCTGCTTAATCCGAACATGTTGAATTTCTTTAATCTTATGTTTGTGAGTGGTTCGATCATGAGGAGTGAGTAATCCTCTTTGGTTTTGCTTTTGGGTGGGGGATTAAGGGGGTTTAATGGTTTGAGCTTTGGTTTCCTTTGGTTTTTAATCAAAATCTCTTCTTGGATTTGTGGGTTTATGGATAGAAGATATTGAGAAAGACTTCTATGATTCCAGGGATTTCCTGTTCCTAGAAAGTTCTAGGGAATCCCTTAAAACCAAGTCCAAGATACTAAATCATCCCTTCCTACACACCATAGATGCGAGGGGGGTTAGTAAGACCATTGTTTGAGATCTAAACATCACGTTTCTGGCTTCTTCTTTCCACCACGATCAATGGGTTAGGAGGAAGGAGTGAGAAAAGGTTTTACACCACAAACCATAGGTAAAACTAGGCTAGTTTCTCAAGGTCTAGAGAAAGCTCATAAGAAATGAGTAGATCCATTTTTATAAAATCCAAAGACTCGAACTTGAACCCTTTTAAACATGATCCCCAAACGCAAATCCTTCCTTAGATTTTAAGAACACAAAATCAATTTCCTTTAGTTCAAAGTCTTAATCTTTTGGCTTAAAAATTATTTAGTAGTCTTTTTCTTTCTTAATAGCTTTATAAATTCGTTAAATAGTGTTCTTGCATCTTCTAGTATTTTAGAAATCCCTAAGTAGTATATTTCGCATCCTGGTAAAATTTCAAGGTCATTAGATGTTTATTTCTAGTTTTCAAAAATCCTTTTCCTTAGCTAGATTTTCTCTGTTTTATCGCATCTTAGATCTCGATTTTTTAAAACTAGTAGTTGCTTGTTTAAAGTTCTTAGAAGTCTTTAGATAGCTAGTAGACATCCCTCCTGGGATTTTAAAATAGTTTTCCAAGTATTTTTGTAGTTGCAATCATTTTATTTCGGATTTACCCCCAATTATTCGGATTTCACTTAGATTCACATAAAGCTTGTGTATTCTTAGTATTGTTCAGCCCCAATTTGGATTGACCCTTAAGTATTGCAATGACATGAGCATACTAAGGTTTTTGATCACGGAAAAAACCGGTTATCAAAATGGCGCCGTTGCCAAATTTTGGGATTGTTTGAACCTATTAGGATTTCAAGCTTAGTGGAGACTAAGTTTTTCTTTCTTTTTTTTTTCTTTGTGGATACTGATTTCTCTTTGTTGCTCATTGTAATCTCAGGTACATGAACCTGCGTTCTAGAGGTGACAACAATCTGTTACAACCTTCGGACAACATTCATCTACTTGGGAGTGCACGTTTGAGACGAGAGAAAGAAAAAGGGCAAGTTTGTGAGGAAACCGAGCAACCGGGTATTGTTGAGCAAGTCATGGCTGATCAAGACCAGGAAGAGGCTCGTCCACAACATGCTCAAGATGGTAGGGGCAATGGAAACCCTCACCACGCTCAGAGGATGCCACGAATCATTGGTGCGGGTGATGCACCAAACACTCACACCAATAGGTTCGGCATTACACCACCAGCTGTTCAAAACAACAACTTTGAAATCAAGCCAGGCTTCATCTCAATGGTTCAGAACAGCAAGTTCCATGGCCTTGCATTGGAGGATCCTCTAGAGCACTTGGACAACTTTGAACAAGTATGTGGGATGATCAAGATAAATGGCATCTCCGAGGATAGCTTCAAGCTTCGGTTGTTCCCTTTCTCTCTTGGGGACAAGGCTCGCCATTGGGAGAAGACTCTTCCCCAAGGCACTATTACTTCATGGGCTGATTGCAAGAAAGCCTTCCTGTCCAAGTTTTTCTCCTCCACACGGACAGCAAGACTTAGAAGCGAGATAAGCGGTTTTGCCCAAAGGCAGAATGAAACATTCAGTGAAGCAATGGAGCGATTCAAGGACTATACCATAGCTTGTCCTCACCACGGTTTCTCAGAAGAGACCCTACTCAGCACAATCTACCGAGGTGCATTGCCAAAGATTCGCTTGCTCCTTGATACCGCAAGCAAAGGGAACTTCTTGGGGCAAGAGGTAACCGAGGGCATGGAGTTGATAGAGAATTTGGCACTGAGTGATGGTAACTACTCTGAAGACTATGACCGAGCACCAAGGGGTACAGAGCTGGATTCACACAAAAAGGAACTCAAGTCACTTCATGAAAAGATCGACAAGATGATGCTCCAAAATCAGAAACATGTTCATTTTGTTGAAGAAGGCTTGAATGTGTATGAGGAAGGAACTCAAGAAGAGTTTGAAGAAGCAAACTGGGTAGACTACAACAAGCCACAAGGGTATGTCCAGCGGTTCCAAGGCAATAACAACCTCTCATACCGAAACACCAATGTGGAAAATCCAAAGGACCAAGTCTACCCTCCTACACAAGGAAAACAGTTTGTTCCTTTCAACAAAGAAGGTTTCGTGCAGAACAATGGCTATCAAGGGCTAAGACAAGGTAATTTCCAAGGTCAACAGCAGCAAGGTAACAAGAGCTACCCACCAGGTTTTGCCCCTCAACAGCAGCAAGTGCAAGCTCCACCACAAGATCCGGTACAAGCTATGTTCCAACAACTTCTACAAGGGCAAGCATCTAACAACCAGAAGTTTGTGGATATGAACAACAGTCTAGATTCATCTCTCACTGAGGTATCTACACAGATAACCAACATCAACAACATGCTTCTTCAGTTAGAGAAAGGTAAGGCCTCTTCTAGCGGCCAAGTTAGCCTACCCGGGAAAATTGAGACAAATCCAAAGGAGTATGCCAATGCTATAACTCTACGGAGTGGCAAAGAGATAGCACCACGGTCTGGAGTAAAAGACAATGAGGACATTGTAGTTCAAGAGGGGGAGAATGATCAAGAGATCACCTTTGACAATGTCTACATTGCAAGGCCAAGGAAAGGAAAAGAAGCTGTTTTGGAGAAAAAGGATGAGGAAGTTAGCAAGGAGGAACAAGCTTTCCTTCCTCCACCATACAAACCCAAGCTTCCATTCCCTGGACGTTTCAAGAAGCAGCTGATTGAGAAGCAAAAAGCCTTGTTTGAAAAGCACTTGAGAAACGTAGAGCTGAAGTTACCGATGGTTGATTGTTTAGCTATGATGCCGAAGTGGGCTAAGTTCTTGAAAGACACACTTGCTAAAAAGGTGAAAGACAGCGAGGATATCTCAGCTATCAGCCACGAGTGTAATGTGGTCACACACAAGGAGAAAACTCCAAAGAAGCTCGGTGACCCCGGATCTTTCACACTCCCATGCGCAATAGGGGACTTGAAGTTTGAAAACAGCCTTTGTGACTTGGGAGCAAGCATTAACCTGATGCCCTACTCCACTGCAAGGAATCTGGGTTTCACAGACTTCAAGGAATGCAACATGTCCCTAGTTCTAGCCGATAGAAGCACACGGCTACCAAAGGGAGTGCTTGAAGACCTCCTTTTGAAAATCAATTGTATCACCGTCCCATCAGATTTTGTCGTCTTGGAAATGGATGAGGAGGACGAAGACCCCCTTGTATTGGGAAGGCCATTCTTGGCTACAGAAGGGGCTGTGATTGATATAAAGCACGGAAAGATCTCCCTACACTTGGAAAAAGGCGCAAAGTTTGAGTTCACTACAAAGGATGGCTTGAAAAAGCCGACTATCAAAGGTCAAGCTTTCCAAGTTGGCATCACGAGAAGGGTGAATCCAGAAGAGAATGAGAATGCCCTAATGGACAGAGGAGGTCCTACTAAGAAAGAAGGTCATGCCGAAGCTGACTCACTTGCGAAAAAGGCGCAGCCCATTGCCTTGAAGGGCAAGGATGAGATTGGATGGGGTTCTTGTTTCTCGGTCTCCACGAGGGAAATGATCAGTCTTGAAGACAATATCAGAGGGAAAGAGGAACCACATCAGAAGGGTCTGCTGGAGCTTATCAGTGGTGAGAAGAAAGAAGCTCACCCGGAGATAGTATCTAGGGAGAGAAAGATAAGGAGGAAGACCCTCAAGTTTCTCTTTGAGGCTGATAAGAGAGGATCCGGATACAGCCAACCACCACCTGACACCTTGAGTTTGCATCCATTGGAGATCAATGATGACTCCATACTCTGCAAGGTCAAGAGTAAAGGTGGTACAAAACCGTTCACAAAGGCAAGATTCTTACTCCCGCATGACTTAATCGGGAGAGACAAGGGCACGGTAATAGAGATGATGAACACTGTCTACATTGTTGAGATTCAGCGAGGGATAAGCTCTACCACGTCCATCCCCACTCCAACCGACCAAAGCTCCACGCTAAGGGAGTAAGGAAAGTCAAGCTAAACGAAGTTAAACAAAAGCGCACTTGGGAGGCAATCCCATGGCTATCATTGTATAAATTTCTAGTTCAATTTTATGCTTTTATGTTTATGTTTTCAGGCAAGAAGGGTTAGGAACCAGGGATCTTGATCTTAAATAAACCAAATGGCAAGGAATGGAGAAAAGAGTAGATAGATCGAGTGACAGATCGGCCCAGTACGGCTCGATCTTTACGAGATCGGGTTAGGAAAATGAGAGATCTCACTCGATCTAGAAGAGATCGAGTAGGACGATCGAGTGGATCAGTCGATTTCGAGAGGATGACCCACCCACGTGTTGACACTGCACTTATGATCGGGGTGTGGATCGACTGAATCACTCGATCTCTTGCAGGGGCAACCTCACGATCTACTAAGAAGCTCGATCTGCGGCTTGATTCAATTCAGATCGAGCTCCAGATCGAGTAAGCCGATCGATCTCGGACGAGACAGGCATGAGATCGAGGTCCAGATCGACCATTGTGACTCGATCTCATGCCGAGGTAAGTTTTCAAATTTCCCACTCTTTCTCTTTTCCCCCCCCCCCCCGATTTTGAATTTGAATCTTGGTCAAAGCTGACACCTTTGACCATGGTGGTTGAGCTTTGACCACATTTCACGAGATTTCTTGCATGTGCATTATTCCAAGAATTTTTGTCTCTCACCCTTTATAAAGACCTTGCCTTCACACTCTTCTCATTTGTATTTCAATCTCATTTTCCGAAATTTTCTTTTATTGAGAGGAGTACAATTCGGTTTTGACAAGAGCTTTTCTTCAATAATCCTTGTAGCAATTGTCTTAAGGTATTTTGATATTATTGTTGAAATTGCTAATTATTAGAATTGTGGGGATTGAGTGTTGAGATTGTATTTTTTTTAAGAGGTATCTAAGATTTAGGAGATATTCTGGAAAATCTCTTGTGATTAAGCTAAAACCTCATCTAAATCTTATGGCATCTCCTCTATTTATCACAAAATCTTGGTATTATTGCATAAGGTTTAATTTCTTGATCATAATTTTGATATCTACCATCTCCTTATTCTTCTTGCGAGCTTTTAATTTTCAGGTACAATGGCGTCAACATTCGGCTACTCTCCACAAGCGGGACTCTTGGTGTGGACCGAAGAAGAAAAGAGAACTCGCATGCGGCTCAAGAAAAGGAGCTTTGGACCTACAAGATTTGCAAGTCGAACGTTCTTGGAGAGCATTGGACTCCTCGGTTCCTTCGATGAGTTGCTCGACAACATGGAACTTGACATGTTGTCTACCATGGACTGTCCGACCTATCCGGAGGTGACCTTGCATTTCCTATCCACAATGGAATTTGCATACGACGACCCGAGATCACCAACTCCTCCAACGGGTCGCATGACGTTCAAGGTCCGGGGAAACGTTTTCAACCTAACCGCTGCTGACATCTGCGAGGCTTACCAACTCAATCCCGACGCCTCTCTAGTCGAGTTTCCGCAGTTCGAATCGGCCAAGACATTGTGGGATCTAATCGGTGAAGGAAACCTTAGGAGTGACGAATCCAAAATTGAAGAAGCTAGGAATCCTTTGCTTCGATACACGCTGCAGCTCCTAGCCAACACCATTGCGGGGAAGATATGGGACTCAACAGTAGGGAAGAAGGAGCTTAGCTTTCTCTACGAGGGCGTAAAAGAAGTCTTGTGGGACGAGGGATGGATCACGGGCAATGACGAAGACCCGGTGGATGATAACTTTGGCCAAGACTTCAACTACGGATGCATCATAGCTGCCTCGTTGGTGGACTACAAGGGAATGGTCCGAAGGTCAAGATCATGTTCCATCAACATAGGGGGATTTCTAACACCCCTTTTCGAGAAAGCGGGAGTGGACCTCTCATTCTTCCAAGCATGCACCGAGAGGACATACATGGATCATGCCTACATGCTCGCCAAGGGTTACTTTGTACCCCCACCAGCTCCAAACACGTTTGCTTATTACTTCAAGAATAAGCAAAACAGGAGAAAGGCTTACATTCTTCCAAGCCCCCACGATATGCTAACCAACAGTATAGTAGGACTCGATTTCCTACCCCCGGATGATGAGTGCTACATGGCGTTTGGAAGCACAGCAACAATCACCATCTCCATGGACTCCTCCTCACCAACCTCCTCCTCCACTTCGCAGGATTGAGGTACCTAAACACCAACCCTTGTATATACCACGCATTTGTTTTTTGTTTTATTTCTTGCATTGTGTGTTTGCTCTTTCTTGAACTTGTGTGACACCGAGACGTTGTCATTCAAGTTTGGGGGACAGTATTTGTGCTTTAACATGTTTTTATTTGGATCTTATTTTGTGTTTGCATCCTTGAGTCTCATCTAAGTGCATAAATAAAAAAAAATCAGAAAAATTTCAAAAAATTTCAAAAAAAAATCATGTAGTTTGCATTTACATTTTAGGATTGAGTCTAGAATTGTATCATTTAGGATGTTTGCATATGCATAGGGAGCAATGATGAGCAAAATCCTTGTAGATTGTTAGACTTTGGTAATCAATTCAACACCCTAGTTAGTAGTTCTCTAATGCTTGTGAATACAATCGAAATTTAGGAAGAACCATGCTTGGACCACCTCAATTGTCACTAGATTTTGGTTGAAATGGGTCTTGAAATTGATAACCAACTCTAATTATCAAAACCGAATTTGGACTTATAATTATCATGCTTGCATTGAAAGTGAATTCATGGATTAAAATACTTGAGCTTTCTTACTCACTTTCCCACCCTCTTGCTAGCTCAAGTAGAACCCCTACTAAACCTTACCTCCTTTGAAGCCAATTGTTCTTGTGTGATTCCTTGTGAGGCCCTATTTCGATTGAACCTAGCATAAAGTGTTGGGTTTGGGACGACAAGTATAGGTTTTCATGTAGATTCTAACCTTGTATCTTGAGGTTAGCTTAGAGCTTAGAATTTGGGGGTTTGATTGGCCGAGGTTATACTTGTTGATTGTGGGAAAGTTTGTAAAGAAAGAGTTGGATGAAGGGTTTGGCAAGAATAAGGGGAAAACATGGTTTGAAATGGAGAGTCTTGGTTTGTAAAAGAAGAGTAGCTCTAAGAAAAACAGAAAAGAGAAAAAAAATTGTTGCTAGGTGGTCTTAAGAAATCAAAAGAGCCAAAAGGCCAAAGAAAAAAATAATAATATAAGGCTGCCTAGAGAAAAAAAGAGAGCTAAGTTGTTTTGAAGACTACTCCATTCGCTTAAGTTGAAAAAGTTCCCCTTAGTGCTTTAAAAGAAAGAAATGTATTTGCAATTCAAAAGGGTTTAGCAAAGCATGAAAAGCCTTGGGAAAGGGTAGATTCTAGAGGGTTGAGTGAGTAAAAAGATAAATGAGAGGGGTATAGGATCATTGATAGCATTTTGGGTAGATGAAAGTCTATGCTTGTATGCATCATTTGTTTCTTACATTTAGCATTATGCATATGGTTCAATCTTTCTTGAGTGTCACCCTTACTTAAATGCAAAACCGAATGAATTGAGATCATTCTTATCTCAAAGCCCAATCCCTTAAACCAAATGAATTTACTTTCCTTGCAATGTCATGATTTACGGTTACAAGCTTAATGAATGTTAAAGAGTTGGTTTGATAGGGAGGCTTGTTTTGATTGAAATCTTAGTGCAAATGAATGTTGAAATGGACATGGCTAACTCTTACTGAGTAGAATGATTCACCTGCACTTTAGAACTAAGAACTAGGATGTTGAGTTGATTATTATTGTTTACAATCTTGGATGTTGAGCTCCCACTTTCAAACCTCTCTCCCTTATTAGTCTTTGTTTTCTTGAGGACAAGTAAAAAGGCAAGTTTGGGGGAGTTGATATACTCTTATATTTTGCATATTTAGCTTGCATTTAGGATAGATTATCATCTATAAATCCCGCATTATAGCTTAGTTTGCATCATTTACAACATTTTAGGTCCTAGAACTCCTTGCATTAGCATTTGCATAGTTTCTTGTATATTTGCATACTTTTCAGGTTGTTTGGTACTTGGAGCTTTGGAATCTATGCTGGAGTTTGAGGAATGTTCGAGAGGATGGCTTAGGAGTTCGTGGAAGCACCAATAAGGACTCGCACAAGGAGAATGGAGTTGAGATCGAGGAGCAGATCGGACCAAAGGACTCGATCTAGACGAGATCGAGTAGACGATCGAGTAGCTGACCAGATCAGTCGGGAGATCGAGTAGGAAGATCGACTGAGGCGAACGTTCGCATGGACGGCAAAGAGATCGAGTAGGGAGATCGACCAAGTTACTCGACCAACTCCAGATCGACCCGAGAGATCGACTACCGAGCTCGATCTCTGACGCCAGGCGCCGCCTTATCCTCTTGTTTCTTGCTTTATGCTTTTTGCTTTTTGTATTTTTGTGGGGGACCACTTTTGAGGATACAGCTAATCCTTTTGGGATCAAGCAAGGATATTCTCATTGTCATCTTTTCCCCTTTAGGTCTAGCCACCATTTTCTCTCTAGTTTTTCATGTTCTAAGTTTTCTTCTTTTGAAAAACCTTGTACTTCTTGATTTTAATCCAAGTATTTCTAGTTTTTATTGCTTCAATCTTCTTTTCTGCTTAATCCGAACATGTTGAATCTCTCTAAACTTATGTTTGTGAGTGGTTCGATCATGAGGAGTGAGTAATCCTCCTTGGTT
Organism: Alliaria petiolata; assembly: GCA_020283515.1. NCBI lineage: Eukaryota > Viridiplantae > Streptophyta > Magnoliopsida > Brassicales > Brassicaceae > Alliaria > Alliaria petiolata. The sequence continues at coordinate 73,350,397 of JAHZTW010000003.1, read as the reverse complement.
TTGCATTTGGGGGGGGGATTAAGGGGGTTTAATGGTTTGAGCTTTGGTTTCCTTTGGTTTTTAATCAAAATCTCTTCTTGGATTTGGGGGTTTAAGGATAGAAGATATTGAGAAAGACTTCTATGATTCCAGGGATTTCCTGTTCCTAGAAAGTTCTAGGGAATCCCTTAAAACCAAGTCCAAGATACTAAATCATCCCTTCCTACACACCATAGATGCGAGGGGGGTTAGTAAGACCATTGTTTGAGATCTAAACATCACGTTTCTGGCTTCTTCTTTCCACCACGATCAATGGGTTAGGAGGAAGGAGTGAGAAAAGGTTTTACACCACAAACCATGGGTAAAACTAGGCTAGTTTCTCAAGGTCTAGAGAAATTCTCATAAGAAATGAGTAGATCCATTTTTATAAAATCCAAAGACTCGAACTTGAACCCCTTTAAACATGATCCCCAAACGCAAATCCTTCCTTAGCTTTTAAGAACACAAAATCAATTTCCTTTAGTTCAAAGTCTTGATCTTTTGGCTTAAAAATTATTTAGTAGTCTTTTTCTTGCTTAATAGCTTTATAAATTCGTAAATTAGTGTTCTTGCATCTTTTAGTATTTTAGAAATCCCTAAGTAGTATATTTCGCATCCTGGTAAAATTTCAAGGTCATTAGATTTTTATTTCTAGTTTTCAAAAATCTTTTTCCTTAGCTATATTTTCTCTGTTTTATCGCATCTTAGATCTCGATTTTCTAAAACTAGTAGTTGCTTGTTTAAAATTCTTAGAAGTCTTTATCTATCTAGTAGACATCCTTCCTGAGTTTTTAAAATAGTTTTCCAAGAATTTCTGTAGTTGCAATCATTTAATTTCGGATTTTTCCCCAATTATTCGGATTTCACTTAGATTCACATAAAGCTTGTGTATTCTTAGTATCGTTCAGCCCCAATTTGGATTGACCCTTAAGTATTGCAATGACATGAGCATACTAAGGTTTTTGATCACGAGAAAACGTTGTTATCATAGCGCAGTGGGAAGCCTAATGTACGCTATGATTGGCTCAAGACCAGACTTGGCTTATGCAGTTGGAGTGATCAGCAGGTACATATCTAAACCGGGAAGGGATCACTGGGCAGCAGTAAAATGGGTTTTGAGGTATCTAAAAGGGACTTCTAAGGTAAATCTGACACTCAAGAAAGACTCAGGGTTCAGTGTTGAAGGGTTCTGCGACTCAAACTATGCTACAGACTTAGACAGAAGACGATCAGTAACAGGACATGTTTTCAAAGTTTGGGGAAACACAGTTAGCTGGAGGTCTAATCTACAGTCAGTGGTGGCTCTATCAACAACTTAAGCAGAGTACATGGCTCTTTCTTCAGCCGTGAAAGAAGCCATTTGGTTAAAGGGAATCTGTGATGAATTGGGTTTTGCTACTGGCACTGTGAAAATTCACTGTGATTCACAGAGTGCTTTGGCGATTGCAAAGAACACTGTGTTTCACGAAAGGACAAAACACATAGCTACTAAGTATCATCACATTCGAGACATAGTGGCACAAGGTGATGTAATTCTTCACAAGATTCATACAAGCAGAAATCCAGCAGACTTCCTAACTAAAGCCTTACCTGGGCCTAAGTTTGAGCTCTGTTGTGATCTGTTTAACATCGCCTGAGGATGGTGGTGGCTCCGGGTAACTCCATTGTTATGCGTTTCTCTCGCAAAAAAGGAAGAAGGGTATAACGTTAGTTTACCTAATTTCTAAACTCATAACAATGAAATCTCTAAACAAACAAGGAAGAGTGAGTTACCCGTGACGCTGGTGGAGCTGAGAGAGGAAGGATCTTCAGTTTCAGGTGGAGTTCTTTGATCTGGGTTGAGAAATTCGTTAGTTGGTTCTACTGGATTTCAGAAATCAGAGGTTAAAGAGGTTAAAAGCGAGAGAAGGGATCTGGTACAGTTGGGTTTTGAAGCATCACCTGATTGTGTCAGTGCAGTTGGGTGTTCGTCAGTTCGCCAGAAAAGCTGCAAAAAGAAGAAAGTCGAAGACTTTGAGTTTTCGCTGAAAGAGAAATCGAAAAGGTAAGATCTTTCTCATTCTGGTGAATGTTTGAGTAGATCGGAAATTACCTGGTTCTGATTTCATAGTCGGCGTTGAAAGGCAAGGCCGAAGATGCGACGGTGGTAGTCGCATCGTGTTTTCACTATCAGACAGAGGAGCTGAATCGCTCAAGGCGGAGATGACGAAGTGTTGTCTGAAGCCAAAGGTGGAGATTGTGAATGGGTTTTCTTCATCCGTGATGGGCTTGAGGCCCAATTGTCTTCAACCGAGTAATCAGTTGGGTCATGTAAAGTCAGGCCCATATTTGAGATTCGTCGTCACCTACAAAAACAGATGCTGACAAATTCCGTTAGCGGGTGGAAAAAATACAAAGAGAGGATTTGCAAAGAGAAGATGAGAGAGAAAGAGGAAAAAGAAGAGAGAAGACTCACATACATCGTCACCTTCTTCTGGAGTTGTTTTTTCTTCTTGTTTATATCCATCTAGTCTTGTTCTTGAGCTGTGAGAATCGATCGGTGTATCGATTGCTGTCCGCCATTGTTGGAGCTTGTTAACGCTCGCTTGATAGTGAAATTGAGGGATCGATCTCCCTCCCCAGAGACGTAGCCGAAGGGTTGAACTCTGGGTGACCAAAAATCTTGTGTGTCTTGCGTTTCTATTTCTTTAATTCTGCAATCGATCAAGCGAACAAAATCAAATCTCAAATCGATTAAAATCACCAACAAGTGGTATCAGAGGGCTCAGGTGGGGAGAGCGCGTGAAAGCTTGATCGAAATTAAAGAGGAAGCAGATCTTACCGGTGTGTTCTGTAGTGAAGATCGGAGCGAAGGTTTTGCAGATCCGGTGATTCTTTGGGAATCGTTGTGGCTACTCCGTATCACCCACAAACTGATATATCATGGTTTTTACCCATTTTTGGACCATGATATAAGTGTTTTTATTGAGTTTTTATACTATTTTCGAGTCTATTTGAGTCTTTTACAAGTTAGACTACGTTTGGAGCAAAGTTAGAGATTCTGGAACATTTCGGAGCATTTTGGAGAAGCAACCGAAGTGAATAAAATAGTTTGCATAAAAGAAATCAATAGAAACAAAGGAGTTCCAAATTTGCTCTGAAAGAGACAAATTCTTCTCTCTAAAATCTCTCTAAAAATCTCTCTCTAAAATAATGTGTGTTGTAAAGTGTATCCTAAACAATGGCTGAAAAACTATATTTATAGGGAAACTCGCGTCAGGGGCAAATCTTGTAAATAATGGAAACTTCAGCTGATTTCCTTTTTCTGATGGAAGTCCAAAATCTTTGGTCGGCTCGTCTGGTGTCGATCGACACTGATGGTGTCGATCGACACCTTGCGTGTGAATCTACTCTTCCGACTTCATCACTTCGGTTGCTTCTCCAAAATGCTCCGAAATGTTCCAGAATCTCC
>JAHZTW010000003.1:73273170-73337825 GCA_020283515.1 Alliaria petiolata | reverse complement strand
CCAAAGCTTTGTCTAGTCTGGCCATCTAGCCTAAAGTCCACAGGCGGCTTGACACGAACGCCACGTGCTTGCTTAGCCGGATCCATGAACATGAGTTTGATTTCTTAGGCTAAGACTAACCATCTGTCTAAGAGTCTTACGGTTCAATAGGGATGTTGTAGATGCTTGTTTCTTCTATTGTACCACTATGCGAGAGCTAGTCTATGGTGATAGAGATTCAAAGAGTTTAGACCCAAACGCCATGAGCTAAACAATTTGAGGATCCCTTTACCTAAGAATCACCATCAAAAGACCAAGTCTTGATGCGATCCAAAAGCTTTAGCTTGATAGACAAACCGAGAGTCACCTAGTTCATGATACTCATCAAGATCCTTCTTTTATCTTGAAAGCTTATCTTTTTACCGTTCAAATATTTATTTCCTGTTTGATATTCTTAAAATTTTCTTATTTAGGGTCTTGAGTGACACAAGATCTATCTTTTAGTGATTTTTAGTAGTAAAGTTTTAATCTTTATCTATTTCGAGCTTGACTTATGACACCAATATGACCGATCTGTTTACTAACACTCCCAAAATGCTTTGATACCCCATACACTATACTGCTTTCGGTTGACAGTGTTGGGACATTGACCCAAGTAGCGTAAAAACGCGCGATGTCAATTGGCGCCGTTGCCGTTTGGGAGAAAGTTTAGACATTTTGGTACTAGGTCGTTATAAGGACACGTTTCAATTTTTACAAGTTATTTAACACTTTTACTCGTATATATCTGTTTTGACAGGTATATGAACCTACGCTCACACGGTACAACAAATATTGTTCCCCGAATAGACGATATTCACCTGCTCGAACGATCAGCCAGACGAAATCGGGAACAAGTCGAAACTGCAAACCGTGTGACGATGGAAAACCAACAAGGTGCTCAAGGAGCTGCGGGCGCAGTCGGTGCACAAGGCCAACAAGGACCACAAGGTCCACAAGGCATACAAGGCATTCAAGGACAGCCTGGTGTTGCAGCTGCTCCAAGAGCTGTGAGGCAAATCGGTGCGAGAGATGCACCGATATCGACCGCAAGTCGACACGGTATCCAACCACCACCAGTGCAGAACAACAACTTCGAGATCAAAAGTGGTCTCATCTCCATGGTGCAGAATAACCGATTCTTCGGTCTGCCCTTGGAAGACCCACTTGACCATCTCGACCAGTTCGATCGTGTGTGCGCCATGACCAAGATCAACGGAGTAAGCGAAGATGGATTCATGCGTTTGTTTCCCTTCTCACTGGGAGACAAAGCACACGCATGGGAAAAGACTCTGCCACACGGATCCATCACCTCGTGGGCAGATTGCAAGAAGGCTTTCCTGACAAAGTTCTTCTCCACATCGAGGACAGCCCGATTGAGAAACGAAATCAGTGGGTTCACTCAGAAATCCAACGAGACCTTTGGTGAAGCCTGAGAGCGATTCAAGGGTTACACCACTAAGTGCCCTCACCATGGATTCAGCCAAGAATCACTCCTCAATACACTATACCGAGGTGTCATTCCCAAGATTCGGATGCTGCTCGATACAGCGAGCAATGAAAATTTCCTAGCAAAAGACGTTGAAGACGGTCTCGAGTTAGTAGAAAACTTAGCTCAGAGTGACTCCTCTTACCACAAAGACTATGACAGGTCCAACCGTGGCTCAAAAGAAAAAGTGAATGGAAGACGGAAAGTGATCAAAGAGCTCAACGAGAAGCTTGACAAGTTACTACTTGTCCAAACTCAAAAAAAAGTCCATTTCGTGGAAGAACTCACTCAAGTCCAAGAAGGGGAGGACGTTCAGTATGAAGATGTTAACTACATCAACGCTCAAGGAGGGTATAACACTTGGAGACCCAACAACAACCTTTCCTACCGAAGCCCGAACGTCGCAAACCCACAGGACCAGACCTACCCTCAGCAACAAGGAGGAGGAGCAAAACAATTCGTGCCGTACACGAATCAACAAGGCTTTGTACCGCGGTTCCAGAATCAAAACGGCTACCAGCCACGACAACAAGTCGGTGCACCTCCTGGCTTCCAACAACAACAAGGCAATCCACCTGCTCAAGCTGGTTTCGACTTGGAAGGCACTCTAAAGCAACTTCTCTAAGGTCAAACACATATCCAGGCGGATATACACAAACGTTTTGCTAAAGTGCATAACAAGATTGATGGTGTCCACACGGAACTATCCGGGAAGATTGAAGCTTTGACCGCTCGTGTCAAGACACTTGAAAATAACAAAGGCATTGCATCTACAAGCCAAACAAGCAACCTTCCTGGAAAATCCGTCATGAATCCAAAGAAGTATTGCCAAATGATCACCACTTTCGACGAGGAAAAACGGGATCTACTCGAAATCACTTCTCCAAAATGGGCTCAAGTCGATGAGGACATCGACATCCTAAGAAGGGGAGGGAGTTCTTAAAATTTGGCGATCCCTGAAGAGAAAGCACCATTCCTACGAGTCTACAAACCGCCAATGCCATACCCCCAGATGCATAGGAAGCGTCTCATAGAGGAACAAGAGGCCGAATTGATCGAAACATTGAAGAAAGTTGAAGATCTCTTCAACAATGCCGACGAGACCAAGCCCATTCCAGATTTTCTAGTAGCTCTGAAGGACAAGCTCTATGCTGATGAAATGGCAACAATAGGGAGGAATGCAGCAGCTCGTGAAGAGAAACCTAAGGAAGAAGCCTTAGTAGTGAAGAAGCTCGAAGATCTAGGGTCGTTCACTCTGCCATGCACACTCGGAGGAATCACCTTTGATAACTGTTTGTGTGATTTCGGGGCAAGCATCAACGTGATGAGTCTAGACACAGCTAAGCATCTCGGCTACAACACTTATACCGACTGCAAGAAGCCGTTATCACTGGCCGATGGGAGTGAAAGAAAGATTGTTGGGAAGCTGCTGGACCTACCTCTCATGATTGGGAACGTGCTACTGCCAAGCGACTTCCTGGTGATAGAAATGGACCAAGATGTCAAGAAAACTCTCCTGTTGGGAAGACCCTTCCTAGCCTCTGCCTGCTGCATGTTTGATTGCAAAAGCGGCAAGGTAGAGCTGAGACTAACCGGAAGCCTGGTAATGCACTTTGACACCAAAGGGAAGAGAATCACTGAGAAGGAACATTCATACTCACTTGTGCTCAAGAAGACGATTGAGAAGACCAAAGATCCATCCTTGAAAATATGCTACGATGGAGCTAGCTTTGATGGAGTCTGCCTCAATGCAATGTTCGAAAGACAACCAGAAGATGCCCTAGAAGAACCAAAAAGGGTAATCACTTGCAAGAAGTCCTATGTGAAAGGACCAACCCTCGGAGATCTTCTGGAAGGTATGACTCTCAAACCTATTCTCTCTGCTGGTGGTGAGATGAGATACAAGCTGAAATGCAAGGGAAAGGTTAGACCCTTTGCTTACCTTAAGGTGATTAAAGACACCGATTTGACCAATCGAGTGGGTTCTAAGGCAAGCAAAGAGGGAACCTCCAATGTATCTCTGGCTGATTTCATCTCGATGATCAAGGAAAGTAAGGATCCTCCCACAGGATTGAGGGGTGTTCGTTTCCCCCTTTCACACTAAAAATTGATCAAGAAAAGTCAAGCTAAGTGACTCAAAACAAAGCGCTCTTGGGAGGCACCCCAAGCTTATCCATGTACATATTAATGCTTTTTCTAGTCTAGTTTAATGATTTCAGGACCCCATGAAAGATAGGGTGAGGTCACTTACACATAAGAGGAGCTAAAACCAATGTGGGAATTGTTTAGCACAACAACGGGATGTAATGTCGGGTTAACACCACGATATTACCCAAGGGCAATTCATGTCGAGCTCGCACAACGGTGAGTAGCCGATATGGAACGAAGCCCAAGCTAAACAATCCTCACTGGGGATCCACATTTTAAATTTCTTAATGAATGTGAAAGGGAATGGGAATTTGAATGTGCATCTAAGTTGGGATTGATTTTGCTTGATTTTGCGATGAATGTGGCTAAGGCTTTTTGGATAGGTAGAATTCGACTTGCATCCTAGAAACCTGAACTTAGACATTGAGTTGATTCCTTTTAAATGGCGTTTTGGATTCAAACTTACACCTTTTCTTTTAAAACCTCACCCCTCCGGTTGGCTTTTGCTTGAGGACAAGCAAAAAGGCAAGTTTGGGGGTGTTGATATCTCTGTAAATTGCATGTTTTTAGCACACATTTCATGCTAGTTAGGACTTCATTCTTGCACTTTCACCTTAGTTTTCATCACATATTCACTCATGTTAGGTTTAGATGAATTAGGTTAGGTTTCTGCATAGTCTTGCATGTTTGGAGTGTTTTCTCAGGTGCTTAGGATGGTCCGAAGAAGAAACCAAGAAGGGAGATCACAAATGGAGGACGAACAGATGATATCGAGCATGGATCGCGACCCAGTGGCCGATATGGACAAGCGCACGACGAACCTCCACGAGTAGCAGCAACTTAGTCCCGAAAAGAACACCTCGGAGCAAAGATACAACAAAAGGATTCCATGAAGACAGATATCGGAGCAAGGCAACAGGAAGTATCCGATTCGAGTAACAAGGAAGGCGAGCCTTCACGACATGATCCCGAAATGACTTGCCCGACATGGAGACTGCCAGAAGAACTAGAAGAGTTAGCATATCAGCTTGCTCACCACGACTTGAACCCGAAACGCTAAAGTCCAAAATAGTACCATTTCGGGAAAGTGGTCCCAACGTTTTAGGTTTTTCATCTTTTATGAATAAATACTTGTCCTCCACTCTTATCCTTTCATCACGCTTTCTAGTTTTACTTTTCTGTCTACTATTTCAACCCAAGAAATATTTTGTATTTTCACCATTGAACCTTGTTTCAAAACTTTGATTTTTATGCAATAATGAAGTTTTAAGTATTATAGCTTAGTGTTATTTTCTTAAAAGTTTCTTCCTTTTCTTGTTTTTTGACTATCTTGCAGCCTATGAGTTACCCTCTCATCCTTATAGATCTTGAGGTTTCTCGAATAGCTTGTGAGTAGTCTTTTTAGGACTTTGATGGGTTGAAAGGACCAAGGGACTCTCGGGTTTATATTTCTTGCTTAGCTAAAACATAAAGTTAGATTCTTTCTTATTTATTATTACCAAAGCTTAGTCTAGTCTGGCCATCTAGCCTAAAGTCCACAGGCGGCTTGACACGAACGCCACGTGCTTGCTTAGCCGGATCCATGAACAAGAGTTTGATTTCTTAGGCTAAGACTAACCATCTGTCTAAGAGTCTTACGGTTCAATAGGGATGTTGTAGATGCTTGTTTCTTCTATTGTACCACTATGCGAGAGCTAGTCTATGGTGATAGAGATTCAAAGAGTTTAGACACAAACGCCATGAGCTAAACAATTTGAGGATCCCTTTACCTAAGAATCACCATCAAAAGACCAAGTCTTGATGCGATCCAAAAGCTTTAGCTTGATAGACAAACCGAGAGTCACCTAGTTCATGATACTCATCAAGATCCTTCTTTTACCTTGAAAGCTTATCTTTTTACCGTTCAAATATTTATTTCCTGTTTGATATTCTTAAAATTCTCTTATTTAGGGTCTTGAGTGACACAAGATCTATCTTTTAGTGGTTTTTAGTAGTAAAGTTTTAATCTTTATCTATTTCGAGCTTGACTTATGACACCGATATGACCGATCTGTTTACTAACACTCCCAAAATGGTTTGATACCCCCATACACTATACTGCTTTCGGTTGACAGTGTTGGGACATTGATCCAAGTAGCGTAAAAACGCACTATGTCAGATGTGCTGATGGGATTTATAGAAGATGATTGGCACAAGAAGAGGTTGAGAGTGTGATTTTTCATTGACATGGGTCTAAGTATGGAGGTCATTTCGCCACATTGAAGACGGCTACAAAGGTGCTTCAAAGTGGTTTTTGGTGGCCTACTTTGTTCAAGGATGCTAATGTGTTCATCAAGAGATGTGAGCCTTGTCAAAGGAAGGGGAACATAAGCAAGAGAGATGAGATGCCCCAAAACCCAATCTTGGAAGTAGAGTTGTTTGATGTTTGGGGCATAGACTTCATGGGACCTTTCCCATCTTCTTATGGAAACCAATACATCTTGGTAGCTGTTGACTATGTCTCCAAGTGGGTTGAAGCCATTGCAAGCCCTACCAATGACTCCAAGGTCGTGGTGAAGATGTTCAAGAGTATAATCTTACCAAGGTTTGGAGTGCCAAAGGTTGTGATTAGTGATGGGGGAAGCCACTTCATCAACAAGGTCTTTGAAGGTTTGTTAAGCAAGCATGGTGTCAAGCACAAGGTAGTCACTCCTTATCATCCTCAAACTAGTGGCCAAGTGGAGGTTTCAAATAGAGAAATCAAGGCCATTCTAGAGAAATTTGTGGGTATAACAAGAAAGTATTGGTCAATCAAGCTTGATGATGCTTTGTGGGCTTATAGGACAGCTTTCAAAACGCCAATTGGGAGATCTCCTTTCAACCTTGTGTATGGAAAATCTTGCCATCTACCGGTAGAGATTGAGCACAAGGCTTTGTGGGCTGTCAAGCTTCTCAACTACAACATCAAGACAGCCCAAGAGAAGAGATTTATTCAACTCCAAGAGCTAGAGGAGACTAGGCTTGAATCCTATGAGAGTTCAAGGATCTACAAGGAAAGGACCAAGGCTTTTCATGATAAGAGGATTGTGAAGAAGGAGCTAAGTGGTGGTGGCAAAGTTCTTCTCTACAATTCAAGATTGAAGTTGTTCCCGGGTAAGCTCAAGTCAAGATGGGGAGGCCCTTTTGAGATTCAAGAAGTGTTGCCTTATGGAGCCATCACCTTGATTGGGAAGAATGGGGAGAGTTTCACAGTCAATGGCCATAGGGTCAAGCTATACTTGGTGAATGAATCTAAAGAAGAGGCAAGCTCATGTAACCTTCAAGATCCCACTCTTGCCTAAAAAGGTTTGAAAAGTTGAGCTAATGACGTTAAACAGGCGCTCTTGGGAGGCATTCCCATGGTTATCCTTGTATATATTATTGATTTAGTTCTATGATTTTGTTTCTTTGAGTTTTTGAAAGTTTTAGGTTGAGTATGGAGGACTTTGACTTGAAGAAAAGGGTGAGGAAGAAAATTTTTAAAGACAGTTCGAGGTGATGGATCGACCAAGCTGCTCGAACCATGTTGACAGGGGTTCGGTTCGAGCAGTTGGATCGATGAAGTCGTCGAACCTAAATTCCAGGGCCATGGTTCGAGCAAACAGTTCGACGAACACGTCGACCACATTGGCAGGGGTTCGGTTCGAGCAGTTGGTTCGACGAACACGTCGATCCGTTTCCAAAAACAGGTTTGCTTGACTTTTCTTTCTTCCTTTGACCGGTTTAATGCTGACTCCCCCACATAGATTAAACCGATTTTAGGGGATTAAAAGACTTCTTCTTCCCCAAATTCTTTGATTCCAAGTGCTATATTTCCGAAATTATTTGTCCCTCTTGATTTCCTAGTTGATTTCGGCCATACCATTGCTTGTCTTCTCATCCTCTCTCTTGATCTTTGATTTCTCCTTGAGAATGAATTGGAGATTAGGATTGATAGATAGGCTTTGAATGGATTGATTGAGTTGAGTATAGTTGAATATTGTTATGGGTGATGATTGCTGAAGTTTTTCAAGGAATTACATGGGAAAATTTTGATTTTTGAACACTTTTTCTATAGGATTTTCAAGGGTTGCGAAAATTTATGATTATGCCTAATTGATGTTCAAATTTTCAAAATTGGTTTCTTTAACCTTGTTTTCCCATGTTGAATAAGTAATTAGGCTAGAATCCTCATAAATTTTAACTTGTTAACACTTAGAGGATGCCTAATTTAAAAAAATTCTTGTTAATTTCTTTGGATGACAAAGTGATGATAAAAGGGATTAATTTTTGCTATTAATTCATTGCCATGGAATTTTAATTCTTGAAACCTCCATGGAATTTTATGATTACATGCTTGTTGCTTTCAAGAATTTTAATTTACAATGTACTTACTCTTCTCCAAGATTTTTGATTTTATAGGTGATATGGGGAGAACAAGGAGTGAGGCTAGCAAGAAACAAGGCAAGAGGCTTGTGGAAGTGGAAGAAGAAGATCCCGAGGAGAGTCCCCCGGTCATAAGGAAGTTATCTCAAAAGAGAGATCTTAGTAGAGAGAAATGCAAGGAAAGGCGAGCCGAGAGAGCTGCGGCCACAACTCCAACACCCTCGACCGTGTAAAAGTCCCTTATGGAGATGCCTTTCAAAGGAACCAAGTACCCGGATCATGAGTTGCTAGATGAGTTGGGTCTCTTGAAAGATGTGACCGCGATTTTCCGGAATTTGGGGTGTGAGAGGTGGTTCAACCAATCATACCCGAGCTACCAAGAGGAGACTTGCCAATTCCTCTCTTCTTTGAAGGTGCCAACTTCGAGTTCGGAAGGTGTTGATGGAGGAAAAGATGGCTTCGGGTTTATCCAATTTCGGGTTCGCAACAAATCTTACAAGATGGGCTTCAAGAAGCTAAGTAAGGTGCTTGGTTTTGATGAGGGGACGGGTGCGGGTTCACGCTTGGATGTTAGAAAAGGCGAGTTTGAAAAGCTGTGGAAGATGCTTGGTAATGGGAGTTACAAGACCGGGAGAGTCAAGGGCAAGATGATCCGTCATCCTGCGATTCGCTATGCCCACAAGGTACTAGCTCACACCTTCTTTGCCAAGAAGGAGTCTGTGGTTGTGACTACAGAAGAGTGGGAGATGCTAGATGTTTGGCTCAAGAGCATCATCCATTACTTAGATGATAACTCCGAAATGCGAGGTGATGCTACGGGAAATGGTATGGTGCAGGTTTGAGTGGCTCATGCGGCGAGTTACTAAGGTCGAGCGACAGCCAAGAAGAAGGATCGCTCACACCAACTCGCCATTGGGGGCATGATCACGCCCATTCTTAAGGAGGTCGGCATCAACTTGGGCCATCCCTCGGCCGAAAAGCAGTACTTAGACTCCGCCTACCTCCTTAAGGCTCAATTTTTGGTTAAGGAAAGAAGTGGCTACCGGTACAAATTCAATGTGGAAAGGCTCAAGGAGGCTACAATCCGGTTTCCTTGCATTCACCTCACAAGCCTTAGAGAAAGGTCCAATGCCTTCTTCACTCCATCCGACGAGCATTTAGGCGACATAGAGACCTTCCCGGTGGCTCCATGGGACACATACCACGAGCCTTATCAAGCCCCTCCGGTCTATGGTAGCGAGAGGTACAACTTTGTGCCTTATGAAGGAACCAACCAAGGAGAGCCTTCTAGACAAGCTCACCAACACATCAAGCTTCTCCAAAGATGGAACAAATGGCAAGACAAGATCATTAGGAAGCTTGTGAAAACGGTGAAGGGTTTGAAAGGGCAAATCAAGGAGCTATAGGCTAAGGTTGGAGGAGCTTCTTCCTAAAGGCATGGAGAGATGCAACAAGAGGATGATGAGGAAATGCAACAAGAAGATGATGAAGCGGATATCACAATGCCGGGAAGACGCCATTCCTTCCAAGGAACCCCAAGTGCACCAAGCCATGAGGATGAGCCACGCCCCTCCTCCTATGAGACAAGAAGGCGTGAGAAGAGAGTCATGCGGTCCCTTACTCCTCAATCGAGCAATCCATCCTACTCCATGGACTCCTACTCCTCCTCCTCCATTCGCTTTTGATCAAGGTACCACTCCAACCATTGTAAATACCATCGAGATTTTTATTTTGCATATTGAAATCTTCTCCAAGCTTGGATTACAAGGGACTGTGTAATTTAAGTTTGGGGGAGTATGGTGTATTTGATCTTGTGTTTTGTGATCTTATTTTTTTTTTTTCATGCATTTTTAAGTCTCATGCATGCATCTATGTCATAGAAAAAACCAAAAAAATTGGAAAAATTTCGAAAATTTCAAAAAAAATAGCATGTAGTTGCATTTGCATTTGTCACATAAGTAGGATTGAGTCTAGCTTTCATATAGGTTTGCATTCTTGCATAGGGGACAATGATAGATCTTTCCTTGTAAGGTGTTTAGCTCATGAATTAGTTCAAGGTCGTAGTTAGTAAGTCTTTGATGCTTGAAGTGCAAATTTTGAAAGTAAAAGTTGAACCCTACTTGGACCTCGCCATTTGAAACTCAAGTCTAAATTGAAGCAAGCTTTGAATTGAAACCAACTCTCTTGAACTTGAACCTAATTTGAACAAGTAATTATCATGGTTATGCATTGCTAGAGAACTTGTGGATACCATATACATATTTGGGTTATCTTCTCTCCTTTTGCCACTCTTGTTAACCCAAATAGCCGACTCTCATCTTTAGAGCAGTTAATATCAAGCACCCTAGCTAAGCTTTCTTTAAAACATCTACCTTATTGAGTGCATTAGGCCTTTTTCTTCTTGTGAACTTAGCAAAAAGTGTTGAGTTTAGAGCGACAAGGATAAGCTTTCATGTAGCTAGCTCGAGACAATGAGCTAGGTGATTAGGTTAGGATTCTTAGGTGGGGATTTTAGCTTGATATTCGATATGAAAGAAATAAAGTTGGCGAAGTTGAGATGGTAAAAAGGGAAAAACGAAAATTTTGAAACAAGTGTTGGCAATGTGTATTATGCTCTAAGTGTTAAGAAGAAAAATCCTCTAGAAATGAAAAGTAAAAGAGTCAAGAAAAAGAAAAAAATATGGCTAAGTTAAGATAAGAAGGAGGATAGCAAATTGTGAAAGAAAAGAAAAAGAGCTTGAAGTGAAAGTGTGCCAACACTTGTGGTTGTAGAAGGAGTTTTCCTCAAGTGATTAAAAGAGAAAAGGAAAAAGGATTGAACTCATGGGTTTGGCGCATTGCCTTGTAATGGGTAGCATAGGTTGGACTTGGTGAGTGAGCTTAAAAGAAAATGAGAGTGAAGACATTTGTGTTACAAATGGTAAATGGAAGTTTGTCCTTGTATGCATAGGTTGCTTTTTACTCTTAGCATTTTGCCAAAGTTCACTTGTTCATTGAGAGATCCCTTGCATTGGAACCCCATGAAGTTGAGATCGTTTTCATCTCAAAACCTTACCCAAAAACCAAACAAGTTCGCTAGATTCATGATCCATGGTTACCACTTAATGAATGTTAAAGAGTTGGTGAAAATGAATGCTTGTGTAGATTGAGGCTTGGGTTCACTTGAATGAGTATGGGTATGGCTAGACCTTTTGGAGTAGAGTTTGCATTAAGAGAATCCTAGAATTAAGAACTAGGACCATTGAGTTGATTCATTTGCTTGACACCTTTGGATTTGAGTCCCCACCTTCAAACCTCTCTCCTTGGCTTGTGTTTCATTTGCTTGGGGACAAGCAAAAGGCAAGTTTGGGGGAGTTGATATGTCTATATTTTGCATCATATTTCCCTCCATCTAGTGTAAGTTTCTTATCATTTAGGAACCTAATTAAGCATCATTGTATTGCATTTTGATCATTTAGAGTTCTAGGTATCTTTACATATTCTTTGCATATTTTGTTGCATTTGGACTGTTGATTAGGTGATATGGATGCTATGGAGGCATAAATGGAGTTGGAGAAGGATGGCATAGCACTTGGAGGGGCAAGAAGTCACCAAGAAGATAAGGAGAAGATTTCTCGCACTGGTTCGACGAGTCGGATCGACCAACACGTCGAACCAGATTTTCAGGACGACGGATCGATGACTTGGTTCGAGCAAAGACGTCGAACCATGTTGGCAGGGGTTCAGTTCGACGACATGGATCGACGAACTCGTCGAACCAAACCCAGACGCCAAGAAGAAGAAGCCAAGAAGGCAGGGGTTCAGTTCGACGACATGGATCGACGAACTCGTCGAACCAAACCCAGACGCCAAGAAGAAGAAGCCAATAAGGCAAGGGTCGAGTTCGAGCACACGGATCGACGAAGTCATCAAACCACAACACCAGGGGTTCGGATCGACGACTTGGATCGACGAGCTCGTCGATCCAAACCCAAACGATTTCTTTTTGTCACTTTCATGGGTCCCTCCTATAAATACTCTTTAGACCTAATTTTTATGATAACTTTGATTCTCTTTGTTCTGAGCCTAAACTTTTATCCTCTTTGCGAGAAAACCTTGTATTTTGCTTGGGTCTTTAAGTTTAATGCAATATCTCTCTTAGATTTCTTATTTTATCTTTTTCTAATCATGTTTAGCTTATCACTTATCTTTGATTTGATGGGCTTAACTATGATTAGTGAGTAGTTCCTTAGGAACTTCGGGATGGGTTAGATTTAGGGTTTTCTAATGGTTAAATCTTGCAATCTAGGATAGATTCTTTCATCTCTCTTTTTATTAAGTAGTTCCTAATGCCAAATAGCTAATCTTTGCTATTTTGGATCATAAGCATTTCATACACCCACCAAGTGTTTGATGAAATGCTTGAACCAACTTTCTAAGAGATTTACATTCCTAGCCTAAGACATTAGTTGTCTAGGGTGTTTATCATGCCATTTAGACTTGTGATTAATGCTTGCTAATCATTTTAATGCTAAAACATCATTAGTTCATTAGGGTGATTAGGAAAGGGATTAGTGCCAAACATCATGGATTAGTCTTTATTAAATGTTCTAGGCATAGAGATGGCTTGATTAGTTGCTTAAATGATTGCAAGGTTGTCCATTTAATTGCCCAAATCAATGATTCCATCCCTAGGTTTCGTTTTTAATTAATTAGCAATCTTGATTAGTAGTTAATCTCTTGTTTAGTGTTTGATTAGTGATAATTAAGGTTTTAAATCATATTCTTAGTCTTGTAGTGTCTCTCTTAGGTTGTGTTTTGCTTTTAATTTTTGCTTGCCACTTTAATTTCGAATTTAGCTTAGCTTAGACCAAACTTTGTATTCCTTTTGCATCAATGTCAAAATGCATTACCAAGCTTCCGGTTAGTCTCAGCTCTACCTTGCCGCTTTTGCAATTAAACATGCAACCGGCAGAAGCTAGGAATGGTCTTCCCAAGAGGAGGGTTTTCTTGACATCTTGGTCCATTTCTATCACCAGGAAGTCGCTTGGCAGTAGCACGTTCCCAATAATGAGAGGTAAATCCAGCAACTTCCCAACAGTCTTTCTTTCACTCCCATCGGCCAGTGATAATGGATTCTTGCAGTCGGTATAAGTGTCGTAGCCGAGACGCTTAGCCGTGGCTAGACTCATCACGTTGATGCTTGCACCGAGATCACACAAACAGTTATAAAATGTGATCTCTTCGAGTGTGCATGGGAGAGTGAATGATCCTGGATCCTCTAGCTTCTTCACTACCAAAGTATCTTCCTTGGGTTTCTCTTCACGAGCTGCTGCATTCCTTCCAATGGTTGCCATTGCATCGGCATAGAGCTTGTCCTTCAAAGCAACTAGGAAATCTGGAATAGGCTTGGTCTCGTCGGCATTATTGAATAAATCTTCAACTTTCTTCAATGTTTCGATCAATTCGGCCTCTTGTTCCTCTATAAGGCGCTTCTTATGCTTCTGAGGGTATGGCATTGGTGGTTTGTAAACTCGCAGGAATGGCGCTTTTGGTGGATCAGTCGCCGATTTCTCTTCAGGGACTTCCAAATTTTTAGAACTACCTCCCCTTCTTAGGATGTCGATGTCCTCATCGACTTGAGCCCGTTTTGGAGGAGTGATTTCGGGTAGATCTCGTTTGTCCTCGTCGAAAGTGGTGATCATTTGGCAATACTCTTTTGGGTTCATGACGGATTTTCCAGGAAGGTTGCTTGGCAGGCTTGTTGATGCAATGCCTCTATTGTTTTCAAGCGTCTTGACACGAGCTGCCAAGGCTTCAATCTTCCCGGATAGTTCCATGTTGACACCATCTATCTTGTTATGCACTTCAGCAAAACGTTTGTGTATATCCGCATGGATATGTGTTTGACCTTGGAAAGTTGCTTTAGAGTGCCTTCCAAGTCAAAACCAGCTTGAGCAGGTGGATTTCCTTGTTGTTGTTGGAAACCAGAAGGTGCACCGGCTTGTTGTCGTGGCGGGTAGCCACCTTGAAATGGGAATCGTGGTACAAAGCCTTGTTGATTCGTGCAAGTCACGAATTGTTTTGCTCCTCCTCCTTGCTGCTGAGGGTAGGGCTGGTCCTGTGGATTAGCGACGTTTGTGCTCCGGTAAGAAAGGTTGTTGTTGGGAATCTAAGTGTTATATACTCCTTGAGCGTTGATGTAGTTAACATCTTCATACTGAACGTCCTCCTCTTCTTGGACTTGAGTGAGTTCTTCCACGAAATGGACTTCTTTTTGAGTTTGGACAAGTAGTAACTTGTCAAGCTTCTCATTGAGCTCCTTGATCACTTTCCGGCTTCCATCCACTTCTTCTTTGGAACCACGGTTGGATCTGTCATAGTCTTCGTGGTAAGAGGAGTCACTCTGAGCTAAGTTTTCAACCAACTCGAGACCATCTTCTACGTCTTTTGCTAGGAAACTTCCATTACTCGCCGTATCGAGCAGCATCCGAATCTTGGGAATGACACCTCGGTATAGTGTACTGAGGAGTGATTCTTGGCTGAATCCATGGTGAGGATATTGAGTAGTGTAACCCTTGAATCGCTCCCAAGCTTCACCGAAGGTCTCATTGGATTTCTGAGTGAATCCACTGATTTCGTTCCTTAATCGGGCAGTCCTCGATGTGGAGAAGAACTTGGTCAAGAAAGCCTTCTTGCATTCTGCCCACGAGGTGATGGATCCATGGGGCTGTGCCTTCTCTCATGCGTGTGCTTTGTCTCCCAACGAGAAGGGAAACAAACGCAGCTTGAATCCGTCTTCGCTTTCTCCGTTGATCTTGGTCATGGCGCAGACACGGTCGAATTGGTCGAGATGGTCGAATGGGTCCTCCGAAGGCAGACCGAAGAATCGATTATTATGTACCATGGAGATGAGACCACTTTTGATCTCGAAGTTGTTGTTCTGCACTGGTGGTGGCTGGATACCGTGTCGGCTTGCAGTCGATATCGGTGCATCTCCTGCACCGATTTGTCTCACAACCCTTGAACGCCTTGTACGCCTTGTGGACCCTGAGGTCCTTGGTGGCCTTGTTGGCCTTGTGCACCAGCTGCGCCAGCAGCTCCTTGAGCACCTTGTTGATTATCCATCGTCACACAGTTTGCAATATCGGCTTGTTCCCGATTTTGTCTGGCTGATATTTCGAGCAGGTGAATATCGTCGATTGGGGGAACAAGGTTAGTTGTACCGTGTGAGCGTAGGTTCATGTATCTGTTTCAACAGAGAAACCAGAGTATACGTGTTAAATAACGTGAAAAAGAAAGACTTGTCCTTGTGACTAGTGATATGTCTATATTTTGCATCATATTTCCCTCCATTTAGTGTAAGTTTCTATTCATTTAGGAACCTAATTAAGCATCGTTGTTTTGCATTTTGATCATTTAGAGTTATAGGGTGTATTTGCATAGTCTTTACATATTTTGGTGCATTTGGAGTCTTGATCAGGTGATTTGGATGCTATGGAGGCATGAATGGAGTTGGAGAAGGATGGCATAGCAAAGGAAGGGCAAGAAATCATCAAGAGGAGGAAGAGAAGCAGCTAAATGAGAAGCAAAAGTCTTGTAGAAGCATATCAAGTATTTAGAGGCGCAAAATGTATGTGTCCGTAAGAAAGCCTTGCACTTAGAATCAGACTCCGAAGACTTCTACAAAGTTGTAGAGGATCCAGTGAGCTTTCTAATGCCGTTGGAATCAAGTCATTACGATCAGCGGTTCAGGAGATACGGCGATTCTTGGAAGACTGTCCGAATCAGAGCAACCAGAGATCACATCGGTTTGAGGTACATCGGACAACAAACAGATGCAAGACGACCAGAGAATGCATCGGTTTGGCCACCTCGGATTGCCAAACCGAGATGAAGCCACCAGAAATTGCCTCGGTTTGGAGCACCTCGGATTGCCAAACCGATGCGGCGCAAGACTGCCTGAAGTGACTGGAAGATCGGGTCAGATGAAGGCTTTCCATTCCGATTCAGCCTCAGAGCCCTTCATGAAGGTTGTAGATAATTGAATCTGCTTTCATGTGGAGGTGGTTTCATGTCATTAGGAGCTGCGGTTAGGGAGATATGTCGATTTCCGCAAGACTGCTCCTCCGGGTCAAAACCCGGTTTGTTCCGGGTTGACCCGGTTTGACCTTCTTCCCTATAAATACTTAAAAACCTAATTTTTATGGATCCTCTCTTGTTTTTGAACAGAAAATCGACCCTTTGTGGTTTTGAGGAGATTTTGAGATTTCTTTTAAGTTTAATGCAATTTGGTTCTTATTTCTTCTAATCTTTCATCTTCCTCTTCTCTAATCATGTTTACTAGCATTTCTTTCATGAGATTTGTTGGTTTATCTATGATTAGTGAGTAGTCTTTTAGGAACTTGGGGATGAGTTAGATTTAGGGTTTTCTAATAGTTTAATCTTGCAATCTAGGTTAGATTCTTTCATCTCTCTTCTTATTAAGGTGTTCTTAATGCCAAATAGCTAATCTTTTGCTATTTAGGATCATAAGCATTTCATACACCCACCAAGTGTTTGATGAAATGCTTGAACCACTTTTCTAAGAGATTTACATTCCTAGCCTAAGATATTAGTTGCCTAGGGTGTTTATCATGCCATTTAGACTTATGCTTATTGCTTGCTAATCATTTTAATGCTAACACATCATTAGTTCATTAAGGTGATTAGGAAAGGGATTAATACCACACATCATGGAATAGTCTTTATTAGTGATCTAGGCATAGAGATAACTTGTTTAGTTGCTTAAATGATTGCAAGGTTGGCCATTTGAATGCCCAAATCAATGATTCCATCCCTAGGTTTCGTTTTTAGCCAATTAGTAATCTTGATTAGTAGTTAATCTCTTGATTAGTGCTTAATTAGTTAAAATTAAGGCCTTAGCTCATATAATTAGTCTTGTAGTATCCCTTTTAGCTTGTAGTTTGCTTTTATTAGTCCCTTGTCTCCTTCAATCTTGAATTTGGCTTAGATTAAATAGTTTCATGTATTCCTAGTGTTGTTAATCTTAACCCCTTTGGATTGACATCTCAAATACTACAATGACATGAGTAGTAGAGATTAATTGAAAGAGGAAAAATCCTGCTATCAACTAGCAAGAACCAAAATGACTAAACTTAACCCCAAACGGCAACGGCGCCAATTGACAACAGGTTTTTTAGGCCTGTTGGGTCAATGACCCAACACTGTCAACCGTATGCAGTATAGTGTACGGGTATCAATCCATTTGGGGACGTTAGTAACAAATCGGCTATGTTGGTCGTTACAAGTCAAGTCGATATGGTGAGAGATAGAGATTTTACTATTAAAAGAAACTAAAGGCTGGATCTTGTGTCACTCAAGACCATAAATAGACAAACTTTAAACTATTCGAGCAAGAAGTAAAGATTTCAACGATAAAAAGATAAGCTTTCTAAGTAAAAGAAGGGTTAAGACGGGTTCTACGAACTAGGTAACTCTCGGTTCATTTATCAAGCTAAAGCTTTTGGATCACATCAAGACTTGGTCTTAGATGGTGATTCTTAGGTAAAGGGATCCTCAAATCGTTTAGCCCATGGTTTTTGGGTCTAAACTCTTTGAATCTCTATCACCATAGAGTAGCTCTCGCATAGCGGTACAATAGAAGAAACAAGCATAGTGCAATGTCCCTATTGAACCGTAAGACCCTTAGACAGATGGTTCGTCTGAGCCTAAAGAATCAAATTCTTGTTCATAGATCCGGCTAAGCAATCACGTGGTTTTCATGTCAAGCCGCCTGTGATCTTTAGCCTAGATGATCAAGCTGGACTAAGCTTTGGGAATAATAAACAAGAAAGAATCTAACTTTATGTTTTAGCTAAGAAAGAAATCTAAATCCGAGAATCCCTTGGTTCTTTTAACCCATCAAAACCCTAAAAAGGACTACTCACGTGCCATTTGAGAAACCTCAAGATCCATAAGGATGAGAAGGTAACTCATAGGCTGTAAGATAGTCGAAAACAAGAAAAGAAAGAAGCTTTAACAAGAAAATGCTATGAAACAATACTTGTAAACTTCAAAATATCATAAAAGATCAAAGCTTTGAAACAAACTTTAATGGCGGAAAACTAAGAGTTCTTAACAACAAGAAAGACAAAAAAACTAAATCTGGAATGAGTGATAGAGAGATAGGTGTGGGGGACAAAGTATTTATACATGAAAGAGGAAAAACCTAAAACGTTGGGACCACTTTCCCGAAATGGTACTCTTTTGGACTGTAGCGTTTCGGGCTCAAGTCGTGATGAGCAAGCCGATATGTCATTTCCTCATGATTCTTCGAGCAGTCTTCATATCGGGCAAGTGCTTCGGGATCATGTCGTGATGACTCGTCTTCCTTTCCACTTGGATCGGGGACTTATCGTTGTCTTGCTCTGATATCTGTCTTCATTGAATCCTCTTGCTGGATTTTCGCTCCGGGGTGCCTCTTTCGGGACCAAGTCGCTGCTACTCGTCGAGGTTCATCATGCGTTTGTCCAAATCGGCTAAAGGGTCGTGATCCATTCTCGATATCATCTGTCAACCCTCCTTTTGGGATCTCCCTTCTTGATTTCTTCTTCAGACCATCCTCATTCTCAAAGCACCTGAGAAAACACTCCAAAACATGCAAGAATATGCAAAGACCTATCCTAATGCATCTAGACTTATCATGAGTGAATATGTGATAAAAACTAAGATGAAAGTGCATGAATGGGGTCATAACTAGCATGAAATGTATGCTAAAAACATGTAATTTACAGAGATATCAGATAGCTCTCTTCTTATATATATTTTTTTCTTTTTTTCTTTTATGCATTGGCCTCTTGGCTCTTTTCTTTTTCTTTTCATAAGAGAGCTATCACCTTTCCTTTTCAACTTGAGCTTTTACACAAAATAATTCAAGACCAACCACCTTAGCTATGTATCCCTTTTCATTCGTTTTCCTAACACCTTCTCTTTCTCAAACTCGTGAACCCCTGCCCAAATCAAGCCTATAACTAGCTTCAAATGCAAAGCTAGCATCATATGAGAGCCTAAACATGTCGCCCTAAACCTAACACTTTATGCCAAGTTCAATCAAAAAGTTTTAAGGCCTCACATACTCACACAAAATTTTGGCTTGAAAAGAGGTAAGGGTTTAGGTTAGGAAATCAATCTAAGCTTACAAGAGAGTGGTGAAAGGAAGAAGAAAGCCCAAATATGTATATCTATCCATGTATCCTTTTTCAAATGCACAAGTATGATAATTTAAAGTCCATGTTAAGGTTTCACTTGTTAGGTAAGGATTCAATTCATGCTTGTTTCAACTTAAGCCAAGAAAATCNTAAATATGTATATGTATCCATGTATCCTTTTTCAAATGCACAAGTATGATAATTAAAAGTTCATGTTAAGGTTCCAATTTATAGGATAGGATTCAATTCATGTTTGTTTCAACTTTAAGCCAAGAAAATCAAGACAAATCGTCCAAAGATGGTTAGAACTTAATTTTCAAATTTGCACAAAGCATCAAAGGACTACTAACTAGGGTCTTGAACCAATTCATGAGCTTAAAACACTTTACAAGGAATTTGTGTATCATTGCCCCCTTTGCATATGAATGATGCAACCTATATGATAAAAAATATAGACTCAATCCTACATTATTTGACAATGCTAATGCAAGCTATATTATTTTTTTCCGAAATTTTTAAAATTTTTCTTATTTTTTTGTATTTATCTATGCAAATATATATGTATGCATAAAGACTCAAACATGTTAAAGGAAAAATAAGAGCACAAAACACAAAATTAAATCTCTCAACCTTTTCCCCAAACTTAAATTACAAGTCCCTTGTGTAATAAAAGTTCAAGAGAGACCATCAACAAATATAAAAATCAAAATCCAAAAATACATGATATTTACAAGGGTTTGGAATGGTGTACCTTTGAGCTTGTTGTTGTTAGGCCTGAGATCGAGCAGCCGGGTCATTCTTTGGCTCGTTCTTGGCGGGAGATCGAGTGGCATGGATCAATCCAGCCACCGTTTGGTGCTGGAGATCGATTGAACCAACTCGATCTAGCCATCGATTTCTTTAGGCATGCCTCTTTGCCCTTGCCTTTTAAATCCCAAGAACTTGGTTTTGGATTTCCTTCTCCCTTGTTCTTGCTCACACACACTTAAAAACATAACCTAGAACTGAAATAAAAAATTTATACACAAAGATAGACATGAGATTGCCTCTCAAGTTCGCTTTGTTTAAAGTCTCTTAGCTTGACTTTCCTTACTCTTCCTTTTTTAGGCTGGTTTAAGGGTGAAGTGGGTGGCTGGAGATGTGACTGAGTGTGCTCTTTGTGGCATATCCACGGTGTATACAGTCAACAACATCTCTTGTATCCTTGTTTCATCCTTCTCTAAACCGGGTGAAAG
This sequence comes from Alliaria petiolata, assembly GCA_020283515.1. Classification (NCBI taxonomy): domain Eukaryota; kingdom Viridiplantae; phylum Streptophyta; class Magnoliopsida; order Brassicales; family Brassicaceae; genus Alliaria; species Alliaria petiolata. Next base: position 73,317,363 of record JAHZTW010000003.1, on the reverse strand, counting down.
AATGACCTTTGCCTTTGAGAATGGTTTTAAGCCTCTTTTGCTTTTGACTATGTACTCAATGGAGCCATCCTTGAGTTCCAATGGATGTAAACTCAAAGTGTTCCTTGGCACAGCAACGTACCAAAAATACTACTTATCAATTGGCGCCGTTGCCAAACTGGGATTGAAATCATTAGGATTTGGAAATAGATCAAGACTAAGTTTTTCTTTTACTTTGGATACTTATTTCTCTACTAGTTTGTTTGTGTTTCAGGTACATGCATTTGCGGTCTAGAGGAGACAATAATCTACTTGAACCTCTAGACAACATTCATCGCCTTGGAAGTGCACGTTTGAGAAGAGAAAGAGAGCAAGCAGTTGAAGATCAATTTGTGCAAGACGGTATGGCTGATCAAGATGAAGTCCCTCCTCCACAAGCAGCTGCTGGTAGGGGTAATGGTAACCCCAACCACATGTCGAGACCACCAAGGATCATTGGTGCAGGTGATGAACCAAACACTCATACCAATCGGTTTGGCATCACCCCACCACCAGTCCAACAAAGCCACTTTGAGATAAACCCCGGATTCGTGTCTATGGTGCAGAACAACAAGTTCCATGGTCTAGCCATGGAGGATTCTTTGGAGCATCTAGACAACTTCGAGCAAGTGTGTGGTATGATAAAGATCAACGGGATCTCGGAGGATAGCTTCAAATTGAGATTCTTCCCGTTTTCACTTGGTGATAAGGCTCGTCAGTGGGAAAAGACCTTGCCTCAAGGGACCATAACTTCATGGGTCGAATGCAAGAAGGCATTTCTGTCCAAGTTCTTCTCTAGCACACGGACGGCTCGGCTTAGAAGCGAGATAAGCGGCTTCATGCAAAGGCAGAACGAGACGTTTAGTGAGGCCATGGAAGGGTTACGGACTACACTATACAGTGTCATCATCACGGCTTCAGTGAAGAGTCTCTTTTAAGCACCATATACAGAGGAGCTTTGCCCAAGATACGCATGCTCCTAGACACGTCAAGCAAGGGGAAATTCCTTGGCCAAGACGTAACCGCGGGTATGGAGCTCATAGAGAATCTTGCATTGAGTGATGGGAACTACAGTGAGGACTATGACCAAGACACCAAGAGGGTCTGATCTTGATGGACACAAGAAGGAGTTAAAAGCACTCCATGAGAAGATAGACAAGGTTGTACTTGCAAACCAAAAGCATGTACATTTTGTTGGTGAAGCCACGGATGTCTTGGATGAGTTGGGGCAATTCCAAGAGGAAGCCAATTGGGTTGGTGGACAAGACTATCCTAGACCACAAGGATACTTCTCAAAGTACCAAGGCAACAACAACAACTTGTCCTATAGAAGCAACAATGTTGAGAATCCACAAGACCAAGTGTATCCTCAACAAAAAACAGTTTGTGAACCAAGGAGGATATGTGAACAAGAACACATATCAAGGACCACGACAAGAAAACTATCAAGGTCCACAACAACAACAAGTGAACAAAGGGTATCCCCCTGGATTTGTGCAGCCACAACTAAGTCAAGCTTCTACTCAAGATTCAATTCAAGCAATGCTCAAGCAACTTTTGCAAAACCAAACAAATATGGAGCTAACCTTGCAAAACAAATTTGGTGAGATGAAAGTTCGGCACGACACCTCCACAGCTGACCTTTTCAAGTAAATTATTGAGCTCAACAACCGGATCATGCAGTATGAGAAGGGCACATCAAGCACAATGATACCTATGTATATTCCATGGTATTAAGCATGCATTCTTAGCGCTTTAGGGCTCATTTTTGTATATTTTAGTTCATTAATCACCCATTTGCATTCATCACAGGATTAGCACGCATAAGGATATAATTACGTTCATTTGCACATATTTTCAGTCCTTATGCATTTTGGAGTAAGGTTATTCAAGGAGACTAGGACAGCACGAACCATCAAAGCATGGGGGATCGATCACGACCATGAAGCCGATCCTGGTGAAGAGCAACGACTTGCCCCCGTTATTTGTCACCCAAGATGGAGATTCCACAATGCTCCCGAAAGTACAAATTATCGGAGCAAGATAACGAGGTGACCCCGAGATGTTCAACAAGTTACGAACTGCACAACGATGAGATCCCGATATTCGCACCCGATAAAGGAGTCATTTGAAGAACATGAAGATTTAGCATATCGGCCTTGCAAAACCGCTTGATCTCGTGGTGTGCTAGAAGACAACATACTTTGCTTTTTACCTTAGATCCGTGACACCTAGGTTTTTCTTTGGGACCACCTATAAAAGTCCCTTTACACGCTTTTAGCAAAGGATTGGAGTTTTCCCATTCCACATCTTCACTTTGTCTCTCTATTTTCGGTCATCTTCTCCAAGAGAGAAAGAACCAATTTTGTTTTGCTTTAAGCTTGTATCTTTAATAAATTTTGTGCTATCTCGTTTTAAATCATGTTGATAGTTCTTTCTTTGATAAGATTAACGGTTTCCATGACAAATAACGAGTAGTTCATCTCGGTTTTAGTGATTAGGTTAGGGTAAATGAGTTCAAGGTTCAATCTTTGATGCTTGTCCATGCTTAAATCATCTTAATCCTTTCTTATTTGATACTCTTATTGCTTAATCATCTTCGCTATTTGATTTATGCCATCAAGCTTCTTCAAACAAATTCCATGTTTGAATGATTGCAAGAATTGATCTCATAAGAGATCCGCTCATCCTAGCCTAAGGGATTAGATGTCTAGGGAGTGTTTTGGAAAAAATAGAGTTGTTTATTCGTTTTTGCTAGTTTCATGGATAACTACGCAGGAGCGAGGTTAGTTATGAGTTAGCAAAGTGATTTATACCAAGACGGTGGATTTATGTAGTTCTTGAACTCTATGCTGAAGGATTAACCTTAATGGTAGTTAACTTATGCATCAAGGAGCGACCTTTATCATATTTTTCTTTAAACACCTTGTCCCTTGAACCGATCCTTATCTCATCCTGCAAGCTTGTTTCCTTATTTGCTATTTCGCTTCTTCTTTCGCTGGATCTAGTTTATGACATTAGCTTTCTATCATTGTGACACTTAAGTTGATAGATTTCGTCTCTTAAGTCTTAAGATCGCTCCTAGCTTGTATAAGAACCTCAAGAATGCAATATTTTGAACCTTCCCATCGAATTGATAAGACCCATAACCTATACTACATTCGGTTATAAGTATTGGGTCATTGACCAAGTAGAACAAAATACCTACTTATCAATTGGCGCCGTTGCCGATTTGGGTTGATTTTGAGTATTGCATTTCAGATTCTTCGCAAGACTAGGACTTTATTTTATTTTCAGTTACTAATTACAATTCCAGAGAACTTTTGGCAGGCACCTCTTTCAAAAATATCAAATGGACAACGTTCAATCTCAAAGAGATGAGTCGAATGGGGTACAACGGGATCAACCCGATACACCAAGACAGCAACGTCTCATCGGCGAATGTGACTCACCAAGTAACTACAGACCAAGAATCAGTATTACCCCTACCTCGAGTGATGCTGGATATGAGATAAAGAGTAGTATGTTTGCTATGGTGAGAAAAACCAAAAATCAGGGTGATGCCGTTGAAGATCCCTTGGACCACCTTGATGATTTCGAGAAGATCTGTTCTTTGATAAAGAAAGAAGGATTCTCGGAGGATGGATTTAAGTTAAGGCTTTTCCCATTTTCACTTGGAGGAAGAGCCAACCAATGGGAAAAGACACTCAAACCGGGGTCTATAACAACTTGGGAGAAATGTAAACGAGCCTTTCTCAAGAAATTTTTCTCACTGTCAAGAACAGCATAGCTGAGACTTGAGAACTCCACGTTTACACAACTCGAAGATGAGCGATTCAGTGAAGTTTGTGACCGTTTGAAAGGTTATACACTCAAATGCCCTCATCACGGCTACTCAAGCTCTTCACTACTCAGTATCCTATATAGAGGAGTGTCAAATAAATACAAAGACCTACTGGATACTGCAAGCAATGGGATCTTCCTTGGCCAAGACGTAGATGATCGAATGAACCTCGTAGAGAATATAGCTACAAGTGATGGTAATTATGAGGAAGACATTGATAAAGAAACAATCGAGCTAAACAAGCAGAGGGAACGCGAGGTGATGCAATTACAAGCACGATTAGACGCTTTGAGAACGGGACAGCACACCCAAGATGCTAAGATAGCAAATATCGGGGTCACACCAACGGACACTAGTCGATATGGAGGGGAAAACATGATCCAAGGACACATGCATTAAAGGGACTCAACAACTTCAGCTATAAATCCTCAGTTGGCTCCGCAGTGCAACACCAACTCATACAACCGGCAAGGTTACCCTCCTCCTCATCTATACTACCATCAGCTTCCGCTGTATCCTCCACCATATGCTCAACCACCTTATGGACATTACGGTTACTATCCACCACCACCGCAAGAATCAGACATTAAGAGCCTGTTAACTCAGCTTGTCCAAAGCCAATGCACTAACAACCAACAACTTCAAACGATCAATACAAGGTTGGACAAGCAATACGCAAACCTCCGGCTAATCCAGCAGCCAATGCTCTGTGCAGCTTCTCCACAACCAGCCTATGTCTAACCCGTGACTTTACGAAGTGGAAAAGTCTTACCACCAAGAGAACAGCCTCCACAACTCAACGAGGACGATGAGGTTCAAGTGAGGGGGGGGGGTAGTTCTGAAAAATCTGAAGCTGACAACGAGGTAGAAGAAGTTCAAGAGAGTGTAGAAGACCAGCTCTTCACCAAACTCAAGGAAAAGAATATCGGGGGTAGTTCTAAAAAATCTGAAGCTGACAACGAGGTAGAAGAAGTTCAAGAGAGTGTAGAAGACCAGCTCTTCACCAAACTCAAGGAAAAGAATATCGGGATAAGGCCGAAACCTATTGCCCGTTGTGAGCAACCGAAAGAGCCACGGTTTGTTCCTCCTGCATACAAACCTCCTTACCCTTTCCCGGGTAGATTCAAGAAGCAACTCCTCGAGAAATACAAAGCACAATTCGAAGAGCATTTGAGGAAAGTGGAACTCACCATGCCCCTCATGGATGCTTTGGCTTTGGTACCACCATACCAAAAGTTCATAAAAGATGCAATCCTTTCAAGGACAAAGGAACTTCAGGGGATGGTGGTCTTAACACACGAGTGCAGCGCCATCGTACAGAACAAGGTGGTGCCAAAAAAGTTAGAAGATCCATGAAGTTTCACTCTCGCGTGTTCGATTGGTCCTCTCACGTTTGACAATTGCCTTTGTGATCTAGGGGCAAGTGTAAGCCTCATGCCACTGTCAATAGCTAAGAGGCTCGACTTTACAACCTACAATCCAAGCGGAATATCCTTGATACTAGCAGACCGATCCGTGAGATTACCAAAGGGTTTGCTTGAAGATGTTCCTATCCGGATTGGCGATATCGACGTGCCAACCGATTTTATGGTCCTCGAAATGGATGAAGAACCGAGGGATCATCTGATCCTTGGAAGGCCGTTCCTAGCTACAGCAGGGGTAGTGATCGATGTCAATAACGGAAAGATCAAGCTGAATCTAGGGAAAGACATCATTCTCAAGTTCGATATAAAAGATGTGATGAAGAAGCCTACCATAGGAGGGAAGATCTTTTGGGTAGACACATTGGATAAACTCAATGATGAACTTTTTGAGGAGCTGTCTTTGAAAGATCCTCTGCTAGTAGCTTTGACAAAGGAGAACAGGGAGCATGGACACCTAGAGCAAGAGAGTGAAGTATATGTCATGCAACTTGATGCAAGAAGAGTCGCTGAAGATGACGAATTTCCCGAAGACCTTGAGCATGGAAGGCATAAGATCGCTTGGGTGATAAAAGAAGGAGAATATCGGGATCAAGCCGATAAGAATGCAACGAGCTCGGGCGAGCCATGCATACGCGGAGATTGGAGCGAACAAGATTCTCCAAAATTGGAACTTAAGCCACTACCAGATGGGCTAAGGTACGCTTTCTTGGGACCAAACTCCACATACCCGGTTATTGTGAATGAAAGTCTAAGTGATGATGAGCTAAATTCACTCCTTAAGGAGTTGAGGAAGTATAGAAAAGCCCTTGGGTACTCACTAAGTGACATCAAGGGTCTTTCACCAACACTTTGCACTCATAGGATTCACTTGGACGATGAAAACACATCTTCCATTGAACACCAAAGACGTTTAAACCCAAACATAAAGAAAGTGGTCAATAAATAAATTTTATAACTCTTAGAAGTCGGCGTGATATACCCTATCAGTAATAGCACTTGGGTATCTCCTGTCCATGTGGTACCAAAGAAAGGGGGTATCACGGTTGTAAAAAATGAAAAAGAAGAGTTGATCCCTACTAGGACCATAGCCGGGCATAGCATGTGCATTGACTATAGAAAACTTAACGGTTTCCATGACAAATAGCGAGTAGTTCATCTCGGTTTTATGGATGAGGTTAGGGTAAATGAGTTAAAGGTTTAATGTTTGATGCTTGTCCATGCTTAAGTCATCATAATCCTTTCTTATTTGATACTCTTATTGCTTAATCATCTTCGCTATTTGATTTATGCCATCAAGCTTCTTCAAACAAACGCCATGTTTGAATGATTGCAAGAACTAATCTCATAACAGATCCGCTCATCCAAGCCTAAGGGATTAGATGTCTAGGGAGCGTTTTGGCAAAAATATAGTTGTTTATTCGTGCTTGCTAGTTTCATGGATCACTACGTGGGAGCGAGGTGAGGTTGTGAGTTAGCAAAGTGATTTATACCACGACGGTGGATTTATCTAGTTTTTGAACTCTATGCTGAAGGATTAACCTTAATGGTAGTTAACTTAAGCATCAAGGAGCGACCTTTATCATATTTGTCTTTAAACACCTTGTCCCTTGAACCGATCCTTATCTTATCTTGCAAGCTTGTTTCCTTATTTTCTATTTCCCTTCTTCTTTCGCTGGATCTAGTTTATGACATTAGCTTTCTATCATTGTGACACTTAAGTTGATAGATTTCCTCTCTTAAGTCTTAAGATCGCTCCTAGCTTGTACAAGAACCTCAAGAATGCAATATCTTGAACCTTCTGATCGATTGATAAGACCCATAACCTATACTACATTCGGTTATAAGTAGTGGATCATTGACCAAGTAGAACAAAATACCTACTTATCACACATCAAACCAAGGTACCTTACCGGGCAAATGTGAAACCAATCCGAGAGAGCATGCTCACATGATCTCCTTACGAAGCGGAAAGGTGCTACCACCACGATCACCACCAAAGGACAATGAGGATCACGTTTGATGATGTGTGGATCGAGAGGCCAAGAAAGAGCAAGGAAACGGTTGAGGTCGATTTGTCGGGAGAAGCACCAAAGCAGCAAGAAGCTACTCTCCCTCCCTACAAACCGAACCTTCCTTTCCCTGCAAGGTTTAAGAAGCAGCTGCTTGAAAAGCACAGAGCTTGGTTTGAAAAAAGTCTCAAGGAGATAGAGATGAAGATGCCCTTGCTAGATACCTTGACACTTGTACCAAAGAGCGCCAAATTCCTAAGGGAAGCGATTGCCAAGAGAGCAAAAGAGCTACAAAAGGCAGTGGGGACATGCAAAGAGTGTAATGCCATCACTCACGAGCTGATCACACCAAAGAAGCTTGGCGATCCCGGTTCATTTACATTGCCTTGCGCTATAGACCATTTGAAGTTTGAGAATAGTCTATGCGATCTGGGGGCAAGTATCAACCTGATACCACACTCCATTGCAAAGAAGCTAGGGCATACAGACTTCAAGGAATGTAACGTCTCCCTCATCCTAACTGATAGGAGTATAAGGCTACCAAAAGGGGTGCTTGAAGACTTGCCTTTGAAGATAAACATTGTCACAATTCCAACCGAGTTTGTTGTTTTGGAGATGGATGAGGAAGACAAAAATCCTCTAGTCTTGGGAAGGCCATTCTTGGCTACTGCTGGAGCCATCATTGATGTGAAAAATGGAAAAATTTCTCTACACTTAGGGAAAGGAGCAAAGTTCAAGTTTGCTATCAAGGATGGTGTGAAGAAGCCAACGATCAATGGCCAAGTCTTTCAAGTGGATATCACGGGTGAGCTGAACCCATGCAAGGAGAAAGATGTTTTCGTGGACCAAAGGAGTCACGCTGAAAGGGAACACCATGTGGAAGCCGAATCAGTGAGGAAGAAGGAGAAAGCCGTTGCCTTGCTCGCCAAGAATTTGGAAAAACACAAGGCTTCTTGCTTCTCGGTTTCAACAAGAAAAACAGCTCGCTTTGAAGAAGAGATCAAGGCTGAGGAAGAGCCCAATGGAGAGGCTTTGCTAGCCACGTTCAGCTGCAAGGAAGAAGAAGGTCCCACAGAGATAACACCAAGGGAAAGAAGCAAGAAAGAGAACACTCTCAAGGTTCTCTATGGGAATGATAAAAAGGTATTTAGCAATGGTCTACCCCTGCCTAAGAGCATCCTGAGCTTGCATCCATTGGAGTTCAAGGATGGCTCCATACTGTGAAAAGTCAAGTGCAAGGGGGGTTCGAAGCCATTTGCAAAGGCACGGTTTCTACTTCCACCGGGTTTGATGGAAAAGGACAAGGATAGGGTAATAGAGATGATGAACACGGTCTACACCAAGGAGGTCAAACCAGGGACAAGCTCCACCGAGTCTCCAGCCACTCCATCCGTCCCAACTCCACGCTAAAGGGAGTAAGAAAAGTCGAGTTAAACGACGTTAAACAAAAGCGCACTTGGAAGGCAATCCATGTCTATCTTTATATATATTCTTTTTCTATTTTATGCTTTTTACGTTTGTGTGTGTGTAGGAAAAAGGAAATGGGATCAAGCGGCACGTTCTTGGGTATGCATTTGCCCTTGAAAGAAGGAAAGTGGGCACGAGATCGAGTCATAGATCGGCCAGACATAGCTTGATCTGGTCGATTCAATTCAAATCGACCAAACGATCGAGTGAACAGCTCGATTTCGAGAGGATGACCCACCCATGAGTTCGAAATGAGTATTCAAACTGGGTGTGGATCGAGCAAGTTCACTCGATCTTGGATGGGAAATCGATGTTTGGATCGATCACTCCACTCGATCTCTGCTGAAACGGTCACAAGATCGAACCTGGGGATCGATCTAAGGAGCTTAGCCTTGGCCATGAGGAATCCTGAAACAAGGAGGAAAGTCGATCTTCTGGTCGATTTGATTCAAATCGAGACAAGGATTGGCCCGGATGATCGATTTCAGGCGAAATAGGCATGAGATCAAGGTCTAGATCGACCAAGGTGACTCGATCTCATGCCAAGGTAATTTTTCGAATTTCCCTCTCTTTCTCCTTCCCTCTCAATTTAAATTTGAATTTTGGTCAAAACTGACACCTTTGACCATGGTGGACAAGCTTTGACCACAAATTCCAAGACAGCTTGCATGCGTGATTACAAATTCTTCCTCTTTATAAAATCTTGCCACTGCACTCTCTCTTCATTAGCAATTCCAAACTCAATTTTCCAAGAGAGAGTGTGAGAGTTTCAGATTTTTGGCAAGATAAAGAATATTTCTTTTTCACTCCTTTCAGAATATTCCCTAAATTTTGGAAACATTGCTTAGGGTTTAAAAGTTTAAATCCTCTTGTTTGCTTCGGTTTTCTCTAGCCGTCACTCCCTTTTTATTTTCTTTTCGAGCTTTTGCTTTTTAGGCACCATGGCCCCAAAGAAGAGAACCAGGACCTTAGCACTACAAGAGGAAGCTCAACATGCAGTGGAGGAAGTGGTTAGATGGAGCAAGGAGGAAAGAAACTCGAGAAAGAGGCTTGCGAGGTTGCAATTCGAACCCACGAAGTTTTCAAGCCGTGAGTTCTTGGAAAAGGTTGGTCTGTTGGATGTGTTTGACAAGCTCCAAGGCTAAGCTCTAAGGCTCATCCTCTACAAGAGCTGAACACGATGCTCCACTTGAGGAAAAAGGTGAAGGAGGAGCTGAGATGGAGGTTGATAGAAGACACTCATTCCATGTGCAGCCAAGGGAAGCTGTCCATGAGGATCCTCCTCACTCTTCACGTTTTTGAGGTATCTCCACCTCCTTTGTATATATTTTCTTTAGATTTTCGTTTTTGTATCTTTTCATGTTGATTTAGGTCTCCTTTAGACTTTTATTACACAAGAGACTGTGTAATTTTAGTTTGGGGGAGAGGTTGAGATATTTGACATTGTGTTTTGTGAGTCTTATTTTTCTTTCATGCATTTTGAGTCTCATGCATTTCATTTAAGGCATAGAAAAACCAAAAAAATCGAAAATTTTGAAAATTTTCCAAAAAAAGATTGTCATTTAGATGTTGCATTTGCATATTAGGATTGAGTCTAGTTGCATTTCATGTAGGATTTGCATTCATATGCATTGGGAGCAATGATGAGCTTATCCTTGTAGAGTGCCAACTCTTGTAATCAACTCAATGCCCTAGTTAGTAGTTCTTTGCTGCAATTGAACAAGTCTTGATAGTAAGGAAGAACCATGTTTGGATCACTTCACTTGTCACCTAGATTTTGGTCGAAATAGGGTCTTGAATATGATAACCAACACTACTTACTTGAACCGAATTTTGACATCTAATTATCATGTCTTGCATTGAAACTGAATTTATGGATTGTATACATATTTGAGCTTTCTTACTCTCTTTACCACCCTCTTGCTAGCTCAAGTAGTACCCCCACCTTACCATACCTCCTTTGAAGCCAAATGTTCTAGTGATATTGCTTGTGAGGCCTTATTTTGATTGAACTTAGCATAAAGTGTTAGGTTTGAGACGACAAGTTTAGGCTCTCATGTAGATTCTAGCTCTCGCATTTTGGGGTTAGTAATAGGCTTAGGATTTGGGGTTTGGGTCGTGGTGTTGCTTGATGCGTTGATTGAAATTTTATGCTTGCATTTTAGCATGTTGAGTTGTGGAAAGGGGTAGAAAGAAAAGGATGATATAAGGCTTGGTGAAGAGTAAGGGAAGCATAGTTTGAAATGGTGGATCTTGTGGCTTAAATGTATAGCTCTAAGTTTGAAAAGTGTTAGGTAGCCTTAAGAAAAGAAAAAGAAAATCAAAAGAGCCAAAAGGCCAAAGAAAAGAAAGGCTACCTAGAAATAAAAAGAAGAGCTAAGTTTGTAAAAGATCACACCATCCGCTATGATCTAAAGGTTGAAGAATATTCCCCTTAGAGCCAAAAGAAGAAGTGAGTTTATGCAATTCATGGGTTTAACAAGGCACAAAGAGCCTTGAGAGAAAAAGGGTAGCTTTAGAGGGTTGAGTGAGCTTGAAAAGAATGAATGAGAGGGGTTTAGGGCCATTGATAGCATTCTGGGTAGATGAGATTCTAGTCTTCTATGCATCACTTGTCTTTTACCTTTAGCATTATGCATAAAGTTCAATCCTCTTTGAGTGAAACCCGCATATGAAATGGAAGCCACATGAATTGAGATCATTCTTATCTCAAAACCTATTCCCTTAGCCAAATGAATTCACTTGCATTGCATTGTCATGATTCACGGTTTGCAAATTAATGAATGTTAAAGAGTTGGTTTGATAGGGAGACTTATCTAGATTGAGATCTTTGTGCATTTGATTGTTGTGATGAGCATGGCTAACTCTTTTGGAGTAGGATGAATTCAAATGCATCTTAGAATTAAGAACTAGGACATTGAGTTGATTATGTTTGTTGGCATTCTTGGATATTGAGCTCCCACTTTCACACATCTCTCTTAGATTTGTCATGTTTGTTTGCTTGAGGGCAAGTAAAAGGCAAGTTTGGGGGAATTTACACACTCATATATTAGCATGTTTTAGCATTCATTTTAGATAGTTTTGCATTCACATATGCATTCATTTAGTCTCTTTTAGTCTCATTTGCATCCATATTAGAGTTTAGTGAGTTTTAGCTTAGGTTGTTCCATATTTGTACATATTGAGTCCTTATTAGGTGTTTTGGAGGCATGGAGGACCATATGGAGAGATGGATGATCAAGAGGAGGAAGAGAAGTGGCCAAATGAGGAGAAGAAAGCTTTTAGAAGTGTATCGAGCTTGGTGTTGAGCTATCATGCTCGATACAGCCTGGCAGTGAAGACGGAGGGAGCACATCGAGCATCTGTATCGAGCTGCTAAGCTCGATACACGTCTAACCGGAGTTTTGGAAGCAGCGTATCGACCATCTGTATCGAGCTACCAAGCTCGATACAAACGATCTGGGAAGCTGAAGACGGCGTGTTGAGCATTTACACCAAGCTCGATACAGCCTTCGAAGGAAGTTTTTAGAAGCGTATCGAGGTGCATATCAAGCTAGCAAGCTCGATACACTATCTGATTTTCAGCCTTAAACCGGTTCGTCCACTGTTCACTATAAATACCAAATTACCTAAATTTTCCTTAGTATCCTTTAATCTTTTGTTCTTGCTTAGAAAACCTTCCTCTTTGGTTTCTAAGTGATTTTGTAAGACTTTTAGTTGAGTTTGTGCAATTTAGTATTTATCTTTGTTAATCTTTCATTCTCACTACAAGAAAACATACATTTCGCGACTCCGAAAATAGTTGCTAAGTAGTCGCAAAACAAAGATTTTCGACTAAGTTGCGACTAAAATAAGTAGTCTCTAATCTTTCGTCGCTAATCCCAGTAGTCGCGAATTAGTCGCAAAGTTGCGACTAATTAGCGACTATTAATATGTCGAGTAAAAACAGTCGCGAATTAGTCGCTAAATTTAGCGACTAAATTGTGACTGTTGGACGACCAAATTGCGACTGAATATAGACGTTATGAAGTCGTAAATTATGTAGTTGCTAATTAGTCGCTAAATATTGCGAGTGCTTTGCGACTCTTTAGTGACTTTTTAGAGACTAAATAGCGACTAACTGAGGCACTGATAGTTAATTTGTGTCCGTATTGCAACCAATTAGCGACTGTTTTGTGACTGCTTTTGCGACCGATTAGCGACTAATAACTTTAAAAAAAAACAATATGGTAAACGCATTTAGGCTATTTTGGTTTTGGTATTTTGTTTGTAACAATGAATTTTGAATCTTAAAAAAGGCTTATAACACATAAATTACTAATAAGGTACTAAATAAAACGTAGTCTTACAAAAACCAAGCTAAACAATAAAAGACAATACAAATAATATTGTTGAGTTTGAAATGATAGAAACCTAAGAAGAAGAGTGAGTTGGAGCAGATTGGGAAGATGGAGCAGATTGGGCAGCGCGGAAGTCAAGGTATCCCGGGTCAGTTTTGCGAAGATATTGCTCCATCAAGCTCAAGTCATGCTGCTCAACCGCTTGACGGGCTAACTCAGCTTCAAGCCGCGCGTTATGAGCAACTTGTGCTTCTATTTGGCGCTGAGCTTCTTCAAGCTGTTGTTGGAGCGAGTGATAAGATGACGAAGAGCTACCTGGGTACTTGCGCTTGCCGCTGACGTGAGACTCTCCAAGACTTCCAAGACCATAAGCATCACCTCTTTCATTCACGATAGTTGACTGTGAAACGAAAAAGAAAGTCGGACACTTAGCAAATATATAAAGAATGAAAACACAAATGCTTAAGGAAAGATCAGATGCAAAGGTACCTGAAGAAAGAGGTCGTTGTACTCGTCTGTGGTTAGCTCTCGAGGTCGCGAAGTCCCATCTGAACTCGGACAGCTTTGCTTGCAGGTTCTTCTCATACGTCTCAGCAATTGTCTGCGCCTTCTTATCAACATAAGTCCCATCTGGTCTTGTGTGGGTCTTCAGGAAAACTTCACCAATACTAACTGGTCTAGCCAACTGTTCTTCCTAAAAATGTAACAAAAAAAAACAGCCAAGTCAAAAATATAAACTTATAAAAGCAGTAGTTAGAGGAATGTAAATTACCATTTCTTGGTGGATTTGTTGAAAAGACTTTTGACCTGTGAAGTTCTTGTGAGGACCAAGACCGCCACGGTCAGAATTCCGAGCAGCAGATGTGGTCTGACTCCTCTGTATAGCACCATCAGTGTCCCAGTAGGTGCACATTTCAGTCCAAAGAGTCTCGCTGATCAAGGTAGGTCGCACACCAAGTGTGTGAGCTTTGCTGACCAAATCTTTCATCCTCCTCTTACAAATCGCCTCAAAATATCTTTGTAATGTCCCTGTTAATATGGGATCCCATGTGTGCTCTTTCTACAATACAAGAAGCGCAGATCGATGTTAGTAAAGAGAAGAGGAAAAAATAGTACATATAAATGTAACAGAGAAGAGATACTTACCGCAAATTCTATGAAGTATCGCTCCGCTCGCTGCAGAGGCACACAACTCCAACTGTAGTATGCATCATCAAATTTGTTTGTGAAGATCTTTGTAATCTTCCGGACCAAAATAGACTTGTCACGACCAAACCTACACACAGAGAAAACAAGCAGAATCAGAAGAAAAAAAAAGAAAGCGTTAACTATGAAAGTTAGGAAAAAGAAAAAGCTTTAAACTATACAAATGTTAGACTGAGTTCATATTTCTTAGTCATTGCTCTCATAGTCCTATCAAACAATCAAGCACCTTCCAATACTAATCTGAATATAAGAAACAAAGATTATCAAAAGACTATTTAATTTTTGAGATCAAAACAATCAAGCAACTTCCATTTGACACCATTTAAGTTAACATCGATCATTTGACACAATAAAAACAGTTGCAAACCATTTGACACAATTTACACCTTCTATAGAAATTTAAACCTGTGACTAAAACAAAAATCCTTAACATTTAGGAAACTTACCACGTGGTATCTCGTGGCTGAGGTTTTTTGGAGAGAGGACAGTTGTCCACTGATGACGATTTGGCGTCCGTAGCAGCGTCTCAAGATAGCGGAGTTGGTCTTCCTGGAGATTGGGTTCAATATATGCATCGTCGTCAATCTCGTCTTCCAAATCGTCGTTGGAATGTTGAGCTTCAAACGCCTGATTACTTTGTGTTTCAGAGTTGTGCAGCGGAGTATTCGGATTGGAAGAGCTTTGCCGTTGAGGTTGAGGGTGTGGAGAGGTTTGTGGTTGAGACATCTGACCTGCAAACATGATAAAAAAAAGATTGAACCGCAAACCACAAAATCCATAGAAACACTAAAAATGAAGAACTCGGATATGATTAAGCAAAAATCATCTAGCATAAAGTGAAAATATCAGTTTTTGCAAGCAAAACTTCAATCTCAGTTTCTCATAAAAACTCATCTCAGGTTAACTTGAAACAAAGAAACGAAGAGCTTACCTTGAAGATTCGGAGAGGGACGCGTGGAGTTGTTTTCGAAAACCTGGATTGGCGGTGGAAAGTGGCGGACGTGCAGCTGAGTTTGGGTGAGAGGGGCAAGCCGTGGCGCAGAGAGGTCTGCCGCCGGAGTGAAATTATACTGCTGCGGTAGCTCCGACGGCGTAATCGGCGTAGATGTGGAAGGATTCGGCCGACTTCCGGAGGCGACAGATGCACCTCGCCCTCGACCTCTTCCTCTTCCTCCAGCCATCGCACCTCTTGCTCTCTTCCCTCTTCCGCCGGCCATCGGAGAGAGACAAACCTGTAATCCGTGAGAACGAGGTGAGGAAGCAGAGAGAGAGAGAGAGAGAGAGAGAGAGAGAGAGAGAGAGAGAGAGAGAGAAATAGAGAGAGGCGAACCTTGGTGTGGTCGGATTGAAGAACAATCGACAATCGGCGGAGAAGAACAAGTAAAAACGTGAATTTGAGTGAGAAAAACAAGAAGAATCGTGAAATGGGTGAGAAAGAAATCGAAACTAAAAAGGAGAAAAAGTGACAAACCTTGAGAATTGCAAAGCAAGTGAGAATCGATAGAGAGAAAGGCACCTGAAGAACAACAAATTGAGAAGAGAAAGAGAGTTTGTGTCTCACACTTAGGCGGCTAGGAGGAGTAGAGAAGAAGAGAAGAAGAGAGCAAGGGGAATTTAGGGTTGTAATATTTATTTTTACACGGCCACAACTGTTTTTTTTTTTTTTTGCTATATGTGTCTAGTTTTAATTTTTTGTCAGTTCTCACCAAACCAATTAGCCTAAAATTTGAACAAAAAACGTGAAATTTGGGGTTTATTATTTTTATTTTTTTGGTGAATGGGGTTTATTATGTTTTGTTACTAAGAAAATCAAGTTTTGGATTTTAGTTTAAATTGTTACTAATTTAAATAGGATTAAATTTTGGTCTTAATTTAGATTGTTATTATAAAAATCGACATAAGTTTACTTAATTAAGAGAAAAAAAATCAAGAATCTTTCATAATTAATTTACTGATTTAAACACATTACTACGGTTCTTCATCATCTTCATCATCATCATCAGAAGACGATAACTTACACTGAAATTCGTCTTCTCCTTCAGCATCTCCGACATCATAATCGAGATTGATTGGGTTTACTCTTTGTACCAAATTGTCGACTTCGAGATCTTCAACTGTTGTCATCATTACAGGATCATCATTTTCTTGCTGTAAAAGAGTCGGTTCTATGTCGACATATTTTCCAGAAATATTTCCCCTCGGGTTAAGTTTAACAACATTGAGCCACAAATGCTTCGGTTTCTTCGTGTATGGGTACGGGATGTAACAAACTTGATCCGCTTGAGAGGCTGTGCAAAATAAATATGTAGAAGTTACACTTGAATATATATATATGATATCCAGAAAGTAATATATATATAGAGAGATATAAGAATGTACTGACCTAAAATAAATGGTTCGTATTTATTGTACTTTCTCGATGAAAGAACGTCTACAATGCCAGCATTGTTTCTCCGAGTGCCTCTACCGATAACAGGGTCGTACCACTTACACTTAAAGAGTGTGATTCTCAAATTAACCATCCCCTCGTACTCGAGTTGTATTATATCCGTTAAGATCCCGTGGAAATCAGCTTCATCAAAAGCATCACTATAATTCTCTCCTTTAACACATACACCATAGTTACATGTTTTTCGGCCCTCGCTGTGATTGTGCGTATGAAACAAATATCCTCTTGTAAAATAGATAGGCCAAGTTCTGGCCTTGTTCACGGGTCCATGCACTATCTCTTGAACCCAAGTAGGAAAAGGATGTGTGGCGTTCCAGTAAGTAACCTGCATATAGATAGACAATATCAAATATATAGAAGTATAGATACATAAATAAGTAATATTTACATACGTAAGAATATTATTCAAACATACATAATCTTTCACCCATAAATGATATTCGTCAGCTCTTTTCGCGGAGAGCTCTTTTTCGGAGAGATCTGGATATTTTGCAGAAATAAACTCTTCGAACATACTGTTTAAGACCAACACGTATATAAGACAACACATATATAAATAAGATCGACACATTGCGGATTATGTTAAAACTGAAGTTAAGTTATGTCATATTTACCTCTCAAATGGCTGAAAATAATCGCAATTTCGCAAAAGATATGCATGTGCGCATCGATAGTCTTTCTCTGAAAGCCAGAATTCATTCATTTCTCCACTTGGACGACCAATATGAGTAAATATATCAGGTACTCCAGGGACATGATATTCGGGGACTTCACCTTCATCGAATCTTGTTAACCTGATCAAATTAGTTAAAAGAAATTTAGAATAGATAGCACGTGTCTTCATATGTAATTAATTATAGCGTTTACGTACCTTGATTTCGTTTGTATATTTGAGGCAAAATAATGCTCTGTGAAATAAGCTACCTCTTCATTTAGATATGATTGCACAATCGATCCTGCTGCATATCTTTTGTTCTTTGCTTTCCCTTTCAATTTTTTGAAAAAACTTTCAAAAGAGTACATCCACCTGTATTGAACGGGGCCTCCTAATTCAGCTTCGTAGGGGAGATGTATAGGCAGGTGCTCCATCACGTCGAAAAATGATGGTGGAAAGATCTTTTCCAAATTGCATATGATTAAAACAATGTTTTGTTTTAGAATTTGGACTCGACTTTTCTGCAAAGTTCTTGAGCATAAGTCTCGGAAAAATCCTCCGATTCCTACAATATATATATGGAAACAACAAATGGTTAATATAAATTACTATAATCATATTTATGTGTCGCATATTCATAGAACTATAAGTAATTAGTACCTGATAACGCAAGGTGGATGTTTCGGTCTAGGAGTTCTGCAAAGATAAATGGAAGTAGTCGCTCCATAAAAATATGGCAGTCATGACTCTTCATCCCAGAAAACTTTATATTAGCCATATCAGCACAACTAGCTAAGTCTGAAGCATAACCATCTGGGAATTTGACCTCATGTTTCACACATTCCAATAAACTTGTTCTGGCTTCGTCTGTCAATGAGTAGGCGGGGAAAGGAGCTCTACCCTCACTATCAATATGTAAGTGTGGCCGAAAACAAAATTGTTCAATATCCAATCTTGACGGGATGGTATCTTTTGATTTATCCTTCACACGCATAAGAGTATTCATGATGTTGTCAAAAAAATTCTTCTCTATATGCATCAGATCGAGATTATGTCGAAGGTTGAGGTCCCTCCAGTACGGCAACTCCCAGAATATGCTTTCTTTGTGCCAGTTATGCTTCTTCCCAAAGCCAGGCTTCTTCTTTTCATGACCGTTTCCACCAACATCCTTAGTTTTCGGTGGATTTATACGACGCAACCGGTAGGAATAAACTTGCTTACCGTTCAAAGACTCAGGTGGATATTCTTTCCTAGCGTCTTTTCCCTTCAAAAAGCCTTTTTTATTTTTCCTCAATAGATGATCATGAGGAAGAAATCTTCGGTGATAATCGAACCAACACGTCTTTCGTCCATTCGGCAGATAAAAAGACTTTGTATCTTCCATGCAAATTGGACATGCCAATTTACCATGGGTGCTCCATCCTGATAACATGCTATACGCCGGAAAGTCGCTTATCGTCCACAACAACATTGCTTTTAGATTAAAATTTTGATTCAAGGACACATCGTATGCATCGACTCTAGTAGATCACAATTTTTTTAACTCATCAATAAGAGGTTGGAGAAATATATCGAGACTACCTCGCGGATGATTTGGCCCAGAATTCATAATTGTAAGAAACAAGTACTCCGTATTCATGCACATACCAGGGGGTAAATTATATGGAGTCAAGATCACCGGCCACAACGAATGATTCCGAGACATCCCAAATGGATTGAACCCATCTGTACATAATCCAAGATAAACATTACGGGTTTCTTGGGCAAACTGGGGATGTTGAGCTTGAAAATATTTCCACTCCGCCGCATCAGACGGATGACACATTTCTCCCTCCTTTGCTTGGTGCTCGGCATGCCATCTCATTGCCGCTGCAGTCTTCTCGCTCTGATACATTCTCTTTAATCTGTCAGCAATAGACATATACCACATACGACTATATGGTACATTGGTCCTACGGCGTTGCTCGTTAGGCCTCCATCTTGGTGCATCACAAATCCGACACTTATCTAACATTTCGTCATCTTTCCAGAATATCATACAATTGTTGATGCAAACATCAATTGCATGACATGGGAGGCCTAAATTGCATATCAATTTTTCCGCCTCGTAATGTGAACCGGTTGCTTGGTTTCCTTCTGGTAAATACTCTGTAAACATTTCGCATATCGAATCCACTAAATTTTCACTCAAATTATGATCTGCCTTATTTTTCATGACCCGGGCAGCTAAGGATAACTGCGAGTGACCTTCACGACAACCATCATATAATGGATTTCTTGCTCCTTCTAACAAGTTGTAGAATTTTTTTGAATGATTACGTATAGGTTCTTCTACATTCTGATAACTACCATGTTCTTCTACATTTTGATCACCATGATAGTTATCAAAATTAACGCTATCACGAAATGCATCATTCACCATATCCACATATCTATCTTCTACATTACCCACTTCTTCACTCCCACTAACCCACGTCGTATCAACATAACTCGATCCTAAACCCATATCGAGTTCTTCTCCATGCTTATACCAAACATAATAATGTGGCATAAATCTATTCTTATACAAATGCTTCCAAATTCTACTCCCCGGCATAAATTTTTCGTTCTTGCAAACACTACAAGGACAGTGAAACTTACCCCCATTGCTCTGCGCAAGAGGCTGGCTATTTGCATATGTCATGAATTGATGATCCACCCCCGCTATGAACTCTGTCGAGAAATTTCTCGTCGCTTCATCGAACCTCTTATACATCCACTCCCGACCATTCGTAAAATTGTAATTTCCCGACATTTTTTTGACTTGCGAAAACTTTTTTTTTCAATTTTTTTTGTGTTTCTACGAGTGAAGGAAATGAAAGTGCACTGAGGGGAAGGAATGTGTGAGGTTTGTATATATAGTATTTTTTGCGACTGATTTACGACTAAATTGTGACTACCTTGCGACTAATTTGCGACTACGCTTTTGAGTCGCAAAAAACAGTTACACCAACCCCAAAACGAATAACACGTGTTTTCTGACAACTAAAAAAGTGAAGATTTAGCCACCCACCGAATTGGGTCGCAAATTGGTCGCTATTTTGCGACTGTTTTGCGACTATTGTTTTGCGACTTACAATGAGTCGTAAATTAGTCGTGCATTAACGACTAATGGACGACATCCGTATTTGGTCGCAAATTTACGACTATTTCGAGTCTAATTTTATTTAGTCGTAAAGTAGTCGTAAGTGAGTTACTAATTAGTCGCTAAATCTAGCGACTGTATATGTAGTCGCTATATGTAGTCGCGAAAAGCCTGTTTTCTTGTAGTGTCTCTATCTCTCTAATCATGTTTATCTTCATCTCTTCCATAGGATTTGAGGGTCTAATCATGATTAGTGAGTAGTTTACTTAGGATCTAGGGATGGGTTAGATTTAGGGTGTTTCATGGATTGATCTTGATGTCTATGGTTAGATTATTTCATTTCTCTCCTTGTTTAGTGATCCTAATGCTAGTTTAGCCATGATCAAGCCAAAACTAGACTTTAGGGAATTTTCCACCCACAAGGTGTGATGAAATTCCCCATACAACTAAACAAGGCATTTACATTCCTAGCTCATGAGAGTGATTGTCTAGGGTGTTTATTAGCAATTTAGAACTATTTCATAATGCTTCCTTTTCACAAATGAGAGTTTGTTCTTGATTATGATGATTAATGAAGGGATTAGTGCCATGAGAGTCGATTAGTCTTGCTTTTGAGTTCTAAGCTTAGGAATTAGCATATATTGTGATTCTTTGACATCAAAGAATTGTTCTTGGAACACCTTAGATTGGTAACCCCATCCTTGGATTCGTTTTAGTCATTTGATAATCTTGCTTAGTAGTTAATTAGTCATTGAATTGCTTTATTAGTGCATCCATTGCTTAATTAAGGTTCTAGTTACTTTTGTTTGGTTTGTTTGCTTGGTTTGATCACTTAGGTTGATAGTTAACAACAGAACCTTTTATGCTTGCTTAGATTAGGGAGTTTTATGCATTACTATTGTCACAATCACACCCATTTGGAATTATCCTCAAGCACTACAATGACATGAGTGGAGTTTGAGTAATTGTTTAAGAACAAGTAAAAATTCTCTTATCAGTCAGCTAGCCCTAGGGCCGCAAAAAAAGAAAACAAAATGACAACAGAAGCTTAACAAAATGCAAAAATGGAAAGTTCACTTAACTTAAAAAGAAAAATAGAAAACTAACCCTATTCTTCGTGGCTTTCTTTTGGGGCTCAAACTTGGAGCTCTTGGACGTGCTAAGTAAGTACCACTGGGACAAGTCATCTTACCTGCACAAATTGTATAAATTTAATATACCTGGTTTTGGCGAGCAATGGTCTCAAATGAAGATGTTGTGGTCGAGTGAGGTCCTGGTTCGGTCCGTGCATGCTTCTTGGTGATTACATCTTCTTGAAGTCCGGTGAAGTCGAGATGGTAGAAGTCTTTTAGTGTTTCCCCGTGGTAGGTTCTTAAAACGTCTTCTTGATCCATTTGCTCTAAATCAGCTTCATGGCTTGTGTTTGCGGTATCTTGAGGCTCAGATGTGATCTCCATGAGATTCTTGATGTTTTGAACTTCATTTCCTGCCAAGTAAACAGACTTACCTTGGTTTGTACGAGGCTGGTTTTCTTTGAGTCTCAACCTTGTAAAATTCTCCAATATGTCCATTTTAGGTTACTTAAAGCTCTCGTTAAGGAACCCAAAATGGACATATTAGAGGATTATAGGAACAACCAAAATCAAAACTTAAGGATTTAAAACACTAAATGCAAATATTAAAGGATTTCTAGCAACTTAAACAACAACTAGGAAAATAAAAGAGATTTATGCTTGATTTATCAAATATGAAAGAGGGATTCAAGGCCGAGGGTCTAAATAAGGGAGGATCGAGGTTAGATCTTGGATTTAAACAAATGGATCTACTCATTACAAGAGCTAACTCTATGCCTAAGAAACAAATATAGATCCTTCCATGGTTTGTGAATGAGATCACTTCATCAAACCTTTCCCTCCAAGCCCATGGTCTTTGGTGGAAAGGATCGGTTAATGAGCAAAAAAACACATTTCTTAACTTGGCATAACTAGTCTCCAATCAACCACCGTCGTGGGATTAGAGAAGCTAGTTTCTTGGATGGGTTTATGAGATTTCTAAGCCCTTTTGCGGTAAGGAAATCTCTAAGAACTCAAAGATCTCCATCGAGACTCTTTGGCTTTAATCCCTCCAAACTAAGAAGAGTGATATGTCTATATTTTGCATCATATTTCCCTCCATTTAGTGTAAGTTTCTTATCATTTAGGAACCTAATTAAGCATCATTGTATTGCATTTTGATCATTTAGAGTTCTAGGTGTTTTTGCATATTCTTTGCATAGTTTGGTGCATTTAGAGTCTTGATCAGGTGATAAGGATGCTATGGAGGCATAAATGGAGTTGGAGAAAGATGGCATAGCACATGGAGGAGCAAGAAGTCACCAAGAGGATGGGGCAGAAGACTTCTCGTACTGGTTCGACGAGTTTGTTCGACGAAGACGTCGAACCAAACTTCCAAGACGTCGGATCAAGCAAACGGTTCGAGCAGGACGTCGAACCACAATTCCAGGGGTTCAGTTAGTCGACTTGGTTCGACGAACTCGTCGAACTAAACCCAGACGCCAAGAAGAAGAAGCCAAGAAGCCAGGACGTCGGATCGAGCAAACGGTTCGAGCAGGACGTCGAACCACAATTCCAGGGGTTCAGTTCGACGACTTGGTTCGACGAACTCGTCGAACTGAACCCAGACAATTTCTTTTTGTCACTTTTATGGGTCCCTCCTATAAATACTCTTTAGACCTAATTTTTATCCTAACTTTTATTCTTATTTGTTCTTAGCTTAAACTTTTTGCCTCTTTGGGAGAAAACCTTGTATTTTGCTTGGATCTTTAAGTTTAATGCAATATCTCTCTTAGATTTCTTATTTTATCTTTCTCTAATCATGTTTAGCTTATCACTTATCTTTGATTTGATGGGCTTGAAGATGATTAGTGAGTAGTTCCTTAGGAACTTGGGGATGGGTTAGATTTAGGGTTTTCTAATGGTTCAATCTTGCAATCTATGATATATTCTTTCATCTCTCTTCTTATTAAGTAGTTCCTAATGCCAAATAGCTAATCTTTGCTATTTTGGAGCATAAGCATTTCACACACCCACCAAGTGTTTGATGAAATGCTTGAACCAACTTTCTAAGAGATTTACATTCCTAGCCTAAGACATTAGTTGCCTAGGGTGTTTAACATGCCATTTAGACTTGTGATTAATGCTTGCTAATCATTTTAATGCTAACACATCATTAGTTCATTAGGATGATTAGTAAAGAGATTATTACCACACATCATGAATTAGTCTTTATTAAGTGTTCTAGGCATAGAGATAGCTTGATTAGTTGCTTAAATGATTGCAAGGTTGGCCATTTGATTGCCCAAATCAATGATTCCATCCCTAGGTTTCGTTTTTAGTAATTTGGTAATCTTACTTAGTAGTTAATCGCTAAATTAGTGTTTGATTAGTGATAATTAAGGCTTAGAATCATATAATTAGTCTTGTAGTGTCTTTCTTAGCTAGTAGTTTGCTTTTAATTGTTCCTTGTTTCCAAATTTCGAAATTGGCTTAGCTTAAATCAAACTCTGTATTCCTTTTGCATCAAACTCCTAAGATGGATTGATATCTCAAGTATTGCAATGATATGAGCAATTGAGAAATTGCTTCAAGTGTAAAAACTCTTGTTTCAATTTGGCGTCGTTGCCATATTGGGATTGTTTGGTCACTAGGATTTAAGTTTAGTTTGAGACTAAGCTCTTCTTTTGTGTTTATTGACATCTCTTTTTCTAGATTTCAATTGACCTTGAATGCATTTGAGATCACAAGGAGACAACAACTTCCAAGGCTTTCAAAAGATTGATCAATTGGAAAAGGTTGCTAGGATTGCAAGAAGAGATGCTGAAAGGTTAGAGAGGTTGAGAATGGAAGAGCAACAAAGGAATGAAGCCCCTCAAGGTGTTGCACCACCAAACATGGCGCAAGCACCAAGGGGCAATGGAAACCCCTTGCATGCGCCTAGACAAGGGAGGACAATTGGGGCTGGTGATGCTCCAAATATTCATCAAAATATATATGGTATTCAACCTCCACCAGTCCACAACAACACCTTTGAGGTCAAGCCAGCTTTCATCTCCATGGTTCAACAAGACAAGTTCCATGGTTTGCCAATGGAGGATCCACTTGATCATTTGGATAACTTTGATAGAGTTTGTGGGTTGTTCAAGATGAATGGTGTGAGTGAGGATGCTTTCAAGCTAAGACTTTTTCCCTTCTCTCTTGGGGATAGAGCAAGGCAATGGGAGAAAAATTTGCCTCAAGGAACCATCACTTCTTGGGATGAATGCAAGAAGGCATTCCTATCTAAGTTCTTTTCCAACTCAAGGACTGCCAAGTTGAGGAATGAAATCTCAAGTTTCACTCAAAGGAACAATGAGTCTTTCAATGAAGCATGGGAAAGGTTCAAGGGATACACAATGCAATGTCCTCATCATGGCTTCACACAAGAATCTCTACTAAGCACCATCTATAGAGGTGTCCTTCCAAAGATAAGAATGCTTCTTGATACCGCAAGTAATGGTAACTTCTTAGGGAAAGAAGTAGAAGATGGTTTGGAGCTTGTAGAGAATCTTGCCTTGAGTGATGGTAACTACAATGAGGACTATAATAGAGCTCCAAGGGGAAGTGAATATGAATCTCACAAGAAAGAAATGAAGTCTCTACATGACAAGATGGACAAGCTCATGTCTTCAGATCAAAGATATGTACATTTTGTTGTTGAGAATCAAGAAGAGTGTGAGGATCAAGTTGGGTCTCAAGAGTGATGTATCCCTATATTTAATACATTTAGCTTGCATTTAGGGCATAAATTGCATACATATTGCATTCATACTTAGGGAAATTGTAGCTTTTGATCCATTTTAGTTCCTAAGGCTTTTTGCATTAGCATTTGCATGTTTCTTGCATTCTTGCATCATATTCAGGTTGTTTTGGATACACTGGAGTTTTGGGGAGTGCGTGGACAAACTGAAGATCAAAATGGAGTCTATGGACACTTGGGAGAACTCGGGCATCAAGTAGGGGAACCGAGATCGAGCTAAGGATCGAGACAGGCAGGTCGATCTTGAGAAGATCGACCACAAGATCGAGTCACGAGGCCATTATCTGGAAAAAGATCGAGGTCAAGGATCGGCCAAGATGATCGAGCACAAGCACGGACGCGAATATAGAACGAGAGCCCGATCGAGCTCAAGACTCGATCATCCGAAGATCGAGTAGACGATCGACAGAGGCACCCGATCTCTGCGATTGGAACGACTAGGCGATCGAGAAAAGGAAGGCATTCTACTGCCAAGATCGAGTAAGAGATCGACAACCGAGGTCGATCTCTAACCTTATCCGGACAGCTCACATTTTGGAGCTTAGTGAGGGGACCATTACCATTTTTGTATAAAAGGCCCTTGACCTATTTTTGGCAAAGGGATCCGAAACTTGCGTTTTGTCTCCTCCTTCTTTGAGAAAAACCTCCATTGTTAGTCTTTCAAGCTTTTCATGATTTAGAAAAACTTAATCTTTAAAGTTATCTTAAGTACTTTGTTAATCTCTTTGATTAATCGTTTAATCATGTTTAGCATTCCTTCTTTTACGTTTTCAAGCATTTTGATCATGCATAGTGAGTAGTAATCTTGTGAGTTTTCAGTTTGGGGTGATTAAGGGATTTAAAGGATTAAGCTTTGGACTTTTCTTGTTCTTAAAACCATTCTCTTCTTGGATTTGGGCGTTTAAGGCCTAGAGGATCTCGAGAGAGACATCTTTGATCCAGGGATTTCCTTGTCCTAGACAGATTTAGGAGATCCCTTAAATCCAAATCCAAGAGACTAATATATCCTTTCCCAAACGCCATGGTTGCTTAGGAGATTAGTTAAGCCACTATTTTAGATCTATGCATCATGCTTCTCATCCTTTCTTTCCACCAAGATCAATGGGTTAGGAGAAAGGGATGAGGAAGGCTTCATACCACACGCCATGGATGAAGCTAGCTTAAGATTCTCAAGGATTAGAGAAAGCACAAAAGTGTAGATCTATATTTTAAAAACCCAAAGCTTGAATCTTGAACCCTCTAAGTTGATCCACAAACCGTGAATCCATTTCTCATCATCTGAAAACATAAAAATCATCCTCCTTTAGTTTAAAGTTTCAATCTTTTAACTTAAAACCATCTAGTTGTCTATTTCTTACATTAAAGCATTTTAATTTCAGAAAGTTGCGTTCTTGGTCTTGCTAGTATTTTAGAAATTCCATAGTATCATATTTCACACCCTGGAAGAGTTTAAGAGTCAATAGATTTTTATTTCTAGTTCTTAAAATTCGTCCCAAGTCTTAGGCAAATTCATGTTTTGTCAGTCCTTAGTTTTGCATTTTCTAAAATTAGTAGTCGTACTTTTTAATTCCTTAGAAGTAAATTTCTAGTTGTTTAACCCCTTGGTCGAGATATTAAAATAGTTTTTAAGTTCAGTAGATCATCATAAGTATTTTATTTCGGCTTATTCACCCATTTAATCCGAATCTGCTTAGCTTTACCAAAAGTTATTGTATTCTTGGTATCCTTCAAACCTCCCAAGTTGGATTGACCCTTAAATACTGAAATGACATGAGCAAGCTTAAAGCTTTGACAAACACAACAAAAACGTGTTATCAAATGGCGCCGTTGCCAAATTGGGATTAAAATTGAAGTATTAGGATTTGGAAATTAGTGAAGACTAAGTCTTTGTTTTTCAATCTTTAGTTACTAATTTCTCTACCTTTCCATCTGTGTTTTCAGGTACATGAACTTGAGGTCTAGTGGTGATAATAACTTGATTCACTATCTAGACAACATTCATCAACTTGGAAGTGCAAGACATAGAAGAGAAAGAGAGCAAGCGCTTGTGCAAGAGTTAGTTCAAGAGGCTGCACAAGAGGTCATGGCTGACCAAGACCAAGCTAGGGAACCACCCCAAAATGATGCTGGAAGAGGTAATGGAAACCCCATCAACGCCCAAAAACCACCACACATCATAGGTGCGGGTGATGCACCAAACACTCACCACAATCATTTTGGCATCACCCCTCATCCGGTGCAAAACAACAACTTTGAGATAAAGCCGAGCTTCATCTCAATGGTCCAGAACAGTAAGTTCCACGGCCTTGCATTGGAAGATCCCCTAGAGCACTTGGATAACTTCGAACAAGTGTGTGGCATAATCAAGATCAATGGGATCTCCGAAGACAGCTTCAAGCTTCGTTTATTCCCATTCTCTCTTGGGGACAAGGCTCGCCATTGGGAAAAGACCCTTCCTCAAGGTACCATCACATCTTGGGCAGATTGCAAGAAGGCCTTTCTCTCAAAGTTCTTCTCTTCTACAATAACAGCTCGGCTAAGAAGCGAAATCAGTGGCTTTGCACAAAGGCAAAACGAGACCTTTAGTGAGACCATGGAAAGATACAAGGACTACACCATTGCTTGTCCTCATCATGGTTTCACGGAGGAGACACTTCTTAGTACAATCTACAGAGGAGCTTTGCCAAAGATCCGCCTACTACTTGATACCGCCAGCAAAGGAAACTTTCTTGGACAAGAAGTGACCGCGGGTATGGAGCTTATAGAGAACTTGGCGTTGCGCAATGGCAACTACTCTGAGGACTATGACCGAGCACCAAGAGGTACTGAGATGGAGTCACACAGGAAGCAACAGGAAGGAACTGAAATCCCTTCATGAGAAGCTTGACAAGATGATGCTTGCAAATCAAAAGCAAGTACACTTTGTGGGGGAAGCTTCGGAGGTGTTTGAAGAGGGTTGTCAAGAGGAAATTGAGGAAGCAAATTGGGTAGACTACAACAAGCAACAAGGGTATGCTCCATGGTATCAAGGCAACAATAACCTTTCATACCGAAGCACCAATGTAGAGAACCTAAAAGATCAAGTCTACCCACCACAACAAGGAAAACCCTTTGTTCCTTACAATAAAGGTGGTTTTGTGCAAAACCAAGGTTTCCAAGGTAAAAAGCATGGCAACTTCCAAGGCCACCAACAGCAAGGAACCAAGAGTTATCCTCCTGGTTTTGTGCCACAGCAGCAACTAGTGCAACAACAACAACAAGACCCGGTCCACGCTATGTTCCAACAATTGCTTCAAGGGCAAGCATCGCACAACCAAAAATTTGTTGAGCTAAACAATCGGATGGACTCTTCTTTTACTGAGGTATCTACACAGATATCCCAACTGAACAATCGGATTCGCGAGCTAGAAAAAGGCATGGCCAGTTCAAGCGGCCAAAGTAGCTTACCCGGGAAGTGTGAGATAAACCCTAAGGAGTATGCCAAGGCAATCACTTCGAGGAGCGGGACACAGCTACCACCACTGTCTATGCTTGAAAACAATGAGGACATTGTGATTCAAGAGGGAGAGAATGATCAAGAGATCACCTTTGCCAATGTCTACATTGCAAAGCCAAAGAAAGTGGGAGAAGCGGTCTTGGAGAAGAAAGTAGAGGAAGTTAGCAAGGAGAAAGAAGCTTTCATTCCTCCACCATACAAACCCAAGCTCCCCTTCCCTGGACGTCTCAAGAAGCAGCTCATTGAGAAGCAAAAAGCCCTGTTTGAAAAGCACTTGAAGAACGTTGAACTAAGGTTGCCGTTGATTGATTGTTTGGCCATGGTACCAAAATATGCTAAGCTTCTGAGGGATATCCTTGCTAAGAGGGTAAAAGAAGTTGAGGAAGTCTTGGCGTTGAGTCAAGAGCGTGCTGTCACCACTCACCTAGAGCCAACACCAAAGAAACTTGGAGACCCCAGCTCTTTTACGCTTCCTTGTGCTATAGGGAACTTGAAGTTTGAAAACAGCCTTTGTGATTTGGGAGCAAGCATTAACCTTATGCCATACTCAACTGCGAAAAAGCTGGGCCTCACAAATTTCAAAGACAGCCACATATCCCTGGTCCTTGCGGATAGAAGCATACAGCTGCCAAAAGGAGTACTTGAAGACCTCCCTTTGAAGATCAACAATGTCACCGTTCCTATTGATTTTGTTGTCTTGGATATGGATGAAGAGGATGAAAATACCCTTGTATTGGGAAGGACATTCTTGGCTACTGCTAGAGCTTTGATTGACGTGAAGCACGGAAAAATCTCCCTACGCTTGGGCAAGGGTGCGAAGTTCAAGTTTACCACTAAAGATGGCATGAGAAAGCCGACGATCAACGGTCAAGTTTTTCAAGTAAGCATCACGCAACTGTTGAAACCAGAAAGGGAAAAGGATGTCTTAGTAATACAAGAGGGGTATATTGAGAAAGAAGGTAGCACAGAAGTTAACTCAGCGAGAAAAGAAGAGCAACACGCTACCTTGGTCAACAAGGATGCGACTAGAATGGGTACTTGCTTCTCGGTTTCAACAAAGGGAGTAGATCACTTTGAAGATGGGACTAAGGCCGAAGAGAAACCTTATGGAGACGCTTTGCTAACCCTGTTCGATTGTAAAGAAGAAGAAGATCACACGAAGACTACACAAAGGGAAAAAAGAAAGAAAGCGAATATTCGCAAGGTTCTCTTCAAAACCGATAAGAAGGCACCCAACTATGGTCGCACTGAACACGAAAACGTCCTGAGCTTGCATCCATTGAGGCTCAAGGATGACTCTATGATCTGCAAGGTCACGGGAAAAGGGGGTGCCAGACCGTTTGCAAAGGCAAGATTCCTATTTCCCCCGGGGATGATCGAAAAGGATAAGGGTAAGGTGATGGAGATGATGAACACGGTCTACACCGTGGAGATCCAATCAAGGTTAAGCTCCGCCAAATCTCCTTCCACTCTAACCCCCGAGCTCCACGCTAAAGGAAGTAAGAAAAGTCGAGCTAAACGACGTTAATCAAAAGCGCACTTGGGAGGCAATCCCATGACTATCCTTGTAAATATTACTTTTTCTATTTTATGCTGCTATGTTTTTGTTTGTAGGAAAAGGGTAACGGGAACCAGGGATCATGATCCTCTACCTATCAAAGACAAGAAAATGGGAGGAAAGGAATTAGATCGAGTGGTGGATCTACTAGATTTCTCGATCTTTGTCCAAGGATCGATGAGACGATCGACCAAACTGCCCGATCTAGACGAGATCGAGTAAAACGATCGAGTGAATCAATCGATTTCGAGAGGATAACCCACCCGCGTGTTCAGATTGAATTATGAACGAAGGGTGGATCGACTGGTCTCACTCGATCTTCGAACTCAGAACGACTGCAAGATCGATCAGACTTCTCGATCCCTATGCAGCGATCGAGTTGACGATCGATCAAAACACTCGATCTCGGTCAGAACGACCCCACAATCGAGCAAAGGAGCATGACCATAGCACCAGGAATCCCTAAACAAAGTTGGCATTCGATCCAAAGCTCGATCTGAATAGGATCGAGCCTCCAATCGATCAAACAATGCAATCTGGGACAAAATAGGCATGAGATCGACGTCAAGATCGACCAATTCGACTCGATCTCATGCCGAGGTAAGTTTTCAAATTTCCCTCTCCTTCTCCTTCCCTCCCAATTTTGAAATTGAATTGTGGTCAAGGCTGGCTCCTTTGACCACGATTTTAAATTCCCCACTTGCATGCTTTACCAAAATCTTTCTTCTTTATAAACCCCACACCCACTCTCTCATTCATTAGATACAAAACCGATTTTTGCTTTATAAAGAAAGAAAGTGTGAGTTTCTGGGTGTGAAAAGAAGAAGAACACATTTCTCTCCAATTTTGCCAAGGTATCTCGGATTTTTGATTTGCATGATCGAATTTTTGGGAATTTTTTTTTTGTAGCATGATGGGAAAATATTTGCTAGGGATAAAGAAGAATTTTTAGAAATATCTAAGTATTAGAGAATATTCTTGATTTGTCATCATCTCAAGAGAATTTCCTCTTCTATTTATTGATAAATTCGAAGCTTTCCCCAAATATCTAGCGATTGAGTGAAAAAGTTTATTAAGCTCTAGTCTCTTACTCTTGTACTTCTCTCTTAGCCGTCAACTATACTCATCTTCTCTTTGAGATTTTGAATTTCAGGAACAATGGCGTCGAGGTTTGAATATTCACCACAAGCAGGGCTGTTGGTGTGGACTGAAGAGGAGAGAAGGACTCACATGAGGCTCAAGGATCGGAGCATTGAGCCTACGAGATTCGCAAGCCGAACCTTCTTGGAAGAAGTCGGACTGCTTGGCTCCTTCGAGGAGCTACTCGGCAACATGGAGCTCGGAATTCTAGCAACCTTGGACTTTCCTACCTACCCGGAGGTGACGTTGCACTTCCTATCCACAATGGAGTTCTCCTACGACAATCCAAGCTTGCCAACTCCATCAACCGGGCGCATGACATTCAAAGTCCGAGGGAACGTGTTCAACCTAACCACAGACGATATATGCGAGGCATACTAGTTCAACACCGAAGCTCATCTGACCGAGTTCACCCAATTTGAGTCGGCAAGCAAATTGTGGAACTTGATCGGCGAAGGACCCTTTGAGAGCAACGAGTCCGAGATTGAAGGGGTTAGGAATCCCTTGCTACGGTATACACTGCAACTCCTCACTAACACTATGGCGGGGAAGACTTCGGATTCAACCGTGGGAAGGAACGAGATGAGCTTTCTCTTCGAAGGCTTAAAAGAAATTCTGTGGGACGAGGGGTGGCTCACGGGAAATGAAGGAGATCCGGTGGATGATAACTTCGGCGAAAATGTCAACTATGGATGCATCCTAGCTGCCTCATTGGTCAATTACAAGAGGATGGTCTGTAGATCAAGGTCCTGCTCTATCACCATAGGGGGATTTCTAACTCCCCTCTTTGAGAAAGCGGGAGTAGACCTCACGTTCTTCCAAGCGTGCACGGAAAGAGCCTATATGGACCACACCTACATGCTTGCGAAAGAGTTCTTCGGCCCACCCCCAGCCCCAAACACCTTCGCTTACTACTTCAAGAATAAGCAAAATGAAGGGAAGGCCTATATCCTCCCAAGCCCGAACGGCGTGCTAATAGACTGCCTCGAAGGGCTTGAGTTCTTGTCACCGGATGAGGCGTGCTACTTGGCGTTTGGAAGCACGGCTACGATTCCAATCTCCATAGACTCATCCTCACCGACCTCCTCCTCCTCGCAAGCTTTGAGGTACCAAAACACCAACCATTGTAAATACCATGCATCTTTTTATTTTTGCTTTGGATTTTGGTCTCCTCTTGGACTTGTTTGACACCGATATGTTGTCATTCAAGTTTGGGGGAGAATGTGTGCTTTGACATGTTTTATTTGAATCTTATTTTATGTTTGCATCTTGAGTCTTCATGCATCCATCTAAATGCATAGAAAAATACAAAAAAATCAAAACAAATTTCTAAAATTTCAAAAAAAATTCATGTAGCTTGCATTTACATTGTAGAATATTTTAGGATTGAGTTTAGAATTTTTATCATTTAGGATTGCATTCATTTTCAAAGGGAGCAATGATGAGCTAATCCAAGTAGGTTGTTAACTTTTGTGATCAATTCAACACCCTAGTTATTAATTCTTTGATGCTTGTAAATAGAATTGAGAGTAAAGAAGAACCATGCTTGGACCACCTCATTTATCACTAGTATTTAGTCGAAAATAGGTCTTGAAATTGATAGCCAACTCTACTCACCTAAACCGAATTTTGACATTTAATTATCATGCTTGCATTGAAAGTAATTCATGGATTTAAAATACTTGAGCTTTCTTATCCACTTTGCCACCCTCTTGCTAGCTCAAGTAGCACCCCTACCATAAACCAACCTCCTTTGAAGCCAAATGTTCTTGTGTGATTATTCGTGAGGTCTTTATTTCGATTGAACCTAGCATAAAGTGTTAGGTTTGGGACGACAAGTATAGGTTTTCATGTAGGTTCTAGCCTTGCATTTTGGGGCTAACTTTAGGCTTAGGATTTGGGGGTTTGATGGCCGTGGTACTACTTGGTATTTTGAGGAAAGTTTGGAAGGAAAGAGGCATTGGATAAGGGAATGGTGAAACTAAGGGGAAATTTGGTTTGAAATGGAAAGTCTTGGGTTTTAAAAGGAATAGCTCTAAGCAAATAAAAAAAAGATATGTTAGGTGGTCTTAAGAAATCAAAAGAGCCAAAAAGGGCCAAATAAAAAAAAATATATATACAAGGCTGCCTAGAGATCAAAGAAGAGCTAAGTTGATAAGAATAGACTACTCCATTCACCGAAAATGAAAGGTTGAAGAAGTCCCCTTAGAGCTTTGAAAAAGAGAAAATGTGTTTGAAATTCAAAGGGTTTAGCAAGGCACAAAGAGCCTTGGGAAAAGGGTAGATTCTAGAGGGTTGAGTGAGCAAAAAGAAAATGAATGAGAGGGGTATAGGATCATTGATAGCATTTCGGGTAGATGAAAATCTATGCTTGTATGCATCACTTGTTTCTTACCTTTAGCATTATGCATATGGTTCAATCCTTTTTGAGTGTTACCCTTACTTAAATGCAAAACCGGATGAATTGAGATCATTTTTATCTCAAAGACCCAGTCCCTTAACCAAATGAATTTACTTTCCTTGCAATGTCATGATTTACGGTTTCACACTTAATGAATGTTAAAGAGTTGGCTTGATAGGGAGACTTGTTTAGATTGAATTCTTAGTGCATTTGAATGTTGAAATGGGCATGGCTAACTCTTTTGGAGTAGGATAGATTCACATGCATCTTAGAATTAAGAACTAGGATGTTGAGTTGATCATTATTGTTAGCAACCTTGGATATTGAGCTCCCACTTTTAATCCTCTCTCCCTTGCTCGGAATTTGTTTGCTTGAGGGCAAGCAAAAGGCAAGTTTGGGGGAGTTGATGTATCCCTATATTTCATACATTTAGCTTGCTTTTAGGGCATAAATTGCATACATATTGCATTCATACTTAGGGAAATTGTAGCTTTTGTTCCATTTTAGGTACTAAGGCTTTTTGCATTAGCATTTGCATGTTTCTTGCATTCTTACATCATATTCAGGTTGTTTTGGATACACTGGAGTTTTGGGGAGTGCGTGGACAAAGTGAAGATCAAAATGGAGTCTATGGACACTTGGGAGAACTCGGGCATCAAGTAGGGGAACCGAGATCGAGCTAAGGATCGAGACAGGCAGGTCGATCTTGAGAAGATCGACCACAAGATCGAGTCACGAGGCCATTATCTGGAAAAAGATCGAGGTCAAGGATCGGCCAAGATGATCGAGCACAAGCACGGACGCGAATATAGAACGAGAGCCCGATCGAGCTCAAGACTCGATCATCCGAAGATCGAGTAGACGATCGACAGAGGCACCCGATCTCTGCGATTGGAACGACTAGGCGATCGAGCAAAGGAAGGCATTCTACTGCCAAGATCGAGTAAGAGATCGACGACCGAGGTCGATCTCTAACCTTATCCTGACAGCTCACATTTTGGAGCTTAGTGAGGGGACCATTACCCTTTTTGTATAAAAGGCCCTTGACCTATTTTTGGCAAAGGGATCCGAAACTTGCGTTTTGTCTCCTCCTTCTTTGAGAAAAACCTCCATTGTTAGTCTTTCAAGCTTTTCATGGTTTAGGAAGCCTTAATCTTTAAAGTTATCTTAAGTACTTTGTTAATCTCTTTGCTTAATCGTTTAATCATGTTTAGCTTTTCTTCTTTTACGTTTTCAAGCATTTTGATCATGCATAGTGAGTAGTAATCTTGTGGGTTTTCGGTTTGGGGTGATTAAGGGATTTAAAGGATTAAGCTTTGGACTTTTCTTGTTCTTAAAACCATTCTCTTCTTGGATTTGGGCGTTTAAGGCCTAGAGGATCTCGAGAGAGACATCTTTGATCCAGGGATTTCCTTGTCCTAAACAGATTTAGGAGATCCCTTAAATCCAAATCCAAGAGACTAATCTATCCTTTCCCAAACGCCATGGTTGCTTAGGAGATTAGTTAAGCCACTATTTGAGATCTATGCATCATGCTCCTCATCCTTTCTTTCCACCACGATCAATGGGTTAGGAGGAAGGGATGAGGAAGGCTTCATACCACACGCCATGGATGAAGCTAGCTTAAGCTTCTCAAGGCTTAGAGAAAGCACAAAAGTGTAGATCTATGTTTTAAAAACCCAAAGCTTGAATCTTGAACCCTCTAAGTTGATCCCCAAACCGTGAATCCATTTCTCATCATCTGAAAACATAAAAATCATCCTCCTTTAGTTTAAAGTTTCAATCTTTTAGCTTAAAACCATCTAGTTGTCTATTTCTTGCATTAAAGCATTTTAATTTCAGAAAGTTGCGTTCTTGGTCTTGCTAGTATTTTAGAAATTCCCTAGTATCATATTTCGCACCCTGGTAGAGTTTAAGAGTCAGTAGATTTTTATTTCTAGTTCTTAAAATTCGTCCCAAGTCTTAGGCAAATTCATGTTTTGTCAGTCCTTAGTTTTGCATTTTCTAAAATTAGTAGTCGTGCTTTTTAATTCCTTAGAAGTAACTTTCTAGTTGTTTAACCCCTTGGTCGGGATGTTAAAATAGTTTTTAAGTTCAGTAGATCATCATAAGTATTTTATTTCGGCTTATTCACCCATTTAATCCGAATCTGCTTAGCTTTACCAAAAGTTCTTGTATTCTTGGTATCCTTCAAACTTCCCAAGTTGGATTGACCCTTAAGTACTGCAATGACATGAGCAAGCTTAAGGCTTTGACAAACACACCAAAAACGTGTTATCAAAGAGTGGGAGGAAGAGGTCAATTTCGTGGGAGGCCAAGGAGGATACAACGACAACTATAAGGGGAATAACAACCTCTCTTATAGAAGTACTAATGTGGCCAACCCCGAAGACCAAGTCTACCCCACCCAAACTACTCAAGGCAAGCCTTTTGTGACCTACAACTGATAACTCCATATTTTACACCTTTTTAGCATGCATTTAGTATAGGTTTTGATCTCTTTTATGCATTTATTAATTAGTTTTTGTCCCATTTCCATTCATAGTTTAGGATAGGCATTGCATATTTTGCATGTTTGGAGTACTTGGCAGGTACTTTTGGAGCCTGTGGAGGTTCTATGGAGTTTGGGAAAAGAACTAATGAGCAGCCAAGGCAAGAAGGAGCAAAGGAGAAGACTTCTACAGCCACCGCGGTCAGCCACAACGAACTCATCCTGATATGAAGCAAGACGTTGCTTCAAGATCAATCAACTAAACCGAAATGGACAAGCCGTTGTGGAACGATCAGCTCGGACGAAGGTCTTCTGGCTCGATTCAGCTTCTCATGTCTTCATACGATTTGTAGAGGATCGAGTTAGCTTTCGTCTGGTGGAACTATCAAGTCATTACGATCGGCGGTTCAGAAGTTACTACGGAAACAGTGAGCATCGGTCTGGCCAGCTCGGCAAGCTAGTGTATAACGGGCAAGCATAACGACTTGTGCCCGATGAAGCTTCTGCTGGGAAGATAAGAGCTTGGAGCCAATATCAGGGTGCCATATCGACATGAAGCTGTTGCAGCATAATTCCAAAAGAGCACAAGAGTCCAAAGAAGTTTACTTTTAGCATTGGATCCCATTTTTGTGGATAAGGGTCACTAGGGTTTTTGTTGCTCACCTATAAATACCCTAGCAACCCCAAAACGAAATCCCTCTCTTCCCTCTTTTCATTTCAGACATTTTTAGTTTTTACTTAGTTCTCTTTTTATTTTCAAGAACCATGTAAATACTTTTTATTTTAATTTAATTTTTGCACTTCCCTTAATTTATTTCTTCTTGTTCTTGCTTTCTAATCTTGGTTAGCCACACATTCTTCATAGAATTTCGTGGTTATTCATGAATAGAATTTAAATTTAAGCTTTTATTTTGTTCTTGAGTTCAAAAACTTTTCTTTTTGGTTTAAGCTTAACCAAGACTTGTTCTCTAGCATTTCTTGGTAAAGTCTTTGCCTTTATTTATTTCTTGTCATAGATCTTCTCTCTAATCATGCTTAGCTTTTATTTCCTCATGGATCTAGAGGTTAAACACATGAAAAGGGAGTAGATTTCGTGGTTATTAGGATGTGAAAGATTCATGGTGATAGATCTTGATGCTTATGCATTTAATGATCTTAATCCTTTCTTGTTTATTGATCTCTATGCTTAGTCTAGCTTGATCAACTAGTCTAAAGACTATAGGCGGCTTGACATGAACACCACATGCTTGCTTAGCCAAACCCATAAACAAGAGATCTACCTTTCCTAGATTACGAAACGCCATCTGTCTAGAAGGATTTCGGCTTTATAGGGTTGGGTATTTTTGCTTGCTATTCTCATGGATCACTACGCGGGAGCGAGGTTAGGTTGTGAGTTAGCAAAGTGACTTCTATCACAACAGTGGATTAGTCTTGATTAGAAACTCTATGCCTAAGGATTACCATCTAAGACCCAAGGTCTAGATGTTAATTATAAGCCATCATTGATCGCCCATGTGCATCAAACCTATCAAATATCTCATCCTATAAACTACTTTTGACTTTTATTTTCGTAGTCTTTGTTTAGGTTGTTAGATTTTGCTCTTTATTTGCTTTCTCTTATTTTCTGTTTGTCACTAGGTTGCTAGCTTTTGTGTTCTTTTGCTTTTAGTAATCATTTAGACTGTTAGAAAATTTCCCTTCTCTATTAGCTTAGCTTAGCATAGTTCTCTATATCTCAAGTGTCATTAGCTTTCCAAGTGGATTGACACCTCAAATACTACAATGATATGTGGGTTTGAGGATTGACCAAAGGTGAAAAACCTCTGCATCAACAACAATCAACAAAAGGGTTATGTACAAAGGTCTAACTACCAAGGAGGAAACCAAGGCAACTATGGTGGTCCAAGGAACAATCCTCCACCGGGTTTTACTCAAGCCTCCCAAGGTCCTCCACAAGACAATGTTCAGCTTATGCTTCAACAAATCCTTCAAGGTCAAGCCAATAGTGATGCTAATATGGGAAAGAAGATTGCTGAAATTAACACAAGGATGGATTTTTCACTTAATGAACTTGCTACTCAAATAGGAGGTCTTCAACAAAAGTTCAAGCAACTTGAGAAAGGCAAGGCTTCTAGCTCAAATTCTCAAGGCACTCTACCAGGAAAGTGGGAGGCAAACCCCAAGGAATACATCAATGTTATTACTTTTAGAAGTGGAAAGGAGTTGTGTAGCGACCCAACCTGATAATCCTAACCAGGCCGGCCGTACCGAGTCTAACTCTAACCAGATTCCATACTTAACATATTTTTCAGATTTTTCTTAAACTTAAACAAGCAGATTCGATTCATAACAAGCCCATTCTCATTGCATAATTATTCCAAAGCCAGATAACAAAGGTTCATAAAACATAAACTAACTTAGCCAAATTCGTTCTAAGTCATAACAGAAATGCAAAGCCAATTATCCAGAAATCTCATGATAAATAAACCCCCAAACCCAGTCCTAATCCACTTCTTTCTTCACTGCCTTCAAGTCCGCCTTCAAGACTAAACGTCCCGGATAACATCTTTACCTGCACACTCAACACATAAGAGAGGCATAAGCATTATCACAAATGCTTAGTGAGTACGATCATCCCGTACCACCAGCCAATACCAGAAAACGCAATCATACATCAGTTATACAATTCACATTATCACTTAGCAAGCAAGCACAGAATCACGGTTCTATGATCATCTCAACCACTNCTCATTGCATAATTATTCCAAAGCCAGATAACAAAGGTTCATAAAACATAAACTAACTTAGCCAAATTCGTTCTAAGTCATAACAGAAATGCAAAGCCAATTATCCAGAAATCTCATGATAAATAAACCCCCAAACCCAGTCCTAATCCACTTCTTTCTTCACTGCCTTCAAGTCCGCCTTCAAGACTAAACGTCCCGGATAACATCTTTACCTGCACACTCAACACATAAGAGAGGCATAAGCATTATCACAAATGCTTAGTGAGTACGATCATCCCGTACCACCAGCCAATACCAGAAAACGCAATCATACATCAGTTATACAATTCACATTATCACTTAGCAAGCAAGCACAGAATCACGGTTCTATGATCATCTCAACCACTGGTGAATTTCCTCACGGCATCGGTTCTACTCCAAGCGAGAATCATACATCCCCTTGAGCTAGCAACTCGATCCGGATATTCACACAGCTGGTTAGACACCACGTATAAACCACGGTATCCAAGACCAATCACAATCACAGAACACATTGATCTTGCTAAGCATAAACACTAACTTACACAAGCAATCAATGAAAACCAGACAACCTAGCAATCCTACGGTTCCAGATACAAGCTACAGTCACGCACTCACCTTAGACACAAAGGCAAACGTTTCAGTCGGATGAAACTTGGTCTGAAACAGAACTAGTCGATCCCAGCCGTGAACCCTTGGCTAGCGGTACGACCAGAATCCGCGAGATCCAATATCCTCTCGGCTAACTTCCTAACCGAACACTTTTCCTCGACCCAGAATCTGAATCCCCTTGGAAACAGCACAAAATACTTAGATTAGTCGAGCCACAGTCGACAGAAACTAAGCCAGAAACGAAATAGCCGACACTTACCGAAATCTCTCGGCCAGAATCTCCTTCTCTCGGATATCTCTCGATCCGATCGAACAACTCACGGCTCTCTCTCAGATCTCTCGGCTAACACACGCCTACAAACAGATAACTCGATTATCTCTCGGTGAAAACAATCCAGAACAGAAATCTCACGGTGAAATCTCAACAGAACATAATTCTCTCTGCGAGAAACGGATTACCTTGATTATCTCTCGGATGCTTCGCGATCCGATCGAGAAATCCTTCGGACGAACGCACTTCTCTCGGCAAATCGACCCTTCCAAGTCGTTTCTCTCGAACAGAATCCTTAAAATCGGCTCGGAACTCACGATCTCTCGAGCGGCTCACTTTTTTCTCGGGTGAAAATCGCCTCAAGGGTTTGCTCTCGAGAAAACTCACGCGGCCACGAGAGAAAACCGTATTTATAAGGGTTTGCTCTCGAGAAAACTCACGCGGCCACGAGAGAAAACTGTATTTATAGGGTGAAAACCCTAGCACGACCGTCCTCCCTCGGTTTATCTCACACGGTTTACTTTTCTCTCGGTTCAAATTAAGTTTCTCTCGGCCAAACCGGCCAACTTTCCTTTTTCTCTCGGCCAGACTTAAACCGCTCGGCCTTTCACGGGATAAAACATTTCCCACTCGGGATAAACTGATTTCCCTCGAATAAAACCACGGCCCACGGCCTAATACCTTTGTCTCTCGACACTTAGACAAATTTCCACAATATTTACTCGGTCCAACCATTTTCACTCGGCAATAGCCACAGTACCGTCCATCTCTCACGAACACAGTCACTGTACATACACTAATCACAGACACGGACTAACCTCCATCATACCAGAACGTATATACAACGGCCATCCCATGACCCGCACGACCATGATCGGGATTTCTGGTCGCGGATGCTACAAGTTGCCTCCAAGGACAAGTCCTTTGATCAATGAGGACATTGAAATTCAAGATGGGGAGGATAGCTTTGAAAAGGCTCAAGATGCTATAACTTTTGATGATGTGTATATTGCAAAGAGAAGCAAGGAAGTGGTAAAGGAGAAGCCAAAAGAGAATGTGCAACAAAAGGAGTCCACCTATGTTCCTCCACCTTACAAGCCTAAGCTTCCCTTCCCCGGGAGGTTTAAGAAACAATTGGTGGAGAAATACAAGGCTATGTTTGACAAGCAAATCAAAGACATTGAGCTCAAGATGCCATTGGTGGATGACTTTATGATGATTCCACAATATGCTAAGTTCTTGAAGGATACCATGGCACAAAGAGCAAGGGATATCCAAGGAGTTATGATGCTTTCTCAAGAGTGTAGTGCAATTATTCAAAGCAATGTGATACCAAAGAAGCTTGGAGACCCCGGTTCTTTCACTATACCATGCGCCATAGGTCCTCTTGGGTTTGAAAATTGCTTGTGTGATCTTGGAGCTAGCATCAACCTCATGCCCTATTCAATAGCTAAGAAGCTTGGCTTCACCAAGTACAAGGAGTGTGGAATCTCTCTAATACTTGCGGATAGGAGTGTGAGGATGCCTATTGGAGTTCTTGAGGATTTGCCTCTCAAGGTTAGCAACTTCATCATTCCCACGGATTTCATGGTACTTAAGATGGATGAGGAACCAAAGGATCCTTTGATTTTGGGAAGACCTTTCCTAGCTACAGCTGGTGCTATCATTGATGTGAAGCATGGGAAGATTAGTTTGCATCTTGGAAAAGGGGTTGAGTTGAAGTTTGACATAAAGGAGACCTTGAGGAAGCCAACCATTGATGGTCAATCATTCTACATTGAAACTATGGATGAGTTAGCCGATGAGTTACTAGAAGAATGGGTACTTGCATGGGGAGACCCAAACATACATGCTCATGCTAGATTCACGCAAGGCACAAGATGGGGAGGAAAGATTTTCAAGCTTGGTAGCTTCATGTGAGGGTGAAGTAGAATTTGCTCAAGACAAAGGGTCCTTGAGGGTTGAGGTTTCAAGTCAAGGACAAGAGGAACTTGAGCAAGGCGAGTTGGCAAGGGATCTTGATGAGGATTGGAGTGAACTTAAAGCCCCAAAGGTGGAACTCAAGCCACTTCCCATTGGACTAAGGTATGCCTTCCTAGGCTCTAACTCTACTTACCCCGTAATTATCAATGAATACTTGAGTGATGATGAGCTCAACTCCCTCCTTAATGAGTTGAGAAAGTATAGGGGAGCTATTGGTTACTCTTTGAGTGATATCAAGAGCATATCTCCTATGCTTTGCACTCATAGGATTCACTTTGAAAATGAAAACACCTCCTCAATTGAACATCAAAGAAGATTAAACCCAAACCTTAAGGAAGTAGTGAAGAAGGAAATCTTGAAACTTTTAGAAGCAAATGTGATCTATCCTATTAGTGACAGCACTTGGGTTTCTCCCGTGCATGTTTTCCCTAAGAAGGGTGGAATCACTGTGATTGAGAATGAAAAAGATGAGTTGATACCAACTAGAACCATAACTGGCCATAGGGTGTGTATTGATTACCGAAAACTTAATGCTTCTACTAGAAAAGATCATTTTCCTCTTACTTTTATTGATTAAATGTTTGAGAGATTGGCTAACCATCCCTTCTATTGTTTCTTTGATGGATATAGTGGGTTCTTCCAAATACCCATTCATTCTAATGATCAAGAGAAGACTACTTTCACATGCCCTTATGGTACCTTTGCATATCGAAGGATGCCATTTGGGTTATGTAATGCTCCAGCTTCCTTTCAAAGGTGCATGATGAGTATCTTCTCCGATCTTATTGAGGAGATGGTAGAGGTTTTTATGGATGACTTTTCTGTGTATGGTGCCTATTTTTCTGCATGTCTCTCTAATCTTTTGCAGG
The DNA here is from genome assembly GCA_020283515.1 of Alliaria petiolata. NCBI lineage: Eukaryota > Viridiplantae > Streptophyta > Magnoliopsida > Brassicales > Brassicaceae > Alliaria > Alliaria petiolata. Next base: position 73,274,387 of record JAHZTW010000003.1, on the reverse strand, counting down.
GTTTTACAAAGATGTGAAGAGTCTCACTTGGTGCTTAATTGGGTGAAGTGTCATTTCATGGTCAACCAATGGATTGTGTTGGGTCACAAGATCTCTGAGCAAGGGATAGAGGTGGACAAAGCCAAGATAGATGTCATGGTCAAGATGGCGCCACCAATCAATGTGAAAGGCATAAGGAGTTTCCTTGGGCATGCTGGTTTTTATAGGAGATTCATCAAGGATTTCTCAAAGATTGCTAGGCCTTTGACAAGACTCCTTTGCAAGGAAGTGGAATTTCAGTTTGATGAAGAGTGCTTGCAAGCCTTTGAGACAATCAAGAAAGAACTTGTGAGTGCCCCTATTGTGCAAGCACCGGATTGGAGTCTACCATTTGAGATCATGGCGGATGCTAGTGACTATGTTGTTGGAGCTGTTCTTGGGCAAAGGAAAGACAAGAAGCTTCATGTGATCTATTATGCAAGTAGGACATTTGATGAGGCTCAAACCAAGTATGCTATAACAGAAAAGGAACTCTTGGCGGTGGTGTTTGGTTTTGAGAAATTCAGGTCTTATTTGGTGGGATCAAAGGTGATAGTGTACACGGATCATGCTGCATTGCGCCACATCTATGCTAAAAAGGAAAAAGTGTTTGATTTTCTTATGGGTTTGGCGAATTGCCTTGTAATGGGTAGCTTAGGTTGGACTTGGTGAGTGAGCTTAAAAGAAAATGAGAGTGAAGACATTTGTGTTACAAAGGGTAGATGGAAGTTTGTCCTTGTATGCATAGGTTGCTTTTTACTCTTAGCATTTTGCCAAAGTTCACTTGTTCATTGAGAGATCCCTTGCATTGGAACCCCATGAAGTTGAGATCATTTTCATCTCAAAACCTTACCCAAAAAACAAACAAGTTCGCTAGCATTGCATGATTCATGATCCATGGTTACCACTTAATGAATGTTAAAGAGTTGGTGAAAATGAATGCTTGTGTAGATTGAGGCTTGGGTTCACTTAAATGAGTATGGGTATGGCTAGACCTTTTGGAGTAGAATTTTGCATAGAGAGCATCCTAGAACTACTAACTAGGACCATTGAATTGATTCATTTGCTTGGCACCTTTGGATTTGAGTCCCCACTTTCAAACCTCTCTCCTTAGCTTGTGTTTTATTTGCTTGTGGACAAGCAAAAGGCAAGTTTGGGGGAGTTGATATGTCTATATTTTGCATCATTTTAGCATCCAT
>JAHZTW010000003.1:73252006-73263566 GCA_020283515.1 Alliaria petiolata | reverse complement strand
CTTAAAAATCTACTCACTAGACATGTTTAAGCTCTTACTATCCATAAGGTAGAAGATGTTAAACATGTATAACTAAGAAAATATAAATATGGGGCGAAATTACTTAGGAAAAATAATGAAGAACAAGTTTAAGAACACTAGAAAGACTTTAAAATAGAGAATAAGAGCTTCTCTTGGTTTATTTAAGATAAGAAGACTTGATTAAAAACTGAATGAATATTACAAGCACACACACACTCCTTATATAGAGTTTTAAACATGGCTTTTGGCCTTAAAAGAGGGGTCAAGGGGCAAGGGACAAGGGGCAAGGGACAAGGGACAAGGGACCTATCTAATCCCACTATTACTAAAGCATAAACATTTTTTTGGAGCAACTTGCAAATGGTACCTTTTGGTTCGGGTACATGGATTGATCGATCTGTATCTTTGAACTAGTGCACCGTTTGACTTGAAATCACCACCAAATGAAAGCTAACACAATTTCCTAAGACTCTCATGAAGCCTGTCAAGGCTTAATCGCAATGAAAACCCTTCATCCGAGCTGATCTTTCGGTTAACGAAATTGGTCGCCAAACTTCCAGACGGGCATGTTATTACTTAAATAGCCATATCTTCTGAACCACTGACCATAATGGCTTGAAATGATGCATATATACAAAAGAAAATGCAAATGCTAATGCAGATGTTCTAAATCCTATAAATGATCAAAAACTATGTTTATACTTAGTTATGAATAAAATATGGATGAAAACCTATTCTAAATGCATGATAAATATATGGAATATATGAGTATATCATATCTTTTAATCTTTTTGTTCTTGCTTAGAAAACCTTCCTCTTTGGTTTTTAAGTGATTTTGTAAGACCTTTAATTAAGTTTATGCAATTTAGTGTTTATCTCTCTTAATATTTCATCTCTATTTCTCTAATCATGTTTATCTTCATCTCTTTCATATAAGTGAGTAGTTTCCTTAGGATCTAGGGATGGGTTAGATTTAGGGTGTTTCATGGATTGATCTTGATGTCTAGGGTTAGATTCTTTCATTTTACTCCTTGATTAGTGATCTAAATGCTAGTTTAGCCATGATCAAACTAAAACTAGACCTTAGGGAATTTCCCACCCACAAGGTGTTTGTTAAAATTCCCCAACCAACTAAACAAGTGATTTACATTCCTAGCTCATGAAAGTGATTGTCTAGGGTGTTTATTGGCAATTTAGAACTGTTTCATAATGCTTGTTAGCTTTCTTTTCACAAATGAGAGTTTGTTCTTGATTAGGATGATTAATGAAAGGATTAGTGCCATAAAAGTGGATTAGTCTTGCTTTTGAGTTCTAAGCTTAGGGATTAACATTTATTGAGATTGTTTGACATCAAAGATTGGTTCTTGGAACACCTTAGATTGGCAACCCCATCCTTGGATTCGTTTTAGTCATTTGATAATTTTGTTTAGTAGTTGATTAGTCTTTGAATTGCTTGATTAGTGCATACATTGCTTAATTAAGGTTCTAGTTACTTTTATTTGGTTTGTTTGCTTGGTTTGATCACTTAGGTTTATAGTTAACAACAAAACCTTTTATTGCTTACTTAGATTAAGAAGTTTTATGCATTCATATTGTCACAATCACACCCATTTGTATTGATCTACAAACACTACAATGACATGAGTGGGGTTTGAGTAATTGTTTAAGAGAAACCAAAAAGCCTCTTATTAATAGTCGATCCTCTTATGAAAGTATTTGGATCGAAAATTAGTGATTCAAGTTTAGAGAAATCGTTTAGTCTTGTTTGCTTTCGATAGATTGTTTAATATCTTGTTAGAACCCCCTAAAAATTCTCGGATGATCCCAACGTTTGTGTCTTATCGATTTACCGCATTTCATTACCGTCTTTCAATTTCGCATTTTCGTTTACGCACTTTCAATACCGCAAATTCGTTTATGCACTTTCAATACCGCACTTTTAATACCGTAATTTCGCTTATGCACTTTCAATACCACAATTTCAATATCGCACTTTCGTTTATGCACTTTCATTATCACACTTTCTATTGATTTCCTTTTCGCCATTACTTTGAACCTCCTTTCCGTTTAAAAAGTTAATTTTCTTTTCTCCCGTTTGTTATAAGCTTAGGCGATAGCCAAGCCTATATAAACGCGGATTGTCTTCTTTCTTTTCATAAACTACAACCCCAAAAATCGTGACAAACAAAACCCTCTTTGTTTTGCGTTTTTGGTTGCTCTAACGCATCTTTTTTTTTGCGGTAAGTTTCCCCGTGGATCGATCCCCAAGTGGATGATAAAGGGTCATTGCATTACTTTAAACATGTGGATGATAAAGGGTCATTGCATCGTATGTCCCCCTATCAAAACCTTTTGCTTCATTAAAACTTAATTACACTTCGTGAAGAAACTGAAGGTTTGTGATATTCTTTTCACTAATGATGTAGCTAATAGCACGTTCTCATTCTCTAGAAGGAGCATTCCCTTAACAAATGCACAGTGGTTCAGTACAATAGCATCCTTTAGTGTCCTTTTCAGTTTTTTGGCAATGTTCTTTGAAATGGTTCTGGTTTAAAATTGGTTTAAAATCACTCATATATGTGTATTGGTGTGCTTATGAACCAAAGACAGGATAGTAGCACTAATACTCTTCAGCATGAAACCATAAATAAATAAAAAATGATTGCATCGAGGTTATCACTTCCATTCCTACAATTAGCCACACTGTTTTAGAGCATCCCCATCTAACCGCTTCAGAGCATCCCCATCTAACCATGGGTAAATTACTCGAAACCGAAAAATCAAACCGAATCGAACATAATTGGAAGATACCAAATTGAACCAGAACCGACCTAAATACTCGAATTGGTCCTACGTTTCTATATCCAAAAAACCGAATGGGTATCCGAAATATCCAAAATATAATTATATATCCAAAAATATTTGTTGTATTTACACTTTAAATAACTTAAATACCCAAAATTATAATTATAAACCTAATATATTAATTATCTTTAGACCGAAATAACTAAAATATTGAAGCTATTTAAAAATCTTTGGATATATTCGTCAAAAAATAAATATATTTTTGTAAAATTTAACTAAATGATGGAAATATTTTAATTTTTTTAAGTATTTCAGATAGATTTTGGATAATCCGAACCAAAAAAAAAACCCCCGAATGGGTCTTATTCTCTAGAACCAAAATACCTTAACCCAAAAGAACCGACCCGAATCCGAAACAGATACCCAAATGTCCAGGACCATCCCCATCCATGAGAATTCCAAAGAGTTTCTCAAACAAAAAAATATTACTATTTTAATGTAATTCAAATTTATAATTAAATTTTAATTTTAAAAGGAATATGCACCAATCTATACAAGACAAGTGTCTAATGATGTTCTTAAAAGTTTCTCAAAGATTATCATTTGAGAACCTCTCTCTCTCTCTCTCTCTAATGAGCCCGAATAAATATTGAGTCTATATTGTAAGCCTGGTCCAACCGTAACAGGATAATAGGATTATTTTGGGTTTTTGTGATTTTATTTAAAATAAAATATATATAAAATAAAAATACATAAAAAGCAAATATATATTTATTAAAAAGAAATCTAAAATGAAACAGTCATCTATATAATTTTATCAAATCCAATTCATATTAAAAGCAAAATTTTTACTTAACAAATTCAAATAACTGATAATATCAAATAAAAATAAAATAACAACCACTTTAAATCTATGTAGTATAGTTGCGATGAGAATCGAGTTTAGTTTGAGATTTTTAGATAGGCACACTAACTAGAGAATTATGGTTTTCAATTAGTAAAAAATATTTTAAATCATTATTTTTAGAAAAATAAATCTTTAACAAAAATCTTTAGTTGGACTCAAATATAAATTATAGGCTTTTTTGTAGGTCCGAGTCCGATCGAGCTTAACCCCAAAAAACTCTTAGTTTGAACGGACTAAGGCAAGAAGGCTCGAATTTTTTGGGCTTATATAACTAATAGAAACATAACTAATATATTCGGTTTATAATTATAATTTTATTTCTTTTATGTTAAATCTAAATATAAGTAATATTTTTAGGTATATAATTATATTTCAGATATTGTAAGTACCTATTCGATTCTCGGTTCAGTTCCACTTTCATATATTTTATTTTTTGCATTTTTATGTTGTTTAATAGATTAATAATATATTAAAACAATTTTGTTTTTCACATATTTATTAACTTAATTCATATTTCTTGATTATTTTTTTTTTAAAAAAATCAGCTATTACGCAATTCTTCTGTTACCGTTTACATTATTAGTTATTCTGCTAGATTCAGCTAAAAATCACAAAACAATTCCGCCAAATTCTATATTCCACCTGATTTCGCAGTTACCATTCACACCTATACGTTTTAATTCTTATTGTTTCTTTTTTTTATTGAACAAAAAAATAAACATTCTTTTTTTCATTTGTTTATTTTGTTTTATAAAAAGAAAAGCCCATTAAAATATCATTTAGTTAGTTTAATTTTTTTTTACATAACCCGAAAAGCCGTATAAAGTTATCCTTTCTCTTTTTGCATTACATTGCATTTTTATATAATCTGAAAACTCATACAAGATAATTTTAAAACCTTTAAAAATCTTTGTTTTCTAGACCGGAAAAAAAAAAATTTGTTTACTTATTTGTTACCGTTGCATTTGAATTATGAAACAAACCAACAAAATCATAAAAGAGAATTAGTTTCATTATTATGTTTTTTGGCCATTAACACTAGAATATCATTCTTTTTAAAAATCATTTTTTCACGAATTTTACTCATTTTCCTGCGTTTTTGTGAGGCACATTGCACAATCAGGAACCATGTTTCAGTTCTTGGGTTCGTTTCTCAGATGGAATTCTGTTGTGTTGTGATCTTCTGATCTTTCTTTGTTGGCTCTTTAGGTTGGCGGGTTTGATTCTCTGACATTGCAGTGGTCTCGTTCTTCGGCTCTTCTCTTGCGAGGAGGTGACCGGTTTTAATCTGAAGATTGCTAAAGCTGGATTCGCGAGTGTCCGCGTGTAAGTGTTGTTGAGCCTCTTAAGCGTTTTCCCATCTGATTTCAAGGTTTGTTTCCTTGTATCCAGTCTCTACTCGGGTTCCTCTGTTATTTTGAGTTTTGTTTCGGTGTGGTTGATGTGCTCTTTTCCTCTGTTGTTATGCATCCTTGCTGCTGTTATGGTTGCTGTTTGGGTTCGAGATTTGCCTTCCTAGGTGTGCTTTAGGTTTTTTGGTTCTCAAGTTTCTCAGCTGGCTGCAGCTTCTCCTGGGTTCTTTGCGTAAGGTTGTGGTGGGTTTTGGTTCTGTTTTTAGTTTTAGAATGTGGTCTCTCCTTTCTTTGCAAACTCCGCTATGTTGTGTCTATTGTTGTTTAGCATTTCTTTGTGTTACCCGTTGTTTGGGCTTCATATCTATCAATGTATCTGTCACACCCCGCTTCCGGCATCTCCAGAACGGCAGCGTTTTGAACTTTTGGATCGAACCTCAAAATCCTTTTTAAACCAAAATCCACTGACTTTAACCTTAAACCGCCAATACTGGTTCACAAACCTGCAAAAGAAGGAAACAATGGGAAAACGAGGGGGAGGGATGAGTAATTTAGATTACCCAGGAGAACAAATCCAAACCGGGTCCCGAATACGAGATACCATACAACGTACACTTTGACCAGAGATAAACCAGCACCACAACAATACGCCATAACACCCTACTCCAGAAAGACAAACTCCACATAATACGTCCATCGCACACGACCAACAACCGCCAGTTCCTGCCACCGCCGGAACCAGCAACCGTCTGTTCCTGCCACCGCCGGAACAAGACAACAACAGTGCCCATTCCCGCCACCGCCGGAATAAGCAACCATCTGTTCCCGCCACCGCCGAAACAAAATGATTCCCCCACCTGTTTCCGCCACGCCGGAACAAGCTCTCGTCCGTTCCCGCCACCGCCGGAACAAGACGCAACACGTGCCCATTCCCGCCACCGCCGGAATAAGCAACTATCCATTCCCGCCGCCCCCGGAAAAGATAATACATCTACCTGTTCCCGCCACCGCCGGAACAAGCTCCCATCCGTTCCCATCACCGCCGGGACAAGACGCAACTCTCACCTGTTCCCGCCACCGCCGGAACGAGCTCCAACACACAACAACATAGTCGGACTAACTAACGTTATTCAACCACGGATATAACCCCAACATCACCGCATCTCAACTCCACTCAATAATCCACCTTAAAATATCCCTTTCTCAAGTTCTCATCAATTCAACCACGCAAATAATTTTCCGCAATTTATTCTTGGAGTTATTATCATATCTTAATCCATATTCGTATATTTATATTTACTTAGATACTTCTTTAGCAAGCAACAATCAATAATCACTCACGTATTATTATATAAATATTCTGTAAAATATTTATAAAACCACAAATATAACATAGCACACAAACACACCATAGCTACTGAATCTAACCCGAATCTAAGCATTACGGAATATAGGAACGCGTATTAAGGAAACTGACTTAGATTCATCCTCACCTTAGCCTTAATGACGACGGACAGGAACGACCGCAAGACAGAACGTGGAAATGAGACTCTAGGTTTTATTGGAGGATTACTTGCCGCACAAGCAACAACTAGAAACCCCCCCCCCTAACCCTCACGGCTGAGACTTGCGACGGTGGATCTCGGGTTCCAGCAACATGAGCTCCTCCTCCAATGACGTGCAGATCGTAGAGGTGACAGGTGGTGGTCGCTGGTGGTCGACACCACGTCTTCCTCCTCTCGGGTGAAACCTCAACAATGGTGGATCATCAACATCCGAGAGACAAAATGTAACGGAAGCGATGAAGGAGACACGGATCTGCTTACCACGGATTCACGAACCGCGGTGACTCGGAGCTGCAGAACGACGGTGGTGTCAAGGTAGAGAAACTTGACAGCTTCGGCTTTCTTACATGCGGTGGTGACCTCCCCCTTCCTTTTCACGATATGTCTTTCTCTCCACTCTCCTCTCTCTCTTTTCTCCTCCTTCTCACGGCACCTTCTCCCTCTCTGCTTCTGGTTCTCATCTCCTCGTCGGCTAGGTTAGAAAAATGAGGAAGATGTGCACGCCGATACACATATACACGCTAATGAAGAAATGGGCCAACTTGGGCCTGGTTTGGTCTTTAAAAAAAATGACAAGCCCACTTTTTAATAAATAGTTACGGGTCTCACAGTATCTCTCCAATGTATCCCGTCATGTATTTGTCAAGGTTTTAATAAAATTTTAGATTGAAAAAAAGAAAAAAAACAAACACGTTCCGTCTTTTCACCACATCAAATGAGCAATCCGAACCAATACACATCGCACATCTATTTTCTCCATTTTGGAAAATAAGGCCATTTTGCCCCAACTTCTCTTGTTGTACGCAATTTTTTTGTTTTTATTTGAAACGGAATGCTTGTTATGTCGTACGAAAAAACAGGGAAACGCAGAATGTTTATTCCATACAATTTAGACCTTATTAACCTTGGTGTGAGTTACTATTCTCAATGGGCTTTACATTGGGCTCAATTTAATTTTCGAAAGACAGTTTTTAGTTGGCACTTTCTGACTGGACTCGTTTCACAAACCCATTTTTGAGTCATAAGTATGAAGCCATCAACCATATATGCTCTGAATTATCTCTTTTCTTAATCCTAAAATATATTAACTCTGAGGATTGCATTTGCAAAAGTATATAAACGATGCAGACTGAAAATTATAATATACGGTAACAAATATTTGCTTTTGGGAAATGATGACTTTCCTTGTCCACACGAACATGTATAGGCAACTGCTACTTTTATTGCATTCCACTTCAGCCGATTACAATGAAAATCTCATCTTCTACTGCTACTCACAAATTTACATATAAAAATAATATAGACACATAAAAAATGTGATGGTTCAAGGGTTCAAGGAATCTTCGCTTCACTATAATTGCACTTAAAATCAAATATTATTTCATTTCTCGAAGGTAGTTGTGATAAGTTGATTACTTTGTTTCTTCGCTGCCTTTTACCCCATTGGGAAGACATTTCTGTGAATCTGCCTTTTACCCCATTGCACACACTCTGTTTTGTTTTATTTAACAAATATGGAACAATGCATTTAATTGCTAGATAAATCATATAATTACAACTTGTAGGCATTTACTAAACAATACATGTATTTTTATTTTTTACTGTTAGGTGGAGTGTTTTTTTTTTTATATAATATTATCATGGCAGTGGATCCATTTTTCATGTCGTCTCCCAATACGATGCTTTCAATTTTTTACGACAAAGAAAAAATAATCATGCACAAAGTTTAAAAATTTGTATTTATTATTTAATACTAAAATTGTTCCATTAGAAGTTTCGCAATTTATAGTTTAAAAATTGTGTTGGCTATCTAATACTAAAATTGTTTCATTAGAAGTTTCGAGGCCAATCGTAATTGATAAAGTAAATTGTAAACTTACAAGCTTTTAAGATTGAGACCAACGAACAAATGAAGATGGACTCTATCTACAAATGGATAAAAGATTAAGTGTTATGTTGTGTAAATGTAACGATGGAGATGTTGGATTAGTTTTTAAAATACGAATATTCTATATATCTATCTAAATTTGTGTTTTCTTTTGTGTTGCTTTCCATGTCTTATGGTCACGATCAGCTTCTTTGCTCATCTGCGTGGCCAATCTAATTTGTGGCTATGCTCTGCCCCTTTATATTATCAACAATGGCTGTCTGATCTACATATTAAGATTTATCTGCTTAAAGAGATGTTTAGCGATTTTTTCGAACTTTCGGAGGCAAGTGTGCTACAAAACGAGAAAAATAGTCGGGAAAACACTATGATAGAGTGTTTTCCGATGGCTATTTGACGTCCAAGTTAGAAAACGAGTAAAAAAAAAGACCAAAAAGGAGTGCGTCGGTAACCAGAAAAAGAATCAGAAAATAAATAATAGAAAGATGCTAAACTAGATCCAAATAAATAATGGAAAGATAATAAAAAAGATGGAAATCAAATTTCAGTTTCAAAAAAAAAAAAAAAGACTTAAATTGCATTACACTGTGTAAAAAAAAAACCATCATAACACCTTTCCTCAAAAATCCTGTAAATATATATAGCATTCCTAAATATTTGGTGTGTGTTTTAAAAAAATATAAAATTTATGAAGAAAACAAAACTTTGATAAACGAAATTAATGATTCATATATTGTTTATCAGTTGATATTTTTATAAGTTTGAATTATTTAAGTTTTTTGGAAAACTTCATCTTTCTTGGGATAGACAAATGCATGGCATATATCTACTTAATTAACATATATGGTTACTTTTCAACAAGCAATATAATTAAATTAATTTTGTTTATTTTATATAACCAAAATATGGAATAAAAGTAAATAATTTTTTAAGTGCTGTAAGAAAATAGTAATAATTTTTGAAGTATCATATAGAAGAACGACAAAAACTTTCAAATCACTCAAATATTTTTTTTTATCTTTCTAACTTCTATTTTATACATAGAAGGGTTTTCACATTTTATGCTATTTTACAATCTCACCAAGAAGAGAAAATTCATAAAATGAATCTTCATTTGAATGAAAAATCATCATATGTATACCCAAAAAAGGTTCATATGTTTGAATATAAAAAATAAAGCCTTGTAAACTTGAACTGATAATAAACAAGATTTTTTCAGATAATTTTTAAAACAAAGTCTTATTTTCTTGTGGATGTGGTGAAGTTGATATCTTTTTGTGGTTATATATAATTTTGCATATCAAATTTGGACAGTTCATATAGCCATCAAATATAGTACTCTGTTTGGTTGGCAAAGGGTTCACCAAAAATTCTCTGGATGCCACAAGATCTCATGAAGTGAAACTTCCTTTTGTTTTATCCCGAATTTCTTGTCATTATGTTTTTTTGAGAAAATAAAACAAAACAGAACAAAAACAATAGATATGTATCTCAAAAATCAAAATTCACAATCGTGTCTTTTTCAGTGTTAATTTGTTTTGTTTTATTTTATTATTTTCAAAGTTTTAGTGTATTCTTCTCATCGAGAAAGCGTAATCCGACCCTTGCGAGGTCAAAATGACAACTTCAAATGTTGCCAAATAAGAGGGGGGTTTTGCCAACCCCTAGTCTACTACATATGCAAATGCAATAATATTTTATTAGACGCATCACACGATTTACGCAAACACGTAAAGATACATAATTATTGTGATAAATTTCTTAAGAAAAAAAAAAGAAATTTTTTTTTAACTATATCTATGAAATAAATTAGTTGATGAACATAGCAAGAAATTTATTAGTGTAAAGAAAACGTTATGTTGTGTAGTGTCATTAGATTTGTAAGTTTTAAAAAAATAATGATTGCGGGTTTAGAAAAAGTATATGGAAAAGATAATAAAAAGCTAGAAAATTTCATAAATAACTGATATTATAAAATGAATGACTTAAAACATATTTTCTATGTAAAATTACGGTTGATTTTCCCGTCGCCAACATAATCGCAACACGTAAAGAATGCATATCTTGAAATCACTTTAGAGAAGGCTAATTGACTTGCTTGACATCTGGCCTATGATCTCAACAGGCACTGCAAGGACCTCCTTAGTTATTACAATAGGTCCATTGCCACGACATCGAGGGGAGACAACAAGCACTATAATGTTTGGGCAGAGGGTTTGGTGATTGATAACTCTGGACTTCTTCTTTTTTTGGTTTGATTATTACATTCACTGCTTGCTAGTTTGATTTGTTTATTTTGATGGCTAACTTTTGAGTTATTTATTGTAGGACCGCGAAAATTCAGATTGAAAATCACGAATCAAAGAACGATTGAAATCAATAATAAACGATTATAAAGTATGAAAACGTTTTAATAAAAATTTTAAGAAAAGACGATACACGGAGTCGAGATATAATCTCTTTCCCTAATTCTTTAAATCTCCCGCAGTGTTGCGGTTTGAAGAGATTCAGAATCCCATGATACAACCGTGTTTGAGACTAAAGTCGCAGCACTCGACTATAGAATCTGCGAACTAAAGATCTACGCTATACTCTCGAGACGCACCCTAAGACAGTAGAGACGAGAGGGATTTGCTGGAATTTGTGTTTTAAAGCTTATTGCTTTTCTGGATGATTTGAAAAGAGAGGCTAACCAATCATATATATAGTATGAGAGGGAACTTGAAAACATTCCAAGTTTCCAATGTGTGATACTTTAACTTTCACAAAAAGTTATAGTTAATGGAAACTTTCCATTTGTTTAAGCCTCGTCCACAAGGAATTATAGCTAATGGAAAGTTTCCATTTATTTTAACCTCTTCCACAAGGAGTTATTCCATTTATTTTACCTCTTCCACAAGGAGTTATAGCTAATGGAAACATTCCATTTGTTTTAGCCTCTTCCATTTGTTTGGGTCTCAACCCATCTCTTATTCACACAAAACACAAAATAATAAAGCCCAATTGTCTTTATTAATTTTTT
>JAHZTW010000003.1:71957098-71988753 GCA_020283515.1 Alliaria petiolata | reverse complement strand
TTGGTGTCGATCGACACTGATGGTGTCGATCGACACTCAGCACGTAAATCCAGCCTCTTGACTTCATCACTTCGGCTGCTTCTGCAAAATGCTCCAAAATGTTCCTTAATCTCCCATTTAGCTCCAAATGCTCTCCATCCTGTAAAGACTCTAAAAAGACTCCAAAACTAGCAAAAGACTCTATAAAAACACTTATATCATGGCCTAAAAACGGGTAAAAACCATGATATATCAATGATTGAGAAGTTTATGGAGGTCTTTATGGATGACTTCTCTGTTTATGGGTCATCCTTCAAAGACTGCCTGGACAACTTGTGCGCGGTGTTGCAGCGATGTGAAGAGAAGCACTTGGTCCTGAACTGGGAAAAGTGTCATTTTATGGTCACAGATGGGATTGTACTTGGACACAAGGTTTCAGCAGAAGGGATTCCAATGGATCGCGCCAAGATCGAAGTGATGACGACTTTGCAAGCACCTGATTCTGTGAAGTCAGTGAGAAGTTTTCTGGGTCATGATGGGTTCTACAGAAGATTCATCAAGGACTTCGGCAAGATTGCAAGACCACTCACTGCTCTTCTCTGCAAAGACGTGAAGTTCGAGTTCTCTGCAGAATGTCTTTCAGCCTTTGAACAGATAAAGCAAGCATTAGTGAGTGCTCCAATTGTTCAACCTCCAGACTGGGATTTACCTTTCGAGGTGATGTGTGATGCCAGTGACTTCGCAGTAGGCGCGGTATTGGGACAGAAGAAGGACAAGAAGCTTCACGCCATCTACTATACCAGCAGAACGTTGGATGATGCTCAGAAGAATTATGCAACAACGGAGAAGGAATTGCTAGCTGTGGTCTTTGCCTTTGAGAAATTTCGCCAGTATCTTGTTGGCTCAAAGGTGATTGTTCACACAGATCATTCTGCATTGAAGTACTTGATGCAGAAGAAAGATGCAAAGCCAAGGTTGCTAAGATCGATTCTTCTTCTTCAAGAGTTTGACATAGAAGTCAAGGACAAAAAAGGAGTTGAAAATGGAGTAACTTATCATCTCTCAAGGATTAGAATTGAAGATGATGTGCCAATTGATGATTTTCTGCCTGAGGAGAATGTCTACCTCGTTGAGAGTCGCTTCCAAGCTGCATGTTCAAAACAGTTACGCACAGTGTCGATCGACACTGGGGTAGTGTTGATCGACACCCCGTCCGAAATCATGAAGAAGAGTCGCGATTCAACACTTCGAAGTTTGCCAACTTCACGAGTGTCGATCGACACCAGGGATCATCATGGGTTTGCAGGATCTTGGACGAAGTGTTTCGACAGCCAATCTTTGCCATTAATGCTGCGAAACGATCATGGTATGCTGACATTGTGAACTTCCTTGCTGCAGACATTGAGCCTAAACATCTCAAGGGTTATGAGAAGAAGAAGTTCATGACGGAACAAAGAAGATACTATTGGGATGAGCCTCACTTGTACAAGCATTGTTCAGACAATGTTTACAGAAGATGCATTGCAGAAAGTGAGGTTCGTGATGTACTGTTCCATTGTCATGGTTCCGAGTATGCTGGAAATTTCGCAACCTTTAAAACAATATCCAAAGTTCTTCAAGCAGGCTTTTGATGGCCTACTATGTTCAAGGATGCGCAGCTGTTTATCACTCAATGTGATGTTTGTCAAAGGAGAGGAAAGATCAGCAAGCGACATGAGATGCCACAGAACTTCATCCTTGAAGTTGAGGTCTTTGATTGTTGGGGCATTGATTTCATGGGCCTTTTTCCTCCATCCTATGGAATGCAATACATCTTGATGGCTGTAGATTATGTGTCTAAGTGGGTGGAAGCAATTTCTTCTAAGATCAACGATGCTGCGGTGGTTCTCAAGCTATTTCAGACCATCATTTTTCCAAGATTCGGAGTGTCTCGGATTGTTATTAGTGATGGTGGTTCTCACTTTATCAACAAGGTGTTTGACAAGCTGCTGAAGAAACATGTAGTTCAGCACCGCGTGGCTACTCCATATCACCCTAAACAAGTGGACAAGTCGAAGTCTCCAACAGACAGATCAGGCAAATTCTGGAGAAGACAGTGGGCAAGACAAGGAAGGATTGGGCTGCGAAGCTGGATGATTCACTTTGGGCCTACAGGACTGCCTACAAAACACCACTTGGGACTACACCTTTCCAGCTACTCTATGGCAAGGCTTGCCATCTTCCAGTGGAGTTGGAACACAAGGCATATTGGGCTATCAAGAAGATGAACTTCGACTTGAAGCCAGCTGCAGAAAGGCGCCTAATACAGCTAAATGAGCTCGACGAATTGCGCCATCACGCCTATGAGAACTCGAAACTCTACAAGGAGAGGACAAAGGCATATCATGACAAAAAGATTGTCTCCAGACAATTCGAACCAAATGATCAGGTACTTCTCTATAACTCTCGTTTGCAATTGTTTCCTGGTAAATTGCTTTCACGTTGGTCAGGTCCTTTCACCATCAAAGAGGTTCGACCATTTGGAGCAATTGTCTTGACAAACTCCAAAGGAGAAGAGTTCACTGTGAATGGGCAGAGGGTGAAACACTATTGGGCTCAAGCAGAGATTCTAGATGGACACATTGTGTATTTGGAAGATGCACCCAACGCCTAAACGCAAGAACAGTCAAGCTATTGACGCTAAACGAGCGCTGAGTGGGAGGCAACCCACTGTTAGGTACGTTTTTCTTTACATTTTGTTTTGGTTTTACTAATTATTTTGGCTTTTACATAAAAAATAAAATAAAAAAAAGAAACAGAAGGACCGATCAGGCTCGGTGTCGATCGACACCCATTATGTCGATCGAGACCAAGCGGGGATACGGGTAAGTCTTCAAAACCCGACACTTAGTGTTCTTCTTCCTCATATTTTTCAAAACCGTGAGTTTGAGAGGATTTTCCCCAAATCACCAATTCTTCATTTCTTAACCAAATTGAGTGATTAAAGGCTCTAATCCGTGCAGATTTTTACCCTCTTTCATAATTCATAGTCATTTCATTCGATCTACCGAGGTATGTTCTTCAAATCTCCCAATTTCATTTTCGGACCTAAGGTGAAAAATTCTGAATTCAACCTATTTAGCTTGATTTCTTTATTGATTGATGCTTGTTTAGGTTGTATAACATGATTTAGATCATTCTCCAACCGTTTTTTGTCCTTTAATTTGCAAAATTTGAAATTTACGATATTGTTGGAAATTGATGATGAACTTTGCGAATTTGGATTTTCCCTTGGGTTATATGATCTAGACTTGGTCGCCTAGTGATATTGGAATTGTTGGGTTTGCTAATTATTGTTGCATACCTTTATACTCGTCGATTTTGGTTCGGATTCAAAATCCGTGCGTGGTGTCGATCGACACCATGTGTGTCGATCGACACCCGACCAGGACCGACGCATTGTGCTTCATTTCTTTGGATTTTGGATTTGATTTTGGTTTTCTTTCTCTTGCAGATGCCTCCTAGGACTAAGAACTGCCAATGGGAAACTGACGCCGAAGCCTCAGGAACTGCCAATGATGAGGCAATTCCGGCTATTCCTCCATGGCCTAAGCCTGAAAAGGCAAGGGTTCGGGTTAGACGGAAATGGGCGGATTCACCAGCAAAGGAAGTTGCTAAGGACGACTGCATTTACATAGGGATCGATGAGGCATGGGACGACTATGACACGCTATTCTACAATGCGTGGCTGAGAGTGGAGATTGCTCCAACACGTTTTGCGTGTGAGAGGACGATGAGGGAGCTAGGGATCAAAGATGACGTCATGCATCTGATGGACAGAATCGGGATGGGCACTATAGCGACGCGGCAGTACGATCTGTACCCAGACCTTGTCCGCCAGTTCATCGCTACAGCTCGAGTCTACTACCGGAACGAGATAGTCCGGAATGCTCTGGAAGGCACAATCACCTTCCTCATCCGCGGGATCCGCTATCGCATTTCATTGCCAGACCTCTGCGGGATCTATGGATTCGCGGATGAGCACGCCACATGAGTCTCTCTTCAGACGCAGCTCCCGGATAACCATGATTTCTGGTCTAACTTCGGGAATGGGAGGTATGACTCGAAGATTTCCACTCAGACAGACATTCGCCATCCCACTCTGCGCTACTTGGTTCGACTGTTTGCTACTACACTTCTGTGTAAGCACGAGCCAGGGAAGATGCGCGTGTCTGAGTTGGTACTTCTTTACCGTGGTCTTTGGTCTGAGATTTATGAGGATTCAGACGCGCCACTTAGCGCGAACCTTGGTGCTCTGTTTGCACATCACTTGGCTTCCTTGAAGATGAAGCCTTTCAGTGGAACGAAGGCTAAGCCAGAGACTATCGGGAGTCTTCTTACACCTATCTTCCAGCACTGCGGGATAGACACTTCCAGCTGCTCCATTGTTACATTGCGTGCCTTGGTTGATTTAGAGTACTTGAAGAGAGCTCATTGGGTGACGGGAGAGAGGCTTTGGGCATTCAGCGACGAGCAGAGAGTGCAGCGATTGGTGCAGTTACCTGACAGAGACCTCACTCACATTACCACTGAACCAGGCCGCCTCGCATTTCAGCCCAGTCCGAGCAAGCTTAGGACTGCTCCCGTTGCCAGACGCAGAGGCACCTCCTCCCGACCAGCTGAGGATGCGACACGTCCTTCATGTTCCAGGCGCAGAGCACAGGCCACCTTGGAGCCTATTGGACCGCATCACCTTCCAGACGCTCCCGAGATTTCTATGGAGCAGGCTGCATTTCAGAGATATGTGGTTCAGAGCTTTCAGGCCATCTGGAACGCCATTGCTACTGTTTCTAGCTGTGGCTGCGTTCGACCTGCTACACCGCCACGATCTTCTCCACCACATGCTGATGACGACGAGTGACTCTTCCATCCTTTTTAGTACTTTGAGTCAGATTTTTTTTTCTCTTGAGTCTGCATTTTGCTTCATTTGCTTCAGTACTTTGTTTCCAAACTAGTTGCTTTTATTTGAGATATTTGGATTATCTTGTGCTTTTAACGTTTGTTTGAGTTTTTCTAACAGCTAGGAAGATTCTAACAACAATCTGACTTAACAACAATCATGTTCGAGTGGCTGAACTCTGTATACGGACAGAGTGTCGATCGACACAACCTGTGTCGATCAACACTGTCATCATACACAACAACGATCGACACCATCTGTGTCGATCGACGCTGCGCGCAGAGGTCAGGTAATCCGATTTTCTCTTTGTTCTGTAACAGTTTAACACAACTTTTTTCTATCCAAACTCATTCTTAGTAACATTGGGGACAGTGTTATTCAAGTCTGGGGGAGGTGTTTGCTAACATTGTGTTTTGTTTTGAGAGTCAAAAAGTTTTGAAAAAATTTGTTTTATTGAGTCAAAATCAGTTGGAACTTTCAGTTTTTCTAGGAACTAACCACACGAAGTTGACACTTGAAGAACCATTGCTATAGTAGTTGGCTGCAGGTCTTACTAAGTAGAAAGCTGCAAGTGGAATCAGTCTAACAGGGCGAGTTCAGGTCCCCTTATAAGAACTAGGTATGCGCAGAACTTGATTCCTCTTTCAGTCCGAACAGATAGGCAATTACAGTCTCTCCTTGATCTTCCCTTGAGAAAAGAAAAGAAAGAAAAAGAGTTTAAGTCTGGGAATAGTGCCTTTGTCATGAGCATGTCTCCTCACAAGGAACAATATTAGTGATGCTCTTGAACACGTCTCCTCACAAGGAACACAAGTAGAGAGTAGCACTATTTCCAGAGATTTCATAAGAAAAAGAAAAGTCAATGAAAAGATCTTAGAACACCCTGAAAATGGGCAGAAGTTGACTAAGGGAAGAGAAAATAGGGGAGCTGTATGAGAATGTCTTGTTCAGGCACTAAGGAAGGGAAAAGAATCTCTAAAATTCTGTAAATACCACTGTTAGAGTTCGAAATACTACCAAGGAAAGGATCTGGATTCGAACTGGGAGATTGCTAAGCTTGTGGTAAGTAAATTGAACATTTCCTAAGGTTGGCCCTGTAGCATGTGGATTCAAGAAGTGTTAATCAATGTGGCGTTCGGAAAAGGTACTCGAAAGTTCCTGTTTTCAAACTTCTACTTCATTCTAAGTTTCTGTTTTGCTTGATGGCAAGCAAAAGCAAAGTCTGGGGGAGTTGATATATTATGGTTTTTACTGATTTTTGGACCATGATATAAGTGTTTTTATAGAGTCTTTTGTTAGTTTTAGAGTCCTATTAGAGTCTTTACAGTATGGACAGCATTTGGAGCTAAATGGAAGAAACTAGAACGTTTTGGAGCATTTTGGAGAAGCAGACGAAGTGATGAAGTCAAGAGAGTGAATTTATGAGCAGAGTGTCGATCGACACCAATGAAGGTCGGCCAACTTTGACTGTTTCCAATCAGGAAAAGGAAAGAAGAGCAAGTTTGAAGAATTACAAGTCTACCCCTGGACGAAAAATCCCCTTATATAAATAGTTTTCACGCATTATTTAGCCAAATACCTTATCATTATTTTCTGTTTTTGAGACTTAGAGAGGGATTGATCCTGTGCTTTTGGGGAGACAATTCTAACTCATCTGAGCCAGATTTCGAACCCTTGTATCATTCTCTATTGTTTAATGCAATTTATTTCAGCCATGATTTGTGTTTGCATAATTATGTCTGAGTAGTTTGTTAGTTAGGTTAGGGTGATTTAGGGTTGATGAAGAGTTTGTAGAATCACTAGAAATTATTAGGGAAATCAATTGGATCTTCACCTTGATTTGTGCTTAACTTGATTCTCTGAATTGATCACTTAGAAATCAAACCTTAGGTTATTTAATAGATGCGAGAGCATTATTAGTAACTTGAACTAATCATAGGTGAGCAAAATATCTATTCACAAAGAGATTTGGTTTAGGTATTTTGTGAACAAATCGAACCTGTTCTTATTGATTGTCTTAATTGTTTAAATTCGCAAAGAGATCTGGGATTTAGGGATTTATGCATAGATAACTTCTGCAACGAGAGTTGATTGGTTTTAACTTAGAGTTTCGAGTTCTAGACGGTTCTTAATAAATCCCTAATAAACTTAGGGGGGGGTTATTGGGAGATGGATTTTAAAGAATTTTTAAAATTTTGACATTCCATTATTATTGGTTTATAGATTCTTAAAATTCTAATTGAATCCATTGTTATTGGTTTAAAGATTTTAAAATTCTATCCAAAATCCTTGTTATTCAAAAAGTTTGGGTTTTAAAGATTTTATGATCCTATTAAAATCTTTTGTTATTGGGAAAAGGATTTTAAACATTTTAACACATAAAACAAGATTTATCAAGACTTTCAAAATACTACCTATATAGCTTAGATTCTCAAAGTCATTAGAACAAAACTATTTTGATAGATTTTCTAAATACACAAACTCTTTCCAAATCTTACAAATTTTTTAACAAATTTAACAAATCTATCAACTCTTAAAATCAATCAAAATTTTAAGAATCCATCTCCCAATAACCCCCTTATATTCTGCATTTTTGGATTCAACCTGATAATTATCCTTGCCTAGCGCCTTAGTCTCCTAAACTTTAATCCATCTAAATCTTGTTTACTTATTTCGCCTAATTGCATTTATTTACTTAATCATTATTCGACCTAGCATAATTCAAACCTAGAAACCATAAGTGTAGCTTTCACTTCCCTTGGGATTCGATACCCCTTATACTTCAACTGCATTGTTGTGCACTTGCAGTAGTTGATTATTTGGGTAAAACCTGAGCCCTATCACGTGTGTGACTGGTCGTGGCCTGACCATTGGTCTTCTAAACTTACCTGGTGCGGCAAGCCTTCTTTTGAGGATGTGTCTGACAGGCCTTCTTGCTTGTTTCATAACTTGAGAACTAACCGTGGGATTGGAGTCAAACCTCTTCGACGGGAAAGGTAGTAGATCAGGCTACCTTATCACCAAAATTCAGCTTGATCTTGTGGTGGGAAGGTCTCCATCTTGTGCTAAGCTTCTGCCATTTCGCGCATAATCCGAAAATGTCTCTTTTGCTCCGTTTTGCGTAATTTTTTCTAAGTTTTCCTGAAAAGAGTATTGGACATACAAATACTCGAAAACTACTATTTATGCATTAATACCTTAGTGAAATGCTTATTAAAGCATACACTTATGATGGTAAAAATGGGTCAAATATGCATGTTATCAGTAGGGTACACTTGGTCTTGGAGATTCTCCACATTAGTGCTTCGGTAAGACAAGTTATTGTTGCCTTGGTAGTTGTTAATCCCTAGTCAAAGCCTCCTTAATTGACTAGATATTTGACCTCTTCTTGACATTGTTCTTCCTCTTCAAAGACATCCGAGCCATCACTAACAAAATGGACTTGTTTTTTTTAGTTGTAAGCATCATTTTGTCAATATTCTCATGGAGGGACTTAAGCTCCTTCTTGTGTGCATCAAGATCACTGTTTCTTGGTGCACGGTCATACTCCTTCGAGTAGTTCCCATCACTCGATGCCAAGTTCTCTATGAGTTCCATACCAGCGGTCATTTCTTGAACGAGGAAGTTGTCTTTGCTTGCTGTATCCAAGAGCATACGAATCTTTGGCAAAGCTCCAAGGTAGATTGTGCTTAAGAGTGACTCATCTGTGAAGCCATGATGTGGGCATTGAAGTGTGTAATCGTTGAACCGTTTCATAGCTTCACTAAAGGTTTTATTTTGCTTTTGAGCGAAACAAAAGATTTCATTCCTTAGGCGAGCCGTCCGAGTGTTGAAGAAGAACTTGGACAAGAAGGCTTTTTGCAGTCGGTCCATGAGATGATAGTGCCTTGTGGGAGTCTCATCCCCCAATGCCTTGCCTTGTCTCAAAAAGAAAATGAGAACAACCAAAGTTTGAAGCTGTCTTCGGAGATACCATTGATCTTGATCAAACAGCATACTTGCTCAAAGTTGTCAAGATGCTCAAGCGGGTCTTCCACGGGCAGACCGTGAAACTTGTTGTTCTGAACCATGGAGATGAAGCCAGACTTTATCTCAAAGTTGTTGTTCTGTACTGGAGGTGGAGTGATGCTAAAACGATTAGTATGTGTATTTGGTGCATCACCGGCTGCAATGATCCGGGCTGGTCTTTGAGTGTGTTAGGGGTTTCCATTACCCCGTCCTCCAGCTGGTTGAGCAGCGTTGTGACCAGCTGGTAAAGGGGCATCTTGCTCCTGATTGGCCATGACCGGTTGCACAACTTCCTCAACTTGTTCTCTTTCTCTTCTAAATCGTGCACTTCCAAGTAGATGAATGTTGTCTAGAGGGTCAACCAGATTGTTGCCTCCTCTGAAACCTAGGTTCATGTAAATGAGAAGCAAAGTATTGAAGTAGAAAGATTAGTGACTAAAATAAAATAAAAACTTAGTCTTGGCTAAGTCCCAAATCCTAATGCTTTTAAAACCTCGATTTGGCAACGTCGCCAATTGAAAGCTAGATTTTTACTATGCTTTTCAATGCCTAGAGCATTACTATCGGTGTAGTACTTTAGGTTATCAATCCAACTCGGGTTTAAAGACAATAAGAATCCAAGAACCAAACTACGCTAAGTCAAATTCAGTTTAAATGAGCACTTTAATTTAAAACTATTAAGCGACTACTAAAGCTAATAAGAACTAGCTAGATGATATAGAGACTCTAAAGCAACAAACTTTAAAACTAAAAGAGATGAGTTTAAATTTATCAAGAGTTTAAAACGAATCTGAGGTTGAGGTTCATGGTTTTGGGGACTAAAGGTTCGGTCTTAGTGAATAAATGAATAGATCTAACATATTTTCAATGAGCTATCCCTAAGTCTAGGAAGCAAAACTAGATTAATACACTGTGATGGCAAGAACCCTTTCATCAACCACAAATCCAAAGCTAACCATCGTTAGTGGAAGGATGATTGATGAACATGAGGCAAAGATCCTAACATGACTTGATAAGCACCCTTTGCATCCACCTTCGTGTGAAAGGCACTCAAATCTCTTGGTTTGGGCTTAAGGGATCTCACTAAATCCTTTTGAGACAAGAAAATCCCTAAGATCATAAAGCCTCTGTCGATCTCTTTAAGCACTAAGTCTTCCAAACCAAGAAAGGACAAGAATGAAGCGCATAAACACCAAAGACTCAACCTTTAAATCCCCGTAATCCTCTCAACCTCGAATCCTAAGAGATCTACTCACTAAGCATGCTTAAATCCCCGCTAATCATAAGATAGAAGGTATTAAACATGATTAGATCAAGAAAATATAAAGACTTAAGCTTAAAAGAACTAACTTGCATAAAAATAAAAGAAGTTACAATATATTCAAGATTCCTAATCTTCAATGGCGGCTAAGAGCCTAAAGAAGATGGCAAAGAGAATAAAAATCGACATCCTCTCTCAAAATAGGTCTAAAATATATCTATAGTGCCAAAGAAAATGGTCCCCTCACTAGAAGACAAGCGGCTTGATGAGCTGTCCGGGAAGAAGGAAATTGTACGGAAGATCGATCTGGAATGATCGATCTTGCCCTCGTTCTTTGTCTGGAATCGGTTTCCTAAGTTCGATCTTCTTCTCGATCTTGTGCAGATCGATCTGATCCCTCGATCCTCTCTTCGATCTTCAAAGCATGCATTCCCACGTCCGTACAATCGCACGGCCAGGCATGGTCAATCTTGACCTCGATTTAAACTCTAAAACGGCTTGGGTCCCTCGATCGTCTAGTCGATCTCGCCTAGATCGACATTCTTACTCCGAACTCTACTTCGATCTCAACGGCCTTTCACTTGTCCGAGTTCTTCCTTCGGTTTCCAGCCACTCCTAAGCTCCATTTTCTCCTCATCATGCTCCAACATCCAACACGGCTCCAAATCCACCAAATAACTTGATAATGATGCAAATATGCAAGGAATCATGCAAATGCTAATGCAAAACGTTCTAAGACCTAAAATGAGACAAAAGGCTACAATTCAACTAAACGTGAATGTAATATGAATAAAAAACTATTTTAAATGTATGATAAATGCATGAAATATCTGAGTATATTAGTCTGACATCTCTATATCTAGATAACATGGCACGAGTAGTATGTTTTAGGACATGAGGCATTTATTACTCTAATTACGCGTGGTACTAAAAAATTCGCTGAATGTTTAGTTAAGAACAAATATTTATCCCCAATATCAATTTAAGAAATTTAAAATAGTTTTTTGTTAAAAATAGTTTATGATTATCCATTCTGCATCATTGATAAGATCGAGTGGATAGGATCAGCGAGTGGATAATATCAACAAGTGGATAAGATGAACTTGTGGATAAGATCAACGAATGGATAAGATCTATCCAAACTTTTCAAACTTCTATAAATAGATGTCCTTACTCTTTGTAAAAACATAAGTTTTGAAGAAATGAAAAGCTCTCCTCTTTCTCTCTCTACTCTCTCTCTCTAGAAATCTTATTTTCTCTTAAACTCTTTATGCTTCTCTCCTAGAAAGCATACTTTCTATGTATAGAGAACATTAGTTTACAACACGTTATCAGCAGGAACGCCTCTCGATCTGTCTGTATACCAGATATGTCTATATACCAAGAAGGTATGATTTATTTGTGTTCAATTCAGATTTATTTTAAATTTTATTATTTACGGGTAGATAGGCTCTGTCTTCCCCGTTTATTTGTTATGCCGGGATGATAAGCTCTGCCTTCTCCGAGCCGATCGTTTTAATAGGCGCTGCCTTCACGATCGAAAAAATGATCACATGGTAGATTATGTCTCCTCAGATCATATTTATGGAGTGGCAGGATAACACTTCCTCCTTATTTAATTTATGTCTATGCATTTAATTTATTTGTGCACTGGGAGGTTAAAACCCCCATTCTTGTTCATTTATTTTGGAGTGGTAGTTTAAAAACTCCTCCTCATATTGTTTTATATTATTATCTTTTATTATGCCATTATTATGCTCAATTTTTTATAAAATTAAATGGGTTAAGTTTTTGTTATTCAGTAATAATATTTAAATTCGGCAAAGCTCGAGATCTTGATTTGTGTGGAAATAATTATATGTCTTGGGCGGAAGATGCAAGGTTGCATCTAAAGAGAAATGATCTCTTGAGCACTATTGATATGTCGGAAACGACACTATATAAGATAAGGCGAAAGCCATGATATTTTACACCACCATATCTATGATGGTTTATAAGATGAATCCATCACGAGTAAAGATCATGAAGATCTTTGAAAATGAGTGGTTGAATCTACAAGAGAGAGAATTCCCCCAAAGCTCGGAGTTGATGTAAATCCTCCTGGTAGCTTAACAATATATTTAACTCGTGATGATGAACCATCAGTCTCGTCCAACTGGGTTAACTCCATTCCTAGGAGAGAATGTTGAGTTATCCACTTAAAGTAAGTGTGATGGACGATAGAGAAAAAATGATGATGGTTGGGACGTAAAAAGACAAGGTGAAATCACTTGCTATAGATGTGGCATGAAAAGTTATTGGGTACGCACGTGTCGTACGCCAAAACACTTCGCCGATCTGTATGCCGAATCACAAAAGATCTGAATAACATAACTTGATCTGGTTTTTAGTATATATGGTAAACAAAGTATATGATAAAGTTTTGTTTATCAAAAGGCTTTTGATATAATATACTATCTTTTTATAAGTTGATGTTTTTGATTAATTATTGCATCTCTATAAGTATTGTGGCACAGAGGATGTCACAATTTGAGATTCAGGATGGAGATACATGTCTAGCAGACAGTGCTACGACACATACAATCCTTAGGGATAAAAAGTATTTCTCCTGTCTAAAAATGAAAGTCTCCGCCGGAAGCGTGAGTACTATAACTGGTTTTGCAAAGATTATACTAGGTTCTGGAAGAGCGAGTTTTTCAATGCCAAGGGGTACAGAGTTTGTAGTGCAAGATGCATTATTCTCCCCTGAGTCTAAGCGGAACTTATTGAGTTTCCGAGATATCCGGAGAAATGGATATCATATTGAGACTATTAATAAGAATGGCATTGAATATATTTGCATTACAACGGAGAGGAAACATCAGTTGGAAGAATTAGCAATGATGTCCTCCGGATTATATTGCACAAAGATAACCATGGCTGAATCACATGTTGCGATAAACCAGAAGTTTACCAGCACTTTTAAGGTGTGGCATGAAAGGTTGGGCCACCCTGGTTCTGTCATGATGAGAAGGATTGTGAAAAATTCGAGTGGCCACCCATTGAAAAACCAAGAAGATTTTTCAATCGTGGGAGTTTTCATGTAAGACATGTTCTCAAGGAAAACTCATATGTAGGCCCTCGCCAGGTAAAGTTGGGAATGAATCCCCTGTATTTCTAGAGAGAATACATGGTGATATATGTGGGCCGATTCACCCACTGTGCGGGCCATTTAGATATTTCATGGTATAGATTGACGCCTCTAGCAGATGGTCACATGTGTGTCTTTTGACCACAAGAAATATGGCTTTAGCAAGATTCATTGCCCAAATAATCAGGTTGAGAGCGCATTTCCCTGATTGTGCCATAAAGAAAGTCAGGCTTGATAACGCTGGTGAGTTCACTTCAGCGGGCTTTAATGACTATTGTATGTCTTTGGGAATCGATGTTGAGCATCCGGTTCCGCACGTACATACACAAAATGGCATGACTGACTCTTTAATTAAACGGTTGCAGTTGATTGCAAGACCGTTAATCTTGAGAACAAAGCTTCCAATCACTGTGTGGGGACATGCTATATTGCATGATGGGGCATTGGTCCAGGTAAGACCAAGTGCATATAATGAATATTCCCCCATACAGTTAGCGTTTGGCCATAAGCCAGATGTTTCCCATCTTCGTGTGTTTGGGTGTGCGGTCTATATCCCTATAGCGCCACCCCAAAGAACAAAATTGGGACCACAGAGAAGATTGGGAATTTATGTCGAGTATTCGTCACCAAGTATAATTAGGTATCTTGAACCGGTAACTGGTGATATGTTTACGGCACGGTTTGCCGATTGCCACTTTGATGAAAGTGAATTCCCTGCGTTAGGGGGAGGATTGAGAGAATCACCAAATGATATCACCTGGTGTATACACTCTTTGGCTTATCTTGATCCTCCTACTAATCAACGCGAGGTGGAAGTTCAGAAAATTATACATATGCAATGTTTGGCAAACCAGTTACCTGATGCATTCACAGATACGAGGAGGGTGACGAAGTCCCATATCCCCGCAGCTAATGCTCCATCAAGAGTAAATGTTTCTGAAGAACATATTGATGTAAGTAGAGCAAATGAACCGAGGGTTCAGCTGAAGCGCCGGAGGCCTATGGGATCAAAAGATAGAAATCCCCGACAAAGAAAGAAATTGGGAGTAAAGGTTCCGGAAGAACCACATAAAGCCAAATGTCCGGAAGACATTTGTGTCAAATGTCCTGAAGATATTTGTGAAAAGGTTCCTGAAGAACCTAGTAAACATATATGTCCGGAAGACATATATGAACCGGTTCCAGAAGAACCTAGTATAGAGATTCGTCCTGAAGACGAATCTGGAACAGAAAAATATGAGATTTACATCTCCTTCGCCCAAAGTGGAAAAATTATGGGCTAGAAGTGAAATAGATGATGATGATGGAATATTCTGTTTTTCTGTGTCCAATGAGATCGATCATGAAAATGATGATCTAGATCCAAGTTCCGTGTCAGAGTGGCAGAGAAGGCCTGACTGGGATAAATGGCAAGTGGCCATGAGGAATGAAATATTCTCCCTTACTAAACGGAACGTATTCGGACCGATAGCTGTTACACCTGAAGATGTAATGCCGGTCGGATACAAATGGGTCTTTGTA
The DNA here is from genome assembly GCA_020283515.1 of Alliaria petiolata. NCBI lineage: Eukaryota > Viridiplantae > Streptophyta > Magnoliopsida > Brassicales > Brassicaceae > Alliaria > Alliaria petiolata. The sequence goes on along the minus strand of JAHZTW010000003.1, from coordinate 71,973,915 downwards.
AGAAAGAGAAATGAGAAAAATGAGGTCACAAGGTATAAAGCTCGCCTTGTGGCGCAAGGTTTTTCTCAAAGACCGGGAATTGATTATGAAGAGACATATTCCCCGGTCATGGATGCAATCACATTCAGGTACTTAATAAGCCTAACGGCCTCTAAGAACTTAGAGATGTACCTGATGGATGTTGTGACTGCATATCTATATGGTTCACTTGATAGTGACATATACATGAAAATCCCTGAAGGATTTAAGATCCCTGAAGGGTCAAAGATGCCTAAAGCATCTAAAGAGCTATGTTCGGTCAAACTACAGCGATCACTTTACGGATTAAAGCAATCCGGACGCATGTGGTATAATCGCTTAAGTGAGTACTTGTTGAGTAAAGGTTACGTCAACAATGCGATATGCCCATGTGTGTTTATAAAGAAATCCGCATCAGGATTTGTGATCATCGCTGTGTATGTTGATGACCTGAACATGATTGGAACTCAAAAGGAGATTGATGATGCAAGAACTCACATGAAAGATGAGTTCGAGATGAAAGATCTTGGAAAGACAAAGTTTTGTCTTGGGCTCCAGATAGAGCATTTCCAAGATGGAATATTTGTGCATCAATCAAATTACACCAGAAGGGTGTTGAAACGCTTTAGTATGGATAAAGCGACTCCTTTGAGTACTCCAATGGTCAATAGACCACTCGATGTTGACAAGGATCCATTTCGGCCTTGTGAAGGTAATGAAGAAATATTAGGTCCTGAAGTGCCTTACATGAGCGCTATAGGTGGACTTTTATATCTTGCAAATTGTACTAGACCAGATATAGCTTTTGCTACTAACTTACTTGCAAGGTATATTTCATCACCGACGCGCAGGCATTGTAATGGAATAAAGCATATATTCCGTTATCTTCAAGGTTCGATTAATTTTGGATTATATTATTCTAGAAACCCCGAGGTTGGTATAGTTGGTTTTGCAAATGCAGGATATCTATCTGATCCGCATAAAGCTCGATCGCAAACTGGATACGTTTTCACATTTGGTGGAACTGCGATCTCTTGGCGATCCCAGAAGCAAACTTTGGTCGCCACTTCTTCAAATTATGCGGAGATTATTGCGCTTCATGAAGCATGCAGAGAATGTGTATGGCTGAGATCCATAGCTCATCATATACAAGAAGCAAGCGGAATAATCACGGATAAAGAACCAACAAAGATGTTTGAAGACAATGCTGCTTGTGTCGCTCAAATTAAAGAAGGTTATATCAAGAGCGATAGAACGAAGCATATCCCTCCAAGATTTTTCTCTTATACTCAAGAGCTCGAGAAGAATAAAGAGGTGGATATTCACTATGTTCGTTCAAGTGACAACGCAGCTGATCTCTTCACAAAGGCGCTTCCTACTACAACATTCAAGAAGCATGTTCAGAGTATTGGAATGCGGCATCTACGAGATTTGTGAAGAGAAGATGAGATCCATCATTTCCAGGGGGAGTTTGCTGTTGCTGTACTCTTTTCCTTTGCCATGGTTTTTGTCCCACTGGGTTTTTCTATGGAAAGGTTTTTAACGAGGCAACGCGCAACTTCACAGTGATGGATACTCAAGAAGAAGCATTACTGCACTCTTTTTTCCCTTGTCATGGTTTTGTTCCATTGCGTTTTTCCATGATAAGGTTTTTAACGAGGCAGTACACAACTCATCAATGATAATGGATAATCAAGGGGAAGTGTTAAAAATAGTTTATGATTATGCATTCTCCATCATTGATAAGATCGAGTGGATAGGATCAGAGAGTGGATAATATCAACAAGTGGATAAGATGAACTTGTGGATAAGATCAACGAATGGATAAGATCTATCCAAAATTTTCAAACTTCTATAAATAGATGTCCTTACTCTTTGTAAAAACATAAGTTTTGAAGAAATGAAAAGCCTTTCTCTCTCTACTCTCTCTCTCTAGAAATCTTATTTTCTCTTAAACTCTTTATGCTTCTCTCCTAGAAAGCATACTTTATATGTATAAAAAGCATTAGTTTACAACATTTTTTATATTTTAAATTGGCCTCTAAGTTTTGGACGGTAAGGGGGCAAGAGGAAGGGAGAAATAATGCAGGATTGCACGCGTGTCTTTGTCATTCGATCTAATAACGTTTTGTTAGAAAGGAACAAGTTTGATAAATACTGATAATATTCTTTTTAAAATATTATTTCAAAAAAAAATAGTTATAAAATATTCATTTAACAAATACTTTTAAATTTTTCTTTCTAAAATATATTTGCAATATATATTTTAAAAATATACGCTTTTCAAAATATATTTTTAAAATATGGTATTCAACAGATGTTCTTTTTCAAATTTAAATTTTTTTAAAATACTTTAAAATATATCAAAAAAAAACTTTTATAAAACTTTTCTAAACCTAAAATCTGTGATACATTAACATTATTATTATCTTTGGTAATTTTGGATGAGAAAGTAAACTGTAGTATATATTTTTGTATTAAATTATTTAAAATCTCTAATATCTTTGTGTCATCATATATCCAATTCAATCAATACATATTTTCAATAAATTATGCTTAAGTTTGACAGTTTTTTTTAGAAAGTTATTCTTGACTCATACATAAATGTCAAATTTTACTATTATTAAAGATATAAAGATAGAAAAAATAAACTAAGTACATAAAGAAATCCAATCCACGCATTACTTTCACAAAATCAATAAATGTCCAATGATTGGAAAGAAAATCATCACCTCAACAATATGATGTCCAATTATTATCAGAACACCATTTCTCTAACATATATAAGAGTATGCCTTTAGTGGTAAGTTATCAAACTCCGACATTGTCTTTAGTCTCTTAAGTATTTCTTCTACTTTTGTTGTTCGTAACTAAACATTCAAAAAAAAAATGAAGGAAATCTCGAACATGTTCACTTTATTTTCTTTTCTTGTTCTCTTATCTCGTAAGTAATTACAGCTGGTTTTCTAGTATTTACTTTCAAGTATAATATAAAATTTCTACTAGTTTTAGTTTTTAATGTGTATAATCTAAAATAATTCTAGACATAAGAATATCTATAATTTTATGAAACATATCCTCTACATATACAATATCAACAATTAACTTAATCTTGTTTCAATATTTTAGATATGGCGTTTTTAAATACAGGAGTTGTAGAGGGTCGAAATTTGTTCCAACAGGAGAATATTCTTCCCGTGATGCACCAAAAAATTTTGGAGTCATCTATCCCCCAGATGATCATTGCAAAAAACCTTGTTCTTATGCGTGTACCATTTTGGGTTGTAAATGCTATTGTTAACCTTAATATATTTGGATCTTGGAATAAAATTAAATAAATTAAATAATAAATGGTACAGGATCAAGGTTTCAGTCAAGTAACAACACAAAAAGTGGTCAATCTAGAATTTTTTATTTTTACCGCAAGCAAAATATATATAAAAACTAATATAGACTACAAAATCGCATAAAATGTGAACAGAAAACATGATATCTAGTAAATATATTTTACAAATCATGATTTATTTTGAATATTAATAATTATATTAGTACTGCCACCATGTTCACTTATTACATAAGTATATAAAAGAGTAAAAAAAGAAATTCAAATATAATACGTGCATGTATGAACCCTTTTAACAAAAAAAAAAAAAATACGTGCATGTATGAGTTATACGAGAAAATACTAAAAGTTTATCATAACTTAGAATATGTATTTTTTTATTTTGGTTTGAAAACTATTACTGGTCAAAAATGATGTTTTGATAAAATTATATAATTAAGTAATTTAGTAGAAGAAAATGAAATATAGCATATCGTGTTAAATAACCAAAAAGAAGTTCCAAACCATCTATTTGATAGATGTGAAAATATATTTTTTCATATAATGAATATTTTTATATTGAGGGGTGTATTGGATTAGGTATTTTAGAAGATTTGGTGGTTATTTTAAAATCTCATCTTTTTGAACTTATGATTTCTAAATGTCTTACCTAATCCTATGTTATTCAATCAAGAATATATAAAAGGTAAATCAAATCCACTGTAATTGGAAATATTTTAAGTAGTGGATTTTAAGAGATTTGAAATGATTTTAGGATGTTTTGATAGAGTTTTCTAGTTAAAAATATAAAATTTCAAATCTGATGGTTTTAGGTGGGATTTGATATAATTTCAATAACAAATCATAACAACTTTCATAATTCAACCAAATCATTTAAAAACTCATTAAAATTCAAATCATTCCAAATCAATTCAAATGTTAAGTTGAATACACCCCCATTGTCTTTTAATCTCATTAACGAAGCAAATACAAGTTTTTTTTTTTTTGGGAAATATTGGAAACAAAAAGAAGCAAATACAATATATTTTTGTTAGGAAAGATTGGGAAAAAAAAACGGGGGGGGGGGGGGAATTCTGCAAGGTTCTCACTTTATATCCCAATCGAAATTGTCAACCATCAATAAAAATTTGAACTTTTCAACTTGTATGAGCCTTAGAACCTAAAGTTTTGGTTAAAAATTCTGCAAGGTTCTCACTTGTATTAGTTTTACAATTCTGCAAGGTTCTCACATTTAGACCTTTTTTATCCATATTTACATACACCTTTAATACACTCACTCATTCAAGATGGAGGGACTCTAATGAGTCTAATATTGGAACATGCTATTTGAAACTGTTGGCGAGGCAGTGGTTTGGAAAGAGCATCAGCAAGTTGGTCTTTTGTCGAGACATGTAAGATGATGTGAAGCCATAAGTATTCCTAAAAACAAGATAATATGACGGCTGTAAGTGCACATCGATCAATTGTAATATTTTAGGAATCAAATTCAAAGAGAGACTTGAGTGTACAATTAATGGTTTTCAAAATGACACGAAAGCTAAGTGAAAATATGATTTTGATTTTTGATGTGAATAAAAGTGAAAATACAGAAATGAAATGAAAGCAAATAGCAAACAAATAATGATTTTTAAAGATGTAAAACTTATGATTTAAAACGTTGGGATGTCGAAGAATCCTTATGGGTCATGACTTAGATTATTCAGATTTAACAAACAAGAGGCAAACACAAGTATTTTCATCATAGAGTCGAAACATCATCAAGTTTGGTAATTTCTGTATGGTCTTGGCATAAAACCAACTTAAATCTAACAACCTACATCACATGTCTCAAATGCAACATAGGCAAAACGATGCAGTTATCAATGAACCAGTTTCAATATCTTACTAAAATGCTTAGAGTTAGCGTTATCGCTCTAAGAACATAGCCTATCAATTCTATCGGCCAAACCACACCTCGCCGCGACAACCAAGTAGAAGGAAGACGAGCATACTAATTAAGAAGACGTGAAGGCCTATATAAAGGGGGCTCTTAGGGCTTCACAAGACATGCCTACACAGGGAGATAGACATAGAGAAACACTAGGAGATCTCGAGTCGCAACCGCCAAGGAGAAGAAAGACGAGCGAGAGCTGCCATTCCATCTTCACCCTTTCGTTTGCTTTGTTTTTTCGCTTATCTACTTTCATTGCTTTGCTTACGTTCAATAATTTTATAAGACCTTGTACGATTCTTATCAATAAAAATGATGAGGGATTGTTGATATACTCAGATATTTCATGCATTCATCATGCATTTAGGATAAATTTTTATTCATATTGCATTCATGTTTAGCCTTTTATCTCATTTTAAGTCTTAGAACGTTTTGCATTAGCATTTGCATAGTCCCTTGCATATTTGAATCATTATCAGGTTGTTTGGTGTACTTGGAGCTGTGTTGGATGCTGGAGCATGACGAGGAGCTAAAGAGAGCTTAGAGTTGCTGGAATCCGAAGGAAGAACTCGGACAAGTGAAAGGACCGCTGAGATCGAGGCAAAGATCAGAGCAAGAAGGTCGATCGAGGAACCCATGCCGTTTTAAAGTTTAGATCGAGGTCAAGATTACCCAAGTCTGGCCGTGCGGTTGTACGGACGTGGAAATGCATGCTCTGAAGATCGAGAAGAGGATCGAGGCATTGGGTCGAACTACACAAGATCGAGAAGAAGATCGAGCAAAGCGAACCGATTCAAGAAAGAGAACGGAGTCAAGATCGACCATTTCAACCGATTCCTGACCAAGAACGAGGGCAAGATCGATCATCCCAAATCGATCTTCCGTACCATTTCTCCCTTCCCGGACAGCTCATCAAGTCGTTTGTCCTCTTTTGAGGGGACCATTTTCTTTGTCTCTATATAAACATTTTAGACCTATTTTGTGAGGCGATCCCAATTTTTATTCCTTTTGTTATTGATAACATGCATATTTTACCCGTTTTTACTATCATAAGTGAGTGTTTTAATAAGCATTTCACTAAGGTCTTAATGCATAAACACTAGATTTCGAGTATTTGGTTGTTCAAGACTCTTTTCAGGTAATCTTAGCAAAAGACGCATATTTTGGAGCAAAATGGACATTTCCGGAAACAGTGCTCGAGGACATAAGTTCAATATCAAACGAAGGCATTCCCACCACAAGATCAAGTTCATATTTGGAGACAAGGTAGCCTTATCAGCTGTCTTTCACCTCGAAGTGGTTTGAGAACAATCACACGGTTGGATCTTAAGTTATGGAAGAAGCAAGAAGGTCCGTCAAGCACCCGGAAGACCAAGCTGGCCGCGTCACGGCCTGACAAGAAGACCAGTGGACGCGCCACGGCCAGTCGCTCGGCCGACCAGCCACTTTACGGTTCCCGGGCCCATTTGAAGCCCAAATTAAACCCGCAGCCGTCTTATGCACGCCAAGACCTAATTGACGTTCAAGGGGACTTGAAGACCTATATATACTCGATGTTTAGGGTTTCTTTTAGAGAGTTCAAAGTTTTTCTTTTCACGTTTCATTGTTTTGGTTCCGACGGCCACGAATCTCATTCTCTCTCGATCTCCATCTTTGTTCTTCGAGGGAGATCGATTTCTGCTGAAACCTTTGTTACTTTTCATTGATTTATACAAGCATGCATTCATCTATCACGTTTTCTACTCCTTCTTTCATGTCTGAGTAGTTTATTTTCGTTGGGTGTTCTTTAAGGGGATATATGGGAAATTTCATTAACTGTTTTTAAAACCAATCGTTTAGGCTGTAGATTAGGGTTTTCTTTCTTATCAAACTTGTTCTTATTGCATGAATCTAGCGTCATGAACTAGATGTCTGATTCTAGGATCTTTGAGAGCCACAATCGTATAGAATTTCAGATCCGAACCTAGTTTGGTGGAGCACAACGCTTCTGGGATTCTTATGCATACCTAAGGAGTAGTCGTGAACGTTTATTGTCCCGATCATTATTGCGTGTTTGCCTAGGACGCAGGATACGATAGTATACTAGTGAAGTTTGCATTCATAGATCGATCTTGCTTGTTAGAGTTAGGTCGTTAAAACCAGTGATTCAGTTTAGGAAAAATTGCCTAGTCTCGTTTGTCTGAACTTTTGTGCTGTTTGATTTCTAGTTAGAACCCCATAGATTTCCCGAGAAGATCCCAAACGTGTTTTCCCCATCTGCTTTACAACTCGAGATTTACGCACTTCAATATTTACTTTTTCTGGACTACTCACCTGATTTCCTTTTTACAAGCACTTAAGTTAATTTTCCTTTTTCCGTTGGTTATATAATTGATTGACACCCTCTTCTATATAAGACGTTACACTGCCTTCTTTCTTTTCTGCAAAAATCGTGACATTTACCCCAAAAACTCAGTTCGCTGCATCTTTGGTTGCCCTGATTTTCTGTTTTGAAGTTGACCTCCTCCCTGTGGTTCGATACCCTAAGTACAACAACGCACGTTGTGCACTTTCAGCTTAAGATCCTACAAATTCAAAGCTCGACGAGTCGTTAAAGAAATCTTCCAATCTCGGATGACTATTTAGACCACATCAGTTATCTTCTTTAGGCCTTAGCCGCCATTGAAGAAGAGAGTTTGATTTTACATTGTAAACACTTTTATCTTTATGCAAGTAATTTTCTTTAAGCTTAAGTCTTTATCTTTTCTTGATCTAATCATGTTTAACGCATTCTATCTTATTATTAGCAAGGATTTGAACATGATTAGTGAGTATATTTCTTAGGATTCGAGATTCAGGGGATTAGGGAGAGTTGAAGGTTGAGTCTTTGGGGCTTATGCTCTTAACTCTTATATTTTCTTGGTTTGGAACGCCTAATGCTTAAAGACACTCGATGGAGGTTTTAGATCTTAGGGATCTCCTTGTCTCAAAAAGATTTAGTGAGATCCCTTAAACTCAAACCAAGATATTTGCATACCTTTCACACGATGGTGGATGCAAAGGGTTCTTATCAAGTCAAGTTAGGATATTTGCCTAATGTTCATCAATCATCCTTCCACTAACAATGGTTAGCTTTGGATTGGTGGTTGATGAAAGGGTTATTCACACGACAGCGGTCTAATCTAGCCTTGCTTCCTAGACATAGGGATAACTCATTGTAAATATGTTAGATCTAGTTTTTTATGCACCAAGACCGAACCTTTAGATCCCAAAACCATGAACCTCAACCTCGGATTCGTCTCTAGCCTTTGAATAGTTTAAAATCATCACCTTTAGTTTTAAAGTTTGTTGCTTAGAATCTTTTAAATCATCTAGCTTAGTTCTTAATAGCTTAGTAATCACTTAGTAGTTTTAAAGTTAGAGTTTGTTCATTTAAACCGAATTTGGCTTAGCTTGGTTCTTGAATTCTTATGTCTTTTAACCCAAGTTGGATTGATAACCTAAAGTACTTCACCGATAAGTGATGCTCTAGGCATTGAAAAAGTTAGGAAAAATCTAGTTATCAATTGGCGGCCCAAATTGGGTTTTTAAAAGCATTAGGATTTGGAACTTAGCAACGACTAAGTTTTTCTTTCTTTTACATCAATAATCTTTCTACTTCAATCCTTGCTTCTCAGGTACATGAACTTACGGTCAACAGGTGATACAAGAGTTTTTGCTCTTGTAAGCAGTTTCTCAATTGCTCATATCATTGCAATACTTGAGATATCAATCCATCTTGGGAGTTTGATGCAAAAGGAATACAAAGTTTGGTCTAAGCTAAGCCAAATTCGAAATTAAGTGACAAGGAACAATTAAAAGCAAGCTACTAGCTAAAAGAACTACTACAAGACTAAGAATAAGACTTAGAACCTTAATTAACACTAATCGAGTACTAATTAAGTTATTAACTACTAAGCAAGATTACCAAATTACTAAAAACGAAACCTAGGGATGGAATCATTGATTTGGGCATCTAAATGGACAACCTTGCAATCATTTAAACAACTAATCAAGCCATCTCTATGTCTAAAACACTTGATAAAGACTAATCCATGATGTGTGGCACTAATCCCGTCACTAATCACCCTAATGAACTAATGATGTTTTAGCATTAAAATGATTAGAAAGCATTAAACACAAGTCTAAATGACATGATAAACACCCTAGGCAACTAATATCTTAGGCTAGGAATGTAAATCTCTTATTAAGTTGGTTCAAGCATTTCATCAAACACTTGGTGGGTGTATGAAATACTTATAATCCAAATAGCAAAAGGTTAGCTATTTAGCATTAAGAACTCCTTAATAAGAAGAGAGATGAAAGAATCTATCCTAGATTGTAAGATTGAACCATTAGAAAACCCTAAATCTATCCCATCCCCAAGTTCCTAAGAAACTACTCACTAATCATGGTCAAGCACATTAAATCAAGGATGAGTGATAAGCTAAACATGATTAGAGAAATGACAATAAGAAATCTAAGAGAGATATTGCATTAAACTTAAAGATCCAAGCCAAATACAAGGTTTTCTCCAAAAGAGGATAAAAGTTTAGGCTAAGAACAAAGAGAATAAAAGTTGACCCAAAAATTAGGTCATTTGAGTATTTATAGGGGGACCCATAAAAGTGACAAGAAAGGATTCGTCAGTGTTCAGTTCGACCAGGCTCGTCGATCCAACTGATCGAACTGAACCCCTGGAAATGTGGTTCGAGATGCTGGTCGACCCACTTGCTCGATCCCAACCCCTGGACTTCTGGTTCGAACAGATCGTCGATCCGTGTCGTCGATCCAAACTAAAATCAATGTAACTTTCTAACCACAGGTCTGAATGACTTGATTCCAACGGAACTAGAAATCACTCTGGATCCTCGACAACTCTTAAGAAGGCTTTGGAGTCTGAATCTAAGTGAAAGGCCTTCTTACGGACACATGCATTTCGCGCCTCCAAATGCTCGATATGCTTCTAAAAGACTTTTGCTTATCATTCGGCTGCTTCTCTTCCTCCTCTTGATCATGCCATCCTTCTCCAACTTCAAGCATGCCTCCATAGCATCCATATTACCTGATAAAGACTCCAAAAGTGCCAAAATATGCAAAGACTATGCAAAGACATCCTAGACTACTAGATGAATGAAATGTGGTGCAAAGATGCCTAAATAAGTTTCTAAATGAGGTGAAACTTACACTAAATGGAGGGAAATATGATGCAAAATATAGACATATCAACTCCCCCAAACTTGCCTTTTGCTTGTCCCCAAGCTAATGAAACACAAGCTAAGGAGAGAGGTTTGAAAGCGGGGACTCAAATCCAAAGGTGTCAAGCAAATAAATGGTCCTTGTTCTTAATCCTAGGATGCAGTACACAAACTCTACTCCAAAGAACTTAGCCATATTCATCACACATTGAATCTCAAATCAAGACTTGTCTATTCCAAACAATCCAAGAATCCTAAACTTTAACATTCATTAAAGCTCAAACCGTGGATCACACTTGTGCATTTCAAACCGAATACATTTGGCTAGGGACAAGGTTATGAGATAAAAATGATCTCATTCATGTGGGTACTCCAAGCTATGGTTTATCTCAAAAAGGATTGAACTTATGCATAATGCTAAAGGTAAAAGGCAATGTATGCATACATGACTAGACTCTCATCTACCCATATAAACTAACAATGAACCTAATTCCCCTCTCATTCATTTTCTTAACTCACTCACCCTCTAGAGATACCCATAGTCAAGCAAATAAAACTCCAAGTACAAACCCCACAAGAACTTTACCAATCACATTTGCTTTAGGGATACTTCTTCAACCTCTCTTATAGCTAGTGGTATGACCATACAAAAATTAGCTCTTCTCTTTTCAATGGATAGCTCTCTTCTCATATGTATTTTTTCTTTCTTTTTTCATTTGGCCTTTTGACTCTTTTCTTTTTATTTTGCAAGAGAGCTATCATTTTTTTTCTTTTTAACTTGAGCTTTACACAAAACAATTCAAGGTCAACCACTTAAAACTATGTACCCCTTTAATTCACTTCTTATACCAACTTCTTCTCAAAGCCTAATCAAAATTCCGATTTTCAGTTACAACATCTAGCTTTAATATGCAAAGCTAGCATCAATATGAGAGCATAGACATGTCACCCTAAACCTAACACTTTATGCCAAGTTCAATCAAAAATAAGGCCTCACAAATTGCAATCACACAAGAGTTTTGGCTTTAAAGGAGGGTAAGGGTTAAGGTGTGGTGTCCTATTTAGCCTTACAAGAGAGTGGTGAAGGGAATAAGAAAGCCTAAATATTTTTTTGTAAACCATGTATCATTTTCCAAATGCACAAGTATGATAATTCAAAATCCATATTAAGGTTCCACTTGATAGGAAAGGATTCAATTCATGCTCTTTTCAACTTTAAGCCAAGAAAATTAAAACAAGTGATCCAAGTATGGTTAACTTACTTTCAAAGTTTGCACAAAGCATCAAAGGAATACTAACTAGGGCCTTGAACCAATTCATGAGCTTAACACCTTACAAGGAAACTCTATCATTGTCCCCTATGCAAGAATGCAATCCTATATAAAAGGTAGACTCAATCCTACTTATGTGACAAATGCAAATGCAACTACATGCTATTTTGTTTTGAAATTTTCTAAATTTTTCTAATTTTTTTTTTGGTTTTTTCTATACCATAGATGAATGCATGAGACTCAAAAATGCATGAAAAAGGAAAATAAGATCACAAAAAACAAGATTAAATACACCATACTCCCCCAAACTTAAATTACACAGTCCCTTGTGTAATCCAAGTGATAACATGCATATTTTACCCATTTTTACTATCATAAGTGAGTGCTTTAATAAGCATTTCACTAAGGTTTTGATGCATAAACACTAGATTTCGAGTATTTGGTTGTTAAAGACTCTTTTCAGGTAATCTTAGCAAAAGACGCATATTTTGGAGCAAAATGGATAATTCCGGAAACAGTGCCCGAGGACAGAAGTTCAACACCAAATGAAGACCTTCCTACCACGAGATCAAGCTCATATTTGGAGACAAGGTAGCCTTATCAGCTGTCTTTCACCTCGAAGTGGTTTGAGAGTAATCCCACGGTTGGATATCAAGTTATGAAGGAAGCAAGAAGGTCCGTCAAGCACCCGGAAGGACGAGCTGGCCGCGCCACGGCCAAACCAGACGACCAGTGGCCGCGCCACGGCCAAACCAGACGACCAGTGGCCGCGCCACGGCCAGTCGCTCGCGCGGCCAGGCCACTCACGGATTCACGAGTTCATACTAGCAACACCTGTCTTCCGGGATCCCGAACAGATCACTGGATAGGCCAGCATAGACCCAAACTTCGAGTCAAGTTTCTGAGGTGACGCAATCTTCAAGACGCAAGGACAGAAAATTTTCCATCTCTCATTCACGGTGTTATCAAAGGTAAAGGAACCAAGACGAGTACTCAACAACCAGAGTACCTGTTCTTCACATCAAAGGCGAGCCAATCATCACCACCAAACGCCTATCACCATCCTCATCCATCACCCACACACGCCCACCACCACCATCCGAAGCTAAGAGTAATGTAAGAAAGCAGTAAAAGCAATAAAGTTAACAAGTAAGTTCGAATTCTGGTTTTTAAAATCAAGAAGACAAGGCACTAGGTAGTGAGGTATCTCAGGAAGATTTAGGTTGAAGGTTTGATTACTATTTAGGATTAGTTGTTCTAGAACTCGAAACACGAAAAGCAAACAAACCAGCTTTCCCTGCAGANCATATTTTACCCATTTTTACTATCATAAGTGAGTGCTTTAATAAGCATTTCACTAAGGTTTTGATGCATAAACACTAGATTTCGAGTATTTGGTTGTTAAAGACTCTTTTCAGGTAATCTTAGCAAAAGACGCATATTTTGGAGCAAAATGGATAATTCCGGAAACAGTGCCCGAGGACAGAAGTTCAACACCAAATGAAGACCTTCCTACCACGAGATCAAGCTCATATTTGGAGACAAGGTAGCCTTATCAGCTGTCTTTCACCTCGAAGTGGTTTGAGAGTAATCCCACGGTTGGATATCAAGTTATGAAGGAAGCAAGAAGGTCCGTCAAGCACCCGGAAGGACGAGCTGGCCGCGCCACGGCCAAACCAGACGACCAGTGGCCGCGCCACGGCCAAACCAGACGACCAGTGGCCGCGCCACGGCCAGTCGCTCGCGCGGCCAGGCCACTCACGGATTCACGAGTTCATACTAGCAACACCTGTCTTCCGGGATCCCGAACAGATCACTGGATAGGCCAGCATAGACCCAAACTTCGAGTCAAGTTTCTGAGGTGACGCAATCTTCAAGACGCAAGGACAGAAAATTTTCCATCTCTCATTCACGGTGTTATCAAAGGTAAAGGAACCAAGACGAGTACTCAACAACCAGAGTACCTGTTCTTCACATCAAAGGCGAGCCAATCATCACCACCAAACGCCTATCACCATCCTCATCCATCACCCACACACGCCCACCACCACCATCCGAAGCTAAGAGTAATGTAAGAAAGCAGTAAAAGCAATAAAGTTAACAAGTAAGTTCGAATTCTGGTTTTTAAAATCAAGAAGACAAGGCACTAGGTAGTGAGGTATCTCAGGAAGATTTAGGTTGAAGGTTTGATTACTATTTAGGATTAGTTGTTCTAGAACTCGAAACACGAAAAGCAAACAAACCAGCTTTCCCTGCAGATGTTACCAATGTCTAAACCTAGAAAGCCAAGTTTCGCTGCGAGTTCTAAGTTAAAGACATGCATTAATTTCAGGTTCGATATTGTTCACAAAGACCTAAACCAACTGTCGTTGCGAATAGATTCAATGCTCATCTAATGATTCAATCGCTAAATTATTAACAACACTTTCGTATCTGTTTAATTACCTAGGGTTTCGAAATCTAGGTGATCAATCCTAAGTTTCGAAGTTAAAAACAATCTAAGATGAAGAGCAAGCATATAATCCTAATAGTAAACCAATTCTAGCAACCTATCATCAATCCCTTGAATTCCCCACTTCCTAACAATGAAACTACTCAGACATGGATGCAGCAAACATCATAGAATTAGTAATTTGCATAAAATGAATAGAAGAGATACAAGGGTTCCAAATCTCTCAAGAACAGAGTGCAAATTTATCTCCCTAAAGCTCTCAAAACCTAAACTCTCTTTTTGTCTCTCTAAATTATAAAGTGTGTGCCTAAACAATGGCATAAAAGCTTTATTTATAGGCTAAAGCACGAATCCTCAATTCCCTGGAAGATTAGGAAAAGTCTTTGAGATTTTCTTTTTCTTCAAAATTCTGGAATCTTCACGTCTTCTGATCCGGAAAACTCGGTGTCGATCGACAACAGCTAGTGTCGATCGACACTCGTCGTGCATCTTCAATCCAACTTCGTGACTTCATTCCATTATGCTCCAAAACGTATCCAAACCTCCAGTTCAGCTCCAATTGTACCTGAACCTGCATAGACTCTAAATAGACTTCGAAAATAATACTAAGACTCAATAAAAACACTTATATCATGGTCCAAAAATGGGTAAAAACCATGATATATCAACTCCCCCAGACTTAGCCTTTGCTTGCCTCAAGCAAAACAGAAACTAAGAATGGAGTCGAGGTTTGAAAAAAAAAATATCCAGCTAACCTTCAGAACGCCACATTGAACCAACACTTCTTGAATCCACTTACCATAGAGCCAACCTTATGTATTATTTCAGTATACTTACCACAAGCTTAGCAATCTCCCAGTTCGAATCCTGATCCTTTCCTTGGTAGTATTTTGAACTCTAACAGTGGTATTTCCACAGAACTTTAGAGATTCTTTTCCCTTCCTTAGTGCCTGAACAAGACATTCTCATTAAGCTCCCCTATTTTCTCTTCCCTTAGTCAACTTCTGCCCATTTTCAGGGTGTTCTAAGATCTTTTCATTGACTCTTCTTTTTCTTATGAAATCTCTGGAAATAGTGCTACTCTCTACTTGTGTTCCTTGTGAGGAGACGTGTTCAAGAGCAACACTAATACTGTTCCTTGTGAGGAGACATGCTCATAACAAAGGCACTATTCCCAGACTCAAACTCTTTTTCTTTTTTTTTTTTTCAAGGGAAGATCAAGGAGAGACTGCAATTGACTATCTGTTCGGACTGAAAGGGGGAATCAAGTTCTGCGCATACCTAGTTCTTATAAGGGGATCTGAACTCGTCCTATTAGACTGATTCCACTTGCAGCTTTCTACTTATTAAAACCTGCAATCAACTGCTATGACAATGGTCCTTCAAGTGTCAATCTCTTGTGGTTAGTTCTTCTTAAAGCTAAAAATTTCACTGATTTTGACTCGATAAAACAAAGTTTTGATGACTCTTAATAACCAAAATAAAGCAAAATATATCAGTATTTTCCTCCCCCAGACTCGAACAACACTGTCCCCAGTGTTATTAAGCCTGAAGTCGGAAGAATAAATGAAAAGGAACTAAGAAACGAGCAAGGAGAAAGCACTTACCTGTGTTCGTGCGGGGTGTCGATCGACACTGTGTCTGCAGTCGAATTCTGACTTCCCAAAATCGTAATTGGGTCCTATAAAAGTGTAAATCCGAGTTCTCCAAAGCTTCCACTGTCAGAGTACTCACATAACACGATTAAAAACACCAACATCTAGTCCAATCTCATAACTCAATCAAAGTTCCAAATCAAACTGAAAACTGACTCAAAAATGAAAGAAAAACTGACTCAAAACTAACTTACCAATGGGTTGCCTCCCACTAAGCGCTTTTTTACAGTCATTAGCTTGACTTTGGCAGGTGATCAGGCGATGGGTGCATCAGCCAGAGGCATCATTTGTGCTTCTGGGATTTCGGCTTGTGCCCAATAATGTTTCACCCTTTGTCCATTGACTGTAAACTCCTTGCCATTTGGGTCTATCAGGACTATGGCTCCATATGGTTTGACAGCTTTGATGGTGAAAGGCCCTGACCAACGAGAACGCAATTTTCCAGGAAATAATTGTAAACGAGAGTTATAAAGGAGTACCTGGTCATTTGGTTTGAATTGCCTGGATATGATCTTCTTGTCATGATAGGCCTTAGTTCTCTCTTTGTACAGCTTTGAATTCTCATAAGCGTGATGTCTGAGCTCATCCAATTCATTCAGCTGTATCAGGCGCCTTTCTGCAGCAGACTTGATGTCGAAATTCAGCAATTGCACTGCCCATGCTGCCTTGAATTCGAGCTTCACTGGAAGATGACAAGCCTTCCCATAAAGCAGATGAAATGGTGTAGTACCAAGTGGAGTTTTGAAGGCTGTTCTGTAGGCCCAAAGCGCATCATCCAGTTTCACAGCCGAATCTTTCCTTGTGGCGCCAACTGTCTTCTCCAGAATCTCCTTAATCTGCCTGTTTGAAACTTCCACTTGCCCACTTGTCTGAGGATGATAAGGAGTAGCCACTCTATGTTGAACACCATGCTTCTTCAGCAGCTTCTCAAA
>JAHZTW010000003.1:71918751-71955935 GCA_020283515.1 Alliaria petiolata | reverse complement strand
AGGTATTTTGCTCATCTAACATTAGTTCAGGCAATCAATAATACTCTCGCATCTATTAATTAACCTAAGATCAGATTCTAGGTCGCGAAGCTAGAATAAGCATTAAACACAAATCCAGATGAAAAATTCTAATGATTTTATCCTAACAATTTAATTCGACCTAACAATTCATCAATCACCTTTGAAAAACCCTAAACCTAACAAGCAAACTACTCAGACATGATCAATAAAACAGAAATCATAATTTGAATAGAAAGCATAAGAGAAATCAATAGAAACAAAGGAGTTCCAAATTTGCTCTGAAGGAGACAAATTCTTCTCTCTAAAATCTCTCTAAACATCTCTCTCTAAATTATTGTGTAAAATAAAGTGTAGCCTAAACAATGGCTGAAAAACTATATTTATAGGCCTAAAACACGAATTGGGCACTCTTGCAAATAAGGAAATCTTTTTGGGCAATTTCCTTTTCTTCAAAACTTGATAAGTCACGACCAGTTTCTGGAAATCTCGGGTGTCGATCGACACCATGAACAGTGTCCGAGTTCATCTTTTCATCAATCTTCAATCCGAGTTCATCTTTTCAGCAGCTTGTTCAACAATGCTCCAAAAAGCTCCAAAATCTCCAATTATGCTCAAAACGTAGCTGAACCTGCAAAGACTCTAATAGGACTCTAAAAATACCAAAAGACTCTATAAAAAGACTTATATCATGATCCAAAAACGGGTAAAAACCATGATATATCAAATATCAGCATACCACGGTCTTTGATAAGTAGAAACAACCATCATTGGTTCATTAAACACGTCATTCATGGCCCTCATGATCCGTTGTGCCAACTCCAGGTGGTGTGGATCGACACATGGGGTCTTGCGTCGTGGTCGTCGTCCTTGGACCGGAGTGTCGATCGATGCTCATGTGTGTCGATCGACACTGGTTCCGATTCTGCAGAAATTTGCAAATCACCTGCACTTCTTCCTTTCAATCCAGTCTCAATCGAATTGATAGTCTCCTCTGGCAAGAAATCATCAATTGGCACGTCATCTTCGACCTTGATTCTGGATAAATGATCAGCAACTCCATTTTCAACTCCTTTCTTGTCTTTCACCTCAATATCAAACTCTTGAAGGAGCAGAATCCATATCAGCAATCTGGGTTTTGCATCCTTCTTCTGCATCAAGTATTTGAGTGCAGAATCATCAGTATGAACCACTACCTTGGACCCAACAAGGTATGGTCAAAATTTCTCAAAAGCGAACACCACAGCTAATAATTCCTTCTCAGTTGTTGCATAATTTCGCTGTGCTTCATCAAGTGTTCTGCTTGCATAGTAGATGGCATGAAGCTTCTTGTCCTTCTTCTGCCCAAGTACAGCGCCTACTGCGAAATCACTGGCATCACACATCACCTCAAAAGGTAAATTCCAGTCTGGTGGTTGTACAATTGGGGCGCTCACCAAGGCCTTCTTGATCTGCTCAAAAGCTGAGTGACATTCTGCAGAAAACTCAAACTTCACATCCTTGCAAAGCAAAGCAGTAAGAGGTCTTGCATTTTTGCTGAAGTCCTTGATAAATCTTCTGTAAAACCCAGCGTGGCCTAGAAAACTTCTCACTGTCTTTACTGAATTTGGCGCCTGCAGAGTTGTCATCACCTCGATCTTGGCGCGATCCACTTCAATCCCAGCAGCTGAAACTCTATGTCCAAGTACAATGCCATCTTGAACCATGAAGTGACATTTCTCCCAATTCAAAACCAAGTGCTTCTCTTCACATCTAGCTAGCACCGTGCAGAGATTGTCTAGACAGCCTTTGAAGGAAGACCCATAAACAGAGAAGTCATCCATAAAGACTTCCATACAATCTTTAATCATGTCTGTGAAGATAGACATCATGCAGCGCTGGAATGTTGCAGGAGCATTACAAAGTCCAAATGGCATTTTGCGGTATGCAAATGTACCATAAGGACATGTAAATGTGGTCTTCTCCTGGTCATCTGGGTGAATGGGAATCTGAAAGAAAGCAGAATATCCATCCAGGAAGCAGTAGTAAGGATGAAAGGCAATGGAAAATGGTCCTTCCTTGTGGCTGCGTTCAACTTCCTGTAATCGATGCACATCCTGTGTCCAGTCACAGTTCTTGTAGGAATCAGCTCCTCTTTCTCATTCTTCACCACTGTGACTCCCCCTTTCTTAGGAACCACATGAACTGGCTGATCCAGGCGCTGTCCGAGATAGGATATATGATCCCTGCGGCCAAAAGCTTCAGAATCTCCTTCTTCACGACCTCCTTTAAGTTCGGATTCAGCCTCCTCTGATGCTCTACTGATGTCTTGGTTTCATCCTCAAGATGAATGTGATGCATACACAAGTATGGAGATATACCTGAAATGTCATCAAGAGAATAGCCAAGCGCTTTGCGAAATTTGCGCAGCTTGCTTTGCAGTAACGTGAGCTCTGCATTGTTCAAAGTAGCATTGACAATAACAGGATAAGTGGAATTGGGACCAAGCAATGCGTATCTTAGCCCGGCAGGGAGCTGTTTAAGCTCAACTTTAGGCGCCTTAGCCTCACTCTATTCGCCAAGTGCAGCATCCTTCGTGGGTTTCGCATGGTGTCGATCGACACAGACTGGTGTCGATCGACACAGGTCCTCCTGTGCGATTAGTTGCAGGACTTGCTTGCTTTTGTTCATCATCTTGTTGAACCCCTCAGTAACCTCGTCGAGATGTCTTGTCTCTGCTGTGGTGTTGGTCAGTATACTCTCCAAAGGATCCTCAGGATTCATCTCATGGAAAATCTCTTCAGCTAGATGGGTGAGTGAATCCACAAAGAAAGTCTGCCCATCAATTGTTGGCCTCTTCATTAGCTTGTCCATGTTGAATCTCATGACTAGATCGCCCACATTCAGTGCAATGTTGCCTCTCTTGACATCAATGATTGCTCCTGCTGTGGCTAGGAAAGGTCTACCCAAGATAAGAGGATCTTTGGGTTCTTCTCCATACTTCAGCACCACAAAATCAGTTGGAATCATGCAATCACCAACCTTGATTGGTACATCCTCCAAGACACCTTCTGGGATTCGAGTGGTCTTGTCTCCAAGGATTAGGGAGATCTTTGTGGGTTGAAAATCAGTCATCCCAAGACTTTTAGCAACTGAGAGTGGCATGAGATTGATACTAGCTCCCAAATCGCTAAGAGATCTCTCAAATCTTTCTGCAAAAATCGAGCAATCCAACACAAAGCTCTCAGGATCCTTGAGCTTCTCTGGTAACTTGTTCTGAATTATTGCACTGACTTGTTCTGAAATTAGAGCAACTCCTTCTTCAAGCCCCAAGTTCTTAGTCACCATTCTCTTCACATATCTCCTAAGAACATGAGTAATCTTCAAAGCATCAATCAATGGAATCTCCAATATGAGTTTATCCACGATTGCCTTGCATCTGGCTTCATCTAACTCTTGTTTGGTCTTCTTCTGGGTTCTGTGATATGGAATTTTGGGTTTGTAAACTCGTTCCTTGGAAGTTTCTGCAGGTTTGGATGTTCCTGCAGTCGTCTGGGTATGGTGTCGATCGACACCAGCATTGTGTCGATCGACACTCGGGTTTGGTGTCTCGACAACTTCGCGATCCTCTTTTGGTGTCGATCGACACCCATCTGTGTCGATCGACACTGGCTCCGCAAAGGTTTCATTAGCTTCTTCCTCAATTTCCTCCAACTCCACAATGTCTTCAACACTTAGATCCTTCCTCTGTTCTGTTTCCAGCTTGCTTCTGCTCCTTGTTGTGATGGCATTGACATGGTACCTATGATTTGTATCAGTTTTCCCAGGAAGAAATCCCTCTTGCCTTTTCACAGATTCTGCAGTTTGAGCCACTTGAGTATCCAATTTCTTGACATGGTTGTTCAGAGATTCGAATTTCCCATTCAAGTCTTGGTACATGGCGTCCATCTTTCCATTAAAGCTCACTGTCATCTTCTGTTGTCCTTCTAAAAGTTGTTCCATCATTGCTTTCATACCATTATCTTCAGAAGATTGAGCTGGTGGGTTTTGATAGGAGGAAGACCCATAGTTTCTGGTGTAGTTGGTGCTTTGATAAGGCTTCTGAAATTCGGTCTTTTGAAACTCTGATCTTGGAGAATAACCACTTGATTTCTGAATTCCAGAGAAAGAGCTTCTCTGGTTGTTTCCATTGTAGAACATGTTCCCCTGTTGATTCTCAAACTTCTGCCTCTAAAAGCCACCTTCATTTACGAAATTGCAGTCTTCCATTTGAACCTCAGCAGTTGGTTCGAAGTGCTCTACTTCTGCAGCAAATTGCACTTGTTTCTTCCCCACTAAAAGGTTGTGCATAGACCCTAGCATGGCCTTCATCTCTGCGATTTTTCCTCCATCATTAGCACCAGCTGATGCTTTCCTTTGAAGATCTGCATTCTTGGTGCTATTGCTCGATACCAAGTTCTCAATCAGCTTTACTGCTTCTGCTGGGGATCTAGTGTTGAAGTTCCCATTCCTCGCAGCATCTAGAGCCATCTGGTACCTCCAGTCTATCCCTCTAAAGAAAATACCCAGCAGCTGAACATCAGTGAATCCATGATGGGGGAAATCTCTCTGGTATGCCTTGAATCTAATCCAAGAACCCTTGAACGCTTCACTAGGTCCTTGAGAAAAGGTAGAGATCTTCATTCGCAGCTCCTCGGACCTCGCATCATCAAAGAAGTTGTTGAGGAAGGCGTTTTTGGTCTCCTCCCAAGTGGTCAAAGAACCAGGTTCCAACTGCTTCAGCCTGTACGCAGCATCTCCTCCAAGAGAATAGGGGAAGAGCTTGCAGAAGAGATAATCTTCAGTCACTCCATGTTCCTTGATACTGGACGCCAGATCCTCAAACTTTTCCAGATGATCCATTGGATGCTCATGAGGAAGACGATGAAAAGGGTGATGAGCCACAAGAGTATAGTATGTGGGTTTCAGCTCAAAGTCATTCCTCTGAAAAGTGGGTAGGCGGATTGCAGCTCTATTGGCGTAGAACTGATCTGGCCTGTTGTAGTCGCCAAGGATGCGCTCATCCTCTACGTCATTGACTTGTTCAGCGATCACAGCCTCATTGTCATCAAGACGCGCCCCTTCTTCATTGCGCCGGTTTCCTTCTCGATCTCGTAGCAGACCTGCGACATCTTGCATCAAAACTATAGCGTTTGGCATCTTCGTCTGCGAAGGGTGTCGATCGATGCTGTTGGTGTCGATCGACACTCTCGCAGTTTTTCGGTTTGTACGCTCTAGTTCCGCTAGTGCATTTAGGTTAAGTAAAGTTAGCTCTGCTTCCTTGTTGCTTCTGGTGGAGCGTTTCTGCATACACCTGAAACAAAAGAAATTAAATTAGTTAGTAAAATAGTTAGCTAAAACTTAGAAAAAAATTCCAAACAAAAAATCTGTCTAGATAGAAATCAATTCCCCGGCAACGGCGCCAAAATTTGATATGCTCAAATTAGCCCTGAGCTACTCTCTCAAATTAAGAGATCATTGTAGTACTTAGGGGTCGAATTCCACAGAGAATCGATGTAACTAGACAAATTCTAATTTAGTATTTAAGCTAAGAGTAATGTAAGAAAGCAGTAAAAGCAATAAAGTAAACAAGTAAGTTCGAATTCTGGTTTTTAAAATCAAGGAGACAAGGCGCTAGGTAGTGAGGTATCTCAGGAAGATTTAGGTTGAAGGTTTGATTACTATTTAGGATTAGTTGTTCTAGAACTCGAAACACGAAAAGCAAACAAACCAGCTTTCGCTGCAGATGTTATCAATGTCTAAACCTAGAAAGCCAACTTTCGCTGCGAGTTCTAAAACAAAGACATGCATTAATTTCAGGTTCGATTTTGTTCACAAAGACCTAAACCAACTGTCGCTGCGAATAGATTCAATGCTCATCTAAAGATCTGGTCGCTAGGTTATTAACAACACTTTCGCATCTGTTTAATTACCTAGGGTTTCGAAATCTAGGTGATCAATCCTAAATTTCAGAGTTAAAACAATCTAAGATGAAGAACAAGCAAATAATCCCAATAGAAAACCAATTCTAACAACCTATCATCAATCCCTTGAAAACCCCACAACCTAACTATGAAACTACTCAGACATGGATGCAGCAAACATCATAGAATAAGTAATTTGCATAAAAAGAATAGAAGAGATACAAGGGTTCCAAATCTCTCAAGAACAGAGTGCAGATTTATCTCCCTAAAGCTCTCAAAACCTAAACTCTCTCTTTGTCTCTCTAAATTATAAAGTGTGTGCCTAAACAATGGCATAAAAGCTCTATTTATAGGCTAAAGCACGAATCCTCAATTCCCTGGAAGATTAGGAAAAGTCTTGGAGATTTTCTTTTTCTTCAAAGTTCTGGAATCTTCACGTCTTCTGATCCGGAAAACTCGGTGTCGATCGACACCAGCTAGTGTCGATCGACACTCGTCGTGCATCTTCAATCCAACTTCGTGACTTCATTCCATTATGCTCCAAAACGTATCCAAACCTCCAGTTCAGCTCCAATTGTACCTGAACCTGCATAGACTCTAAATAGACTTCGAAAATAATACTAAGACTCAATAAAAACACTTATATCATGGTCCAAAATGGGTAAAAACCATGATATATCAGTAGCCCTTGAACCTCTCCCAAGCTTCATTGAAAGACTAATTATTCTTTTGAGTGAAACTTGAGATGTCATTCCTCAACTTGGCAGTCCTTGAGTTGGAGAAGAACTTAGATAGGAATGCCTTCTTGCATTCATCCCAAGAGGTGATTGTTCCTTGAGGCAAGTTTTTCTCCCATTGCCTTGCTCTATCCCCAAGAGAGAAGGGAAAAAGTCTTAGCTTGAACAACCCACAAACTCTATCAAAGTTATCCAAGTGATCAAGTGGAACCTCTATTGGCAAACCATGGAACTTGTCTTGTTGAACCATGAAAATGAAAGCTGGCTTGACCTCAAAGGTGTTGTTGTGAACTTGTGGAGGTTGAATACCATATAAATTTTGATGAATATTTGGAGCATCACCAGCCCCAATAGTTCTCCCTTGTCTAGGCGCATATAAGGGGTTTCCATTGCCCCTTGGTGCTTGCACCATGTTTGGTGGTGCAACACCTTGAGGAGCTTGATCCCTTTGTTGCTATTCCATTCTCAACCTCTCTAACCTTTTAGCTTCCCTTCTTGCAATCCTAGCAACCCTTTCCAACTGATCAATCTCTTGAAAGCCTTGGAAGTTGTTGTCTCCTTGTGATCTCAAATGCATTCAAGGTAAGCTGAAATCTAGAAAAGTATATGGTCAATAAACACAAAAGAAGAACTTAGTCTCAAACTAAACTTAAATCCTAGTGACCAAACAATCCCAATATGGCAACGGCGCCAAATTGATACAAGAGTTTTTGCTCTTGTAAGCAATTTCTCAATTGCTCATATCATTACAATACTTGAGATATCAATCCATCTTGTGAGTTTGATGCAAAAAGGAATACAAAGTTTGGTCTATGCTAAGCCAAATTCGAAATTAAGTGACAAGGAACAATTAAAAGCAAGCTACTAGCTAAAAGAACTATTACAAGACTAGGAATATGACTTAGAACCTTAATTAACACTAATCAAGTATTAATTAAGCGATTAACTACTAAGCAAGATTACCAAATTACTAAAAAAGAAACTCATGGATGGAATCATTGATTTGGGCATCTAAATGGACAACCTTGCAATCATTTAAGCAACTAATCAAGTCATATCTATGTCTAGAACACTTGATAAAGACTAATCCATGATGTGTGGCACTAATCTCTTCAATAATCACCCTAATGAACTAATGATGTTTTAGCATTAAAATGATTAGCAAGCATTAAACACAAGTCTAAATGACATGATAAACACCCTAGGCAACTAATATATTAGGCTAGGAATGTAAATCTCTTATTAAGTTGGTTCAAGCATTTCATCAAACACTTGGTGAGTGTATGAAATGCTTATGATCCAAATAGCAAAAGGTTAGCTATTTAGCATTAAGAACTCCTTAATAAGAAGAGAGATGAAATAATCTATCCTAGATTGTAAGATTGAACCATTAGAAAACCATAAATCTAACCCATCCCCAAGTTCCTAAGAAACTACTCACTAATCATAGTCAAGCACATCAAATCAAGAATGAGTGATAAGCTAAACATGATTAGAGAAATGAGAATAAGAAATCTAAGAGAGATGTTGTATTAAACTTAAAGATCCAAGCCAAATACAAGGTTTTCTCCAAAAGACGATAAAAGTTTAGGCTAAGAACAAAGAGAATAAAAGTTGACCCAAACATTAGGCATTTGAGTATTTATAGGGGGACCCATAAAAGTGACAAGAAAGGATTCGTCAGTGTTCAGTTCGATCAGGCTCGTCGATCCAACTGGTCGAACTGAACCCCTGGAAATGTGGTTCGAGATGCTGGTCGACCCACTTGCTCGATCCCAACCCCTGGACTTCTGCTTCGAGCAGCTCGTCGATCCGTGTCGTCGATCCAAACTAAAATCGATGTAACTTTCTAACAACATGTCCGAATGACTTGATTCCAACGGCACTAGAAAGCACTCTGGATCCTCTAAAACTCTTAAGAATGATTCGGAGTCTGAATCTACGTACAAGGCTTTCTTACAGACACATACATTTCACGCCTCCAAATGCTTAATATGCTTCTAAAAGACTTTTCCTTATCATTCGGCTGCTTCTCTTCCTCCTCTTGATCATTCCATCCTTCTCCAACTTCAAGCATGCCTCCATAGCATCCATATTACCTGATAAAGACTCCAAAAGTGCCAACATATGCAAAGACTATGCAAGGACATCATAGACTACTAATGAATAAAATGTGCTACAAAGATGCCTAAATAAGTTTCTAAATGAGGTGAAACTTACACTAATTGGAGGGAAATATGATGCAAAATATAGACATATCAACAGGATACAATAATCTGCTTGACCCTCTAGACAACATTCATATACTTGGAAGCGCGCGGTTTAGAAGAGAAAGAGAACAAGTTGAGGAAGTTGTGCAACCGGTCATAGCAAATCAGGACCAAGATGCACCTGTACCTTCTGGTCACAATGGGCCTTTACCAACTGCTGGTGGACGGGGTAATGGAAACCCTCAACACGCTCAAAGACCACCCCAGATCATTGGAGCGGGTGATGCGCCAAATACACACCATAATCGTTTTGGCATCACTCCACCTCCGGTCCAAAACAACAACTTTGAGATCAAGCTAGGCTTTATCTCCATGGTTCAGAACAACAAGTTTCACGGTCTGCCCGTGGAAGACCCACTTGAGCATTTTGACAATTTTGAACAAGTTTGCGGTTTGATCAAGATCAATGATATCTTCGAAGATAGCTTCAAGCTTCGGTTGTTTTTATTTTCTCTGGGAGACAAGGCGAGACATTGGGAGATGACACTCCCACAAGGTACTATAACCTCATAGACCGACTGCAAGAAAGCCTTCTTATCCAAGTTTTTCTTAAACACACGGACGGCTCGCCTAAGGAATGAGATATCTGGTTTTACTCAAAAGCAAAATGAGACCTTTAGTGAGACTATGGAATGGTTCAATGACTACACACTTCAGTGCCCACATCAAGGTTTCTCAGATGAGTCACTCCTAAGCAATATCTACCGAGGAGCATTGCCAAAGATCAGTATGCTTTTGTACACGGCAAGCAAAGGAAACTTTCTTGGACAAGAAGTGAGCGCCGGTATGGAACTCATAGAGAATTTGGCTTTGGGTGATGGAAAATATTCAGAGGAGTACGACCGTGCACCAAGGAGTAGTGATCTTGATGCACACAAGAAGGAGCTTAAGGCTCTCCATGAAAAAATTGACAAAATGATGCATGTAACTCAAAAACAAGTCCATTTTGTTAGTGATGGCTCGAATGTCTTTGAAGAGGAGGAACAATGTCAAGAAGAGGTTAACTACCTAGCTAATCAAGGAGGTTTTAACAAGGGATTCAACAACTACCAAGACAACAACAACTTGTCTTACCGAAGTACAAATGTGGAGAATCCTTAAGACCAAGTGTACCCTCAACAACAAGGCAACCAACAAAAACAGTTTGTTACTTACAACCAAGGCGGATATGTACCAAAGAATACATATCAAGGGCAGAAACAAGGAAAATAACAAGGTCAACAACAAGGGAACCAATGGTATCCTCCTGTTTTGTACCTAAGCAACAAGGACAAGTACAAAATCAAGATCCGGTTCAAGCCATGCTCCAACGAATCTTACAAGGCCAAGCGACCACCGAGATGAATATGGCGAAGAAGCTTGCTGAAATGAACACAAGAATGGACTCTTGTCACACAGAGCTTGCCACTAAAATAATTAACCTCATCAACAAGATTAAGCAACTTGAGAAAATAAAAGCTAGCACATCCGGCCAAGGAACCTTACTAGGCCATTGTAAAACCAATCAAAAAGAATATGCGAATGTCATAACTCTTAGAAGTGGAGAGGAGTTACCCACACGGTCTCCACCAAAGAGCAATGATGACATTTTGGTTCAAGAGGGGGAGGATAGTCTTTCAAAAGACCAAGAGGTTACCTTTGATGATGTCTACATTGAGAGGAAAGGAAATGAAACAGTTAAGGAGAAACTGATGGAAGAAACAAACAAGAAGCAACCGGCTTTCATCCCACCACCTTACAAACCGAAGCTTCCCTTCCATGCAAGGTTCAAGAAGAAGCTAGTTGAGAAGCATAGAGCTTTGTTTAATAAGCATATGAAAGAAATCGAGCTGAAAATGCCATTGCTTGATGCTTTCACTCTTGTGCCGAGGTATGCCAAGATTTTAAAGGATGCGCTTGCAAAGAGAGCCAAGGATCTTCAAGAAGTGGTGGTACTTAGCCATGAGTGTAGTGTTATCATCCACAAAGAGATAACACCAAAGAAGCTTGGAGACCCTGGTTCTTTCACCATATTTTGTGCGCTAGGACCATTGAAGTTTGATAGTTGTCTATGCGACCTAAGAGCAATCATAAACCTTATTCCTCACTCCATTGCCAAGAAATTGGGGTTTACAATGTTAAAGGAGTGTAGGATTTCTCTAATACTACCTGATAGAAGTGTTAGACTACCGGTGGGGATGCTTGAAGACTTGCTCGTGAGGATAAGCAATGTTAATGTTCCTACCGGCTTTGTTGTGTTAGAAATGGATGAGAAACCCGGGGACCCTCTAATCCTTGGAAGGCCATTATTAGCCACGGCTGGAGCCATCATAGATGTGAAGAATGGCAAGATCTCTTTACAGTTGGGAAAGGATATAAGGTTGAACTTTGATATCAATGAGGTTTTGAAGAAACCAACAATAGGTGGCCAAGTGTTCTATATTGAGACCATGGATGAGTTAGCGGATGAACTACTTGAGGAGCTAGGACAAGATGACCATCTTCAGCTAGCTTTGACTAAGGAGTGTGGAGAGTATGGCTACCTCAATGAAGAAACACAAGAGTATGCTCGGATACTTGATTCTCGCAAGAGTGTGAAAGATGATGAGGATACATACCTGGAGTTGGGTTTAGACCAAACAGTCTTTAGTGTTGATACGAATCAAGAGAGTGGGAGTCTTCCAGTGCATGACTCGGGTTCAAGAGAGGATGAATGGGACAGCAACCTCAATGCAAGCCAAGAGGGAGATTGGAGTGAGCCACTTGCACAAAAGGTGGAGCTCAAACAACTTCCAAGCGGTCTAAGGTACGCTTTCTTAGGACTAAAATCTACTTACCAGTCATTGTGAATGGAAGTCTAAGTGATGATGAGCTTGACTTACTCCTTAAGGAGTTGAGAAAGTATAGAAAGGCCCTTGGGTACTCTTTAAGTGACATCAAGGGCATGTCACCAATGCTTTGCACTCATAGGATTTACTTAGACACATCTATTGAGCACCAAAGGCGTCTAAACCCAAACTTAAAGGAAGTGGTCAAGAAAGAAATCTTATAACTTCTAGAGGCTGGTGTGATATACCCCATCAGTGATAGCACATGAGTCTCTCTGGTCCATGTGGTGGCAAAGATAGGAGGAATCATGGTCATAAAAAATGATAAAAACGAGTTGATACCAACTAGGACCATAACCGGTCATAGGATGTGTATTAACTATTGAAAACTTAACACAACCACAAGAAAAGACCACTTCTCTCTCCCTTTCATTGACCATAGGTTAGAAAGGCTAGCAACCCCTACTATTGCTTTCTTAATGGATTTAGCGGTTTCTTTCAAATACCTATCCATCCGAATGATCAAGAGAAAACAACTTTTACTTGTCCATATGGAACCTTTTCATATAGAAGAATGCCATTTGCACTTTGTAATGCACCTGTCACTTTTCAAAGATGCATGATGTCCATTTTCTGATCTAATAGAAGACATGGTAAAAGTCGTTATGGACGATTTCTCCGTATATGATTCCTCGTTTGGTGTGTGTTTGTCTAACTTTCATCAATCAAATTATACAAGAAGAATTTTAAAATGCTTTAATATGGATAAAAATGACTTCTTTGAGTACTTTGTTGGTAAATAGATCGTTTGATGTTGATAAAGATCTGTTTCGACCTTGTGAAGATAGCGAAAAAATAATAGGTCCTGAAGTACCTTATATGAGCGCCATCGGTGTGTTTATATATCTTGCAAATTGCACTAGACCAGATATAGCTTTTGCTACCAATTTACTTGCAAGATATAGTCATCTCCTATTCGCAGACATTGGAACGGAATAAAACATATATTCTGTTATCTACAAGGTACGATTGACTTTGGCTTATTTTTTTCAAGAAACTTTGAGGTTGGTCTGATTAGTTTTGCAGATGCAGGATACTTATCAGATCCGCACAAGGCTCGATCGCAAACCGGATATGTTTGCACAATTGGTGGAACAACAATCTCTTGGCGTTCTCAAAAGAAGACTTTAGTTGCAACATTTTCAAATTATGCATAAACTATTGCATTACATGAAGCTTGTAGAGAATGTATATGGCTCAGATCTATATGCAAAATACAAGTGGAATAAAAACAAAGAAGGAGGCAACAAAAGTGTTTAAAGTTAATTTTTTAGATTTATATTAATATTATGTTAAAATTTCATTAATATTATGTTAATATTAATAATTTTTAGATTTATATTATTTATAGATTTATGTTAAGATTATGTTAAAATCTAATTGGTTAATGTTTTTTTACTTGTATCAAAATTTTATCGATTAACTTGACACGTGTCACGATCATGTGAATTACTAACTTTGGCGCATGCAACTTTATATAATAAAAAATACTGTTGGTTAACGTAAACATAAAAACGAAAAAAAAGAAAATCTTTTTCACTCTCACCTCTCCTTTTACACGTTCTCTTTCACACCTAAAAAACAAATATTATAATATAATATTATATACATAATATATGTTATAACAAAAACAATAAAATGGGTCTTTAAAAAGTTATTAATATAAAGTAAACAGAGTAAGAACATTAAACTTCAAGAATCATAAAATGGAGGGAGTATAGTTTAACTGTGTAAAAAATAGAATTAGTTAACTTAACTGAAGTTAATTAAGTTGCTAATTTCGGACAAACCTGGTTTAAAGGAAAGAGTGAAGACCCTTTTTCCCAATCCTTTTCCGTCGAATCCGGCATGATGCGGCGACTGTCGGCTTCTCAGATGTCCGGAGCTGGACTTGGGATCGCCGCGATGTCATACGTGGCGGTTGATTACATGAGATACGTGTCTCCGGCGTGGCATTCTCGTCTTATGCCGGTTCTCTGGTCCGTCCTGGCTCTCGCCGTCGTCACACGTGTCCCGTTCTACAAGCACTGGTCTGCTGAGATACGAGCAGCGATCCCTTTCCTCGCTTCCATCGTCTTCATGCTCTGTGCTCTTCTCTTCGAAGCTCTTTGTGTCCGCTCCGTCACCGCCGTTCTCGGCTTAGATTGGCACCGGTAAGTTTAAGATTGATTCTTTTGACTGTAATCTGAGTTTAGCTGATCTGAATCAAACTATAGTCTACAATTTCGACCTTATTGGTGCTTCTGGATCTGATTTGAGTAGAACATGGTTTGACTTATATATAGATCATATTTCTAAGTGTGATTTAGAATATCGAGTGATGATTTAGTTGATTATAGACGCAATCAAGTGAAATTTGAATAAAGCTTATCAAATTTCACTTGATTATAATTTATCAAAGTGAAATTTGTTAACTACAATGATGATTATCAAAGTTTCACTTGATAACTATAATGTTTCACTTGAAATATAAGTGATTATAGTCGCAATCAAGTGAAATTTGAGTATAGCTTATCAACATAACAGCAATCTTTGTTTTGAAGGTTTATGCATTTCTGTAACTGTATCTTTTTGAGTCTCGTATGTGAAATATTAGTAGGAATGCTCAGGTTTCTATTCGTTTATTCAATTGATGGAGCAACCAAGTAAAAATTGAATGTAGGTGATCAATATTATAGTAATCTTTTGTTGAATGTTTAATGCATTTCTGTTACTATATCATCATTATGAGAAATATTAGTAGGAATGTTTAAGTTGTGTTCAAATTTTTAATTGATTGAGCAATCAAGTGAAATTTGAATATATATATATATATATATAGCTTTATCAACAATATAGTAGTCCTTTTAAAAATGTTTATGCATTTCTGTAACTATTGTCATTA
Organism: Alliaria petiolata; assembly: GCA_020283515.1. NCBI lineage: Eukaryota > Viridiplantae > Streptophyta > Magnoliopsida > Brassicales > Brassicaceae > Alliaria > Alliaria petiolata. The sequence continues at coordinate 71,941,217 of JAHZTW010000003.1, read as the reverse complement.
TGAATCATATAAAAGGAATGTTTAAGTTTCCATTCCTTTATTCAATTTATGGAGGATCAAGTGTATATTTGAATATAGCTTATTAACATTATAGTAAATCCTTTTTTAATGTTTATGCATTTCTGTAACAATTATCATTATGAGTCTTGTTGGAGATATATTTGTAGGAATGTGTAAGTTTCAAAAAATTCATTGAATTGATGGAGCAATCAGGTGAAATATGAATATAGCTTTATCAACATTAAAGTAATCTTGATTTGCAAGTTTTTGCATTTTCATTACTATATTTTCAATATGATAAATGATTTTTTATCTTTGTTAGGGATACTTCTCCACTCCCTGACACAGGCCAATGGTTCCTACTTGCGCTAAACGAGAGCCTTCCCGAGACAATTGTGGAAATCTTAAGAGCTCATATCATCGGATTGCACCATTTTCTTATGCTGTTTGTTATGTTGGGTTTCTCGGTGGTGTTCGGTTCAGTGAAAGCTCCGGGTCTAGGATTAGGCGCGCGATACATGTTCACAATGGGATTTGGCCGACTTTTAAGAGCTATAACCTTTGTATCTACTATCTTACCTTCAGCTCGACCTTGGTGCGCTTCAGCCCGGTTCAACAACGTCCCTTCTCATCCTCATCGATGGGCTCAGAAATATTATCTCCCNTGAGAAGCATAACTTCTCTACAGAGCAGAGAGATCATATAAAGATATATATCATATACGAGAGAAACAAAAAATAAATTTGATTAACTAGGATATATTTCAATTAAACAAAATTTTTTTTACTAATTGCATATCCAAGTTTTGTACGCTGCATAACAGAAAAAATAGTTGATAAAGTGTGTTTAATGTTGCTTAAGACCCGTAATAGATTCTGTGTTTTGAATATTTTAATTGAAAATAAATGAGAATTAAAATAAATAAATAACTCTTAGGTTTTGAAATTGTGTTTTTCATATATTTTCTCAGTAGTGATCAGATTTTGTTTTCGGTTTTCTTAAAAAATATTTTAATAATTATTAAATATTATTATAATAAATATGGCGGATCATAATCTAGATTTTAATTATGATAAATCTAATTATGATAAAAGAAAGATAATAATTCGTCAAAGTTTTAAAATAAATAAATAAATAAATATATATATATAGATAAAGCATTAGAAATAAACATAATTCATATAAGAGTATTAAAACATATATATGAAAATATTATTAAAAGTAAATTTTATTTTTTCTTTACAGATTATTCGATTTTTTTTTTAATTTTTTTTTACAAATTTAAAATATTTTATTAAAAATCCGCATATATGCGGACCCTATTCTAGTAATATTATATACATATATAAATATTATTATTATAACAAAAACAATAAAATGGGTCTTTAAAAAGTTATTAATATAAGTAAACAGAGTAAGAATATTGGAGGGAGTAATTAGTTTAATTGTGAATAGAATTCGTTAACTTAACTGTAGTTAATTAAGTTGCTAATTTCCGACAAACCTGGTTTAAAGGAAAGAGTGAAGACAATTTTTTCATTTTTCCCAGTCTTTATCCGTCGAATCCGGCATGATGCGGCGACTGTCGGCTTCTCAGATGTCCGGACCTGGACTTGGGATCGCCGCGATGTCATACGTGGCGGTTGATTACATGAGATACGTGTCTCCGGCGTGGCATTCTCGTCTTATGCCAGTTCTCTGGTCGGTCCTGGCTCTCGCCGTCGTCACACGTGTCCCGTTCTACAAGCACTGGTCTGCTGAGATACGAGCAGCGATCCCTTTCCTCGCTTCCATCGTCTTCATGCTCTGTGCACTTCTCTTTGAAGCTCTTTGTGTCCGCTCCGTCACCGCCGTTCTCGGCTTAGATTGGCACCGGTAAGTTTAAGATTGATTCTTTTGACTGTAATCTGAGTTTAGCTGATCTGAATCAGATTATAGTCTACAATTTCGACCTTATTGGTGTTTCTGGATCTGATTTGAGTAGAACATGGTTTGACTTATATATCGATCATATTTCTAAGTGTGATTTAGAATCTCGAGTGATGTTTTAGTTGATTATAGTCACAATCAAGTGAAATTTGAATATAGCTTATCAAATTTCAATTGATTATAATTTATCTAAGTGAAATTTGTTAACTACAATGATGTTTATCAAAGTTTCACTTGATAACTATAATGTTTCACTTGAAATATATGTGATTATAGTCCCAATCAAGTGAAATTTATGTATAGCTTATCAACATAACAGCAATCTTTGTTTTGAAGGTTTATTCATTTCTGTAACTGTATCTTTTTGAGTCTCGTATGAGAAATATTAGTAGGAATGCTCAGGTTTCTATTCGTTTATTCAATTGATGGAGCAACCAAGTAAAAATTGAATGTAGGTGATCAATGTTATAGTAATCTTTTGTTGAATGTTTATGCATTTCTGTTACTATATCATCATTATGAGAAATATTAGTATGAATGTTTAAGTTGTGTTTAATTTTTTAATTGATTGAGCAACCAAGTGAAATTTGAATATATATAAGCTTTATCAACATTATAGTAGTCCTTTTAAAAATGTTTATGCATTTCTGTAACTATTGTCATTATGAATCGTATAAAAGGAATGTTTAAGTTTCCATTCCTTTATTCAATTTATGGAGGATCAAGTATATATTTGAATATAGCTTATTAACATTATAGTAAATCCCTTTTTAATGTTTATGCATTTCTGTAACAATTATCATTATGAGTCTTGTAGGAGATATATTTGTAGGAATGTGTTAGTTTCAGTAAATTCATTAAATTGATGGAGCAATCTGGTGAAATATAAATATAGCATTATCAACATTATAATAATCTTGATTTGCAAGTTTTTGCATTTTTATTACTATATTTTCAATATGAGAAATATTTGTAGGAATGATAAATGATTTTATCTTTGTTAGGGACACTTCTCCACTCCCTGACACAGGCCAATGGTTCCTACTTGCGCTAAACGAGAGCCTTCCCGAGACAATTGTGGAAATCCTAAGAGCTCATATCATCGGATTGCACCATTTTCTTATGCTGTTTGTTATGTTGGGTTTCTCGGTGGTGTTCGGTTCAGTGAAAGCTCCGGGTCTAGGATTAGGCGCGCGATACATGTTCACAATGGGATTTGGCCGACTTTTAAGAGCTATAACCTTTGTATCTACTATCTTACCTTCAGCTCGACCTTGGTGCGCTTCAGCCCGGTTCAACAACGTCCCTTCTCATCCTCATCGATGGGCTCAAAAATACTATCTCCCTTATGCTAAAGACCCTGCTGCTATAAGACAACTCCTCCATTGGGATGCAGCTTATGGTAACATATAGTCTCGGTTCACTCACTACTTAGGCCTTGATTGCTTGTGTCTTTTCGTTGCTTGCTTTTGCGTTTACATGTTATAATGAAGATGTTAAGTATTTTATTAGGAGATCTCGAGATTAGGAGATCGAGTTGAACATATTTCCTTATTGCTAAATAGGTAGATTTCTTATAATCTAGATATGATCGGTCACTTCGATCTCTTAATATATTTTAAACGAATGATTTAGATTTTAAAAATGTTTTTTCCTTTTTTTCTCGTGTAAACTCAAACGCAGAATTGGCATTTGAAACAAGTAAAGCATTAGTCCTCTATATATATGATTATTTAGAATTTATGATCAAATTGAGAAGTCTTTTTTTTTGTTATTAACAGCTGATCCAGGAAAATACATTGGTGATTACAGAGCTGATTGGGGTTCAATGAGCTTCCTCAATGACTTCTTGAGACCGAGTTACTCGGAAGGGTCATCATGGTTTGGTCTACTAAAGAAAGCCGGAGGTGGTTGTAATGACCTCTTGTACAGTGGCCACATGCTCGTAGCTGTACTAACCGCTATGGCTTGGACGGTAGAATATCTTCTTTTTTTTCCTTCTGACATAAAAAACTCCATGACATGTTAAGCTAATGCATAGGAAGATTTTAGTAACCTTTCTGCGGTTAACTCATCAACAGGAGGCTTATGGAGGTTTCTCTTCCGCGATGATATGGTTGCTCGTGGCACACAGCGCGCAGAGGGAAATACGTGAACGTCACCACTACACAGTAGACTGCGTTGTGGCGATTTACGTTGGTGTCCTTCTATGGAAAATGACGGGTTTTATTTGGTCAGACAAGAGGAAAACGAAGCAGACAACGAAACTAGAGAAGATTCAGAACAGGCTGATTCATGCTGCGAAGGATTCGGATATGGAGACTGTTAGGAGACTTGTGGAGGAGATAGAGGTAAGCCTCGGGGAAGAGAAGCAGAGTAGAGTCGTCTCGAACCGGACTAAGACTGTGTTTGCTTGTGCGACAGTGATTACAACACTCACTGTAGTGATTCTGGCGTTGACTTTGACCAGCGACGGTTAAAAAGAAACCTTNCAGGCTGATTCATGCTGCGAAGGATTCGGATATGGAGACTGTTAGGAGACTTGTGGAGGAGATAGAGGTAAGCCTCGGGGAAGAGAAGCAGAGTAGAGTCGTCTCGAACCGGACTAAGACTGTGTTTGCTTGTGCGACAGTGATTACAACACTCACTGTAGTGATTCTGGCGTTGACTTTGACCAGCGACGGTTAAAAAGAAACCTTGAGGGTTTAGTTTGGACTAAGATTGATCCTTGTCTTTTCCACGGTTTCCTATTATATATTTTTTTTTCTGTTTGTTGTTTGTAAGTGCCGCTAAAAATTTTGTGTTACTTTCTTGACTTTTTGGTTTTTTAGTGATCACTTTGGTCATTAAATTTTATAAATTTATTGTATTTCTATCTGACAGAGGATGAAAGTAGACATACTGTAATTGGTGAAACAAGAACTTGCATTTAGTTTTTTTTTTTTTTTGCCATATTCATCGTTTATATTATTTTTAACGTTTTATATTCTCATCTTCGTCTCTTATATGAAATTTGAACCTCATAATTTCTACAGCAACGCGAAAAATCTTGTGGATTGTCTACCTACCTAAAGAATCTGAAATCCGATATCTGGATCCAAAGGTAAATCTTTATAAATAGTACTAAATATTCAACATAATAGATACCAATCCGATCCAACCTTAACCAATGTTTTGAAAACCGGACCGGTGACCGAACTGGAAATTTTTTGGGTCATGGGTTGATATGGTTATACCGGGTTCGACCGGGTTCGATTCGGTTTGATGATATTTTTAGAATAATACATATCTCATATGATTTTATATTTTTCTCTATGAATATGACTATGATATTTGAAATACTAATATAATCGGTCATAACAAATAAAAAACTTTAGTAATTATAATGTTTTAAATAAAAAAGTAACTAATCAAATGTGTATCAAAGTTTTTTAAAAAATATATTTCATTAATTCAAAACTAAAACTAACAACGAAATAATATATTGTGTATCTTTATTATGCTTTTGATGAAACATTGTTCAACGTGAGATGCAAGAGTGAGTTGGAGAGAAAAAAATAATAATCGTAAACAGAGTTTAGAGTTTAAAACCTAAAGAAAGCTATACATTGTTAAATTTTTCCTTTTTTTTTGGAAAATATTTTTAAATGATTAAACCGGGTTCAATTTGGTTCAATGGGTCGCCGGTTTCCGGGTTTTAGCCGGTTCGATCCGGTTTTTTATCCGGTCCAACTATCTCCGGTTTTTAACATTAACCCAACCCGGAGATTGATCCGGTTCATGGTTGGATCCGGTCCGACCGCCGGTCCGGTCCGGTTTTCAAAACATTGACCTTAACATAACATTCAAAAATGATAATAAAAAAAAAAAACTCTAAAGAAGTCTAACTCATAAAAACACGTAGGTAATGTTCCTTTGCTCATTCAGATGCTTCATTGGTACGAAGATGAGAATTGATGTTTGTTTAGTGCAGAAATGAGCAACATCCAGATGGAGCATCTTAAAGAGTTTTTAAAACTCAACCAAATTTTTCGAAAACATCAAGGTTGAACCGAGTTGGAGCATTTGGATGAAAATGGTTCAGTCAAAAATAGCAAATAACAATATATCTCTAGCTAAACAAGTAAATTACAACCAAAAACCTAGATCTAAATCGACGAACTTTTCATTCTCTCCGACTCTTTCATCTCTCACTCTCTCGGATGGAACTCGGCGGTTTCACTCTGCACACTCTCTTCGACGGCGGCTTCATCTATCACTCTCTCGGACGAACTCGGCGGGCTCTATCGCTGCTGCTTCTCTCTCAGGTGAGCTTCTTCTCACTCTCGTCTTTTTATCACAACTTTCTTATGGGTATGTGGGTTATAGGTTTTGCTTTCTTCTGGGTCTATGTTGCTTCTTTGTTTTGCTTTTAGAGTCATAACTTTCGATAGCCTGAGTTTTTGGGTTTCTTAACTCTTGAAACCATTAATAGTGATTGAGATCAATAGTTTGGTTGCTTCTCAATCCTAACAAACCTACTGATTAACAAGTCTTACTTCATCTTTTTAGGTTGTTTGTAGTTTAATTTACAGAAAATGTTTGCCAAATAAATATCAATATTTTAGCAAACTTGAATGACGTTAAAGGTTTTATATGAATGAAGCTTTATTGTTCTCTAATTGGTTATTCTCTAGAAAGGTGGGAAATCGGCCAATTAGTACCCAAACTCTTAAAAATTTGAATATTCATACACGAAGTTTGTTTTGGTTAGCCAAAAACAACTTTGACCAACTTTCTGTGAGTCAACGTTCCCATTCCTTTAACGGCAATGACTCAGCTGTCACGTCAGATTCCACGTATGCAAAACGACGTCGTTTTCATCATCAAAGATAAAAAAAATAAACCCAAAACGACGTTGTTTTGAGCTGTTAAAAAATCATTCTCATTCTCGTTCTCATAAAACCTTCAACCAAAATCACCAACTTCCTTAACAACCAACCAATGGGTCCTTAACGATTCTCTGAATTTGTGATGGAAGACGCAGATGTCTTCTATGTCGCAATCGCAATCAGCGCCGGAGATGGAAATCCAACCTCCGGCATTGGTGAACGATGATCCTTCGACCTTTTCCTCCGCTATGTGGGATTGGGGAGATCTCCTTGACTTTGCCACAGACGACCGGCTGTAAAGAACCTAACTTGTCCCAAAAATTATAGGAAATGCTGCGTCCAATACCGGTAGCATTAGCGTCATGCACGAGATTCTTTGAGGCAATGTTTGCGATGAGAGAATCATTCGTGACTCTTCAAGACCTTCGAGTTGGTAACTCTGCAGCCTCTTTGCCAATAACACCAGGAGGTAACGAAATGTCACATAGGGACTCAGATTGTGTGACTCCGCCTCAAGGGAGAACAGATTCTAGCTTTGACGACTTAGCTGTTCAGACCACAAGGAGACAAAACCATGATCAAATGATGCCGAAGAAGACGGTAGTAACCATGAGACGATGTCGTTTTTGACTCATATTTTTTTTTTTCAACACAGCCCAAAACTACGTCGTTTTGCGATTTTTTTTTTTTTAATCTTAGATGATGAAAACGACGTCTTTTTGCATACGTATAATCTGACGTGGCAGCTGAGTCATCGCCAGTAACAGAATGGGAACGTTGACTCACGGAAAGTTGGTCAAAGTTGTTTTTGGCTAACTAACACAAACTTCGTGTATGAATATTCAAATTTTTAAGAGTTTGGGTACTAATTGACACACCAATATTGTTTGGTGACTTATTCGTGCCTTTGGTAAGAGTTCGAATACGAATTGGCCGATTTCCCCTAAAAAAGTTATACCTTTCTTTCTACTTGAAACGTTAAATATTGTTAAGTTTGAATGATGATAGGACAATAGCTTGTAAATGATGTTGTTTTCTATGAAAAAACTAAGTATTTCTCTTGTAGTTTGTTGTGTTCTCAACGTGCTAGATACTGTTTTAAGTTTTAATAATAGTTAGAGGACAGTAGTTTCTAAAATGTTGCTAGTGTGTTTTATTGCAAATGCTAAGGACTAGTGAGTTTACTGTCCTTTACTCTGGTTTCAGTTTTGGATAAGAGCTTTAGAAGATTGGAATCATCTGCATTTAAGATGTGTTTAGTAGAAGAAATGTGATCATACATGTCTTCTTAACTCGCTTTTCTGTGAATATTTTCTTAACTCACTTTTCTGTGAGTGTCTTCTTAGATAGTTGCTGACACTTCTTCAGGGAAACAATGACATCCATCTCTAGTACTGATGTGAGTATCTTCCCCTCTAAAGTCATATTTTACTGAATGCTTATCTGAAATTTAGAATTATTTTTTACAAAACATGTTTGTATCTTCAACTAAAAATCTTGCGTGGAGTGATGAGCAAACCCGTTTCTATTTTCAACTAAGAATTGAGGAGAAAGTGAAAGGAAATATAAGAAAATAGATTGTGAATGATGCTGCGAGATAGTCAATTATAGACAATATCTATGAAACATTTGGGGAAGGACATCCATGGAAAAAAGTTGGGATCAAGTTTACTACTTGCAAGAAGCAGTACAAATCTTTCAAGAGACAGACTCACAACAGAACTGGACTTTGTTTTGACTCACAAGAAGCAGTACAAATTTTGCACATTGGGAAGTAGTAGAAGCGTATGAAAAACATGGTGATGAAAATGATGGGCATGTTCCATACATACCGGCTAGTGATAGAATGATGGAAGCTATGCGTGATTCTATCACTATAGAGATGGTGAAAGGAACTAGACTTCCATATTAACAGTTATGTGATCTTATTAACTTGCATTTGTGATTTTGTGATTATGTGACTTTGGAGATTATGTGATTTGAGTTTAGTGTCTTTCACTTGTTCTGAATTTAGTGTCTTTCACTTTGCTCTGAGTTTAGTGACATTGTAGTACGATGTCGGCTCTGGTTTCGGAATGTATTGAGTAAGCTTGTTGTGTTTCATTCATTCTAAGTTCATTTAAATTGTTTGTTCATATATCATGTATAATGTGAGGCACTCCTGATTGTACTTTATACATAAACCATGACTGGTCTGATCGTGTTGTAACGGATCGAGAAGTAACAATAAACGTAAGGAACACGACACATAATTTAACGTGGTTCACCAACGATGTGTTGGTTACGTCCACGGGCAAAGGGAGACTGATTTATTAATGGAGGCAAAACAGTTTCAGAATACAACTGATATTAGGGTAAAGAGGTTACTTATAGCGAAAAGAAACCCTAGAAACCCTAACAACATGCGATTTGAGCTTCTATGCTAAAGCCCAAGTAGAAGCCTTTATCAACCAGCTGTGCGGCCCATAGGCATGCTAAACATCGCTGGCCTTATTCAGGGCATCGAGTAACATCGCTGACCTTATGCAGCGCATCCAGTAACATCGCTGAACATCGCTGACTTATGTAGCGCATCCGGTAACATCGATGAACATCGCTGACCTTATGCAACATCCTCACTTGCTGAAACAAGTTAGATTCAAGGCATATCAAGAAATCTACACCTTGACTTGAATCCTCCTTACATATGTACCATATGCATTGTTACAATGCCAGATGTACCCAGATTCTCCCTTGCCTCAGATGTCCTTTCGGAACAGATGCCCCTGTAGGGCCAGATTAACAGTTTGTGATATTCAACAAATCCAAGCAGGGACGGAGGCAGTAAGCTAGGAGTGGGGTCAGCTAACCCCACTTAATTAAAAAAATTTATATGTTTTTTTGGGTTAAAATTAGTTGTGACCCCATCAAAAAAATCTATTGACACCATAAAAAAATTAAAAACATGAAAAAACAAAAAAAATATTTAAATTGAGTAATTAATTTTATTTTGGTTTGGACTTAGTTTTAGTTTAAACCCATTTTGCATGCAAAAAGAATAATTAATCATTTTTATTAGTTTCAATTGATTATTAACTGATAATTTTTTTTTTTAAAAAAAAAATCCAACTCTAAAAACCCTTTCTACCAGTCATTCTTTTTCATTGTTTGTGTTTTTTTAAAAAAAAATTTATTATTCACCAAAAAATTAGAACAAATAAAATATTTCACTTGTACACGTATAGTATATTTTTAAGTGAACTTATAGTATATTTGTAACCACTTTTTTGGCAATTTTTCATTTTTTGGTAATTTTTTTTATAACTTTTTTGCCCCCGGTAAAAACAAATTCTGGCTCCGTCACTGAATCCAAGCAATGTTGGAACTTGTTGTGAGGAACTGGCTTCGTGAACATATCAACAGGGTTATCAGCAGTCCTTACCTTCTTCACACTGATCCTCTTCTCACCTCTAGAAAGTGATACCTCACATCAATATGCTTGGTTCATTCATGATGAACTCGATCCTTGGCTAAACAAATTGTACTCAAACTGTCACAGTACACGATAGCCTGATCATGATGCAACCCCATATCACTAACCAACCCCTTCAACCAGATACCTTCTTTAGCTGCTTCCGTTAATGTCATATACTCTGCTTCAGTAGTAGACAACGTCTCTGTTGGCTGCAGAGCTGCTTTCCAACTTACAACAGAATCGTCCAAGGTAAACACGTAGCCAGTCATTGATCTTCTACTATCCACATCTCCAGCATAATCCGAATCAGAGTAGCCTGTTACCAGACATGGTCTCTCCCCACCGTAGATGAGACCAACGTCAAACGTACCACAAAGGTACCCAAAAATTCATCCTTACGTGTTGGATGGCTCAGATGCACGCTTATTGTGCTGGATGTACCGGATGCACTTATACTGTGCCAGATGTCCCTGATGCAACCTATTTGTGCCAGATGTACTGCACTCTTCACTGTGCCAGATGTCGCAGATGCACTCTTATTGTGCTAGATGTACATATCAGATGTACCAGATGGACCAGACACCCCTTCGGGCCAACCAGATATCCCTTCAGATTGGACGTTTCTTGTGACCAAAACGCCCCTTCAGTCTTGACGTTCTATTCGAAGCCATATTCTCTGCTTGAAGGCATACACTTGTTCCTTAGAACCAGATGCTCCCTCCTTGGAGCCAAACACTCCCTTCTCAGAGCCAGATGCTTCTTCCTTGAAAGCCAGACGCTCCTTTTTCGGAGTCAGACGCTACTTAAGGCTAGGCGCTCAATTGAGCGGTTGGAAAATATATCCGAACAAAGTTTTAAGGCCGATCCGAATTAATCGAAAGAAAAGAAATAAAAACTTCAAACTTGCTCTCTGTGAAAGATGCTAGGGAGAGAACATAGAGAAATTTTTTCGTTGAGATTTCAAGACTTCTATTGATCTCAAAAGTCTCAAACTCCAAATTGCCCTAAAACCTTCTTCTAACAACAATCTTCTTCCCATACAAAGATTGACATGTATTATTGACTTGTGCTAAAATATACCCCAACAATCTTCTTCCCATACCTATCAAGAATAGCTTCACAAGTCCTTATTTCAAACGCTAAATTCTCCATATTTTCTTCAAACTCTCCTTTTATCCCACCATCGATTTCTTCATTTCTTCAATCGATTGTTCTCCTCTCACCGCCGTCGATTGTTCTCTTCTGTGCCCGGCTCTTCACTGCTTGGACTAGAATTCCCAATCAGTTCTCAAGAAACCCTTAACGATGTTTCTTCCTTGCCGGTTCTCGCCGTCGTTGATCTCCTCGACGGGTTCCATCAATTCACAGGGCTGCCTTGGTGGATGGTTATTGCATCTTCTACAGTTGCTGTCAGATTAGCATTGTTGCCTTTACTCATTCTTCAACTCAAGAAACTGAAGAGGATCTCAGAGTTGTTACCTCACTGTTAGTGCTTCCTTCTTCTTCTTCTTTAAGTTCTTGTTTCACTTTTGTTTCTTCTAGGAACTACTCTCTACTGCTATTAGTTAATATCTAGTTTGAGGTTTTGTGTCTGTCTAAAGGAACATACAATTGGGAACAAATTCAGAACCTTTGAAATGTTTCTGCAAGTAGTTATACAGATTCAAGTGTTATTATTTGCTTTTATATATCTTTTAATCAAATTTTTCTCTTCTTAGGATTTCCGAGTTGTCACCTGAGTTTTAGTGCTTCCTTTTGTCTTTGATTCTTGTTTCAGCTTCTTTCTATGAACTACTTTCTACTTCTATAAGTAATCGTTAGTTAAGGATCATGGAATTGAGACCAAATTCAGAACCTTTCCACTAGATATGGCACTTGTCTGAAGGGTTCCTGCAAGTAACTATACAGAATCAAGTGTTATTATTTGCTTTTATATATCTTTTCCATCAAAATTTGCTCTTCTTAGATTATGTACAGCTGGTTATCATCTTGACTGCTAGATAGCATTGTCTCCGGTTTTTGTCTTCATATTGATAAAGTAAGATCAGTAAGCAAATAAGCGTTTTTTTTACATGGTCACCAATAATTTTCGAGCTACAATAGTATTTATTGTGGTGTATACTATTTGATCGATTCTGCATATTCATGTATGGTGTTGATGACGTTAAAAAGCCAATCTTACTGTTCATTTTTCCTTGCAGTGCCTATGCCGGTACCAGAGACTCCGACATTAAGAAGCTCTATTGACCAATTTTCTCTCTTTCTTAAAGAAAGTCGAGCAATTGGTTGCCCCTCCTTTTTGTGGTTCTTCCCATACTTATCGGTCCAGGTAAAAACATCTTCTACGCAATCAACGCGGTTCATGATTTTGTTTTACTTTGGAACTCACCTCCTTTGCCTAGATAAACAAAATTGTTGTGAAAAATCTGCTAAAGAACAGTCATGCTTTGAACTTTTATCTTGGGTTCTTGTATGGTACACCGTACTCGTTTTTAGACACTCTATTGACCACTTAACTTGTGGATTCTTCCCTTTGATATAAGCTTTATATTCCTCTTTGTATGTTTCCTTTTGCACTTAAGTGTACTGAGCTACCAACGAGAGTGGTGGATGAGTTTAAATTATACTTCTGTACATAAAGAATTTTGAAATTGAACATGCAATTCTTTCAATTCGTTAGTTCGCTGGTGTTTGCCACTTTCAATTCGTTAGTTCGAACATGCAATTCTTTCAATTCGTTAGTTCGTGGTTTGATTTGTATGCTTGCTTGGTGTCATTGTGTGGTACTTGTATTAGATCTAATCGCCACAATGGAACAGGGCTTCTGCTTTAGGATTAGATCTGATTCTTGTTCGTGTTCAGAAAGATCCATATTGTACATACTTGTATATCTGTTTGATACCACCTTAAATGAAACTTGATTCTTGCTTCTTCACAGATGGATATAGTCTTTTCTACGTTGATAGTTTTAATAAATAGTCCATGTGTTTGCATCATATTTGTTCTCACGTATCCTTTGATTTTCATCTTCTGCAGCTTCCATGCTTTTTCTTGTTGATGGCTAGCATCCGGAAGATGTCACTAGATGGTCATCCTGGGTTTGATTCTGTAAGTTGAGACTACATAAGAATAATGACTTGTATAGTCACAAAGTTACAGTAGTAGCTTCCCTGGTGGTTTTGTTTCTGATCTAATTACTCAATTTTTTATGTCGTTCTGCTGAGTAAACTCGAATACTTTAAGTTCTGCTTTACTGTATGGGACAACAACTATCATAGGCATGCAGAAATATTAATGGCTAGCACCAGTTTTCTTAGTGCGTTGTATGGAAAAGGAGACCAGGAGGGAAACTAGAGTCAGAAGTAAGGACGATCAGCACAACTATGGCGCAGTTTGCATTGCTTAAAGGCAAAGTGGCTTGGTTTTCAAATACTGGCTACCTTTGAATAGTAGTGGGTGGGTGTATGTTTTGAAAATGAGAAAGTTTCTTACTTTCTTGATTGTGATGAAGAAAGAAATCTTATTTGGCATCAACTCAAACGTTTCTCTTCCCCTTCCAAGTGGTTTCGTTCGTCAGGTTAACATATTTCTAGATGGCTGCAATCTGTATTGACGAGACTAGGCTAGATCGACGGTTTTAGGATTGCTTATATTTTCTTTGGTACTTTATACCTGAAGTAGACTTAATATGTGAGATGTATGCCCTAACGTTTATTTGTGACTTGTTTTCTACTTGCATAATTTTTAGTTTAGTTGTTGTAATTGGGTTATATCTTTGACTGAGATGCTATCTTATCTTTGCAGGGTGGTGCCTTATGGTTCCAGAATTTGAGTGATCTTCCTGCTGGCTCTTTTGGACCAATCTTTCCAATTTTAATTGCCGTCTTCCATTACATTAACATACAGGTTTCTTGCGAATACTTGAAACTTGAAATATCTGTCGATGGGATCAATATTATGCTAACTTCTAATCCCTTTTCAAGATTTCTTTTGATTCATCCACAGTTCGTCAAACTACTGGCTTGACCGTGTTGCTTATGAGAGTGAGTTGAACAAGTCTTATTGCTTTTTTGTTATTAATATTAGATTTCATGCGTATTCTCAAGATTGTACTTGTTTTTGTGTTTGTAGTATTACAAGTTATATTTGGAGATCTTAAGTGTTCCTCTGTTTTTTGTCGGTTATGCTATTCCACAGGTAAGTAACATCTTCCATATCTTTCCGCAGCTATTTACAGTCGATCATTTACTCTAGAAATATTTTTTCTTTTTGGACTTTTGGTTATCTCTCTGCTAATCACCATACCGTCTTTCATCTTTCTTGTGTTTCAACATATGATTATTCTGGAACTAATCTTCTTGTTCAGTTTAATCTATTATCACATTTTCTTCCATCGATCTCTTTTTCCATAGACTCTTAAATTTTCCTTCTCGTTCAATTTTTGTTCCACAATCTTTTTCTGGAAACTAGCAGTTTTTTCCTTTTCTTTTTCAGGGAAGTCTTGTCTATTGGGTAACCAACAGCTCAGTAAATATAATTCAGGTATGCTATCCTTGTCTCATTTCGGATATTCGCAGTGAAAACAGTGATAATTTGCTTTTCGACTAAAATAAAACCGAAGAAAACTGAATTTTCTTACCATTGATTTAGTTTTTGGTTTTTAAAGAATCTTTGTGAAAAGACAACTGTGTATAGAGGATGTTAAAGTGTGTAAATTCGTCACAGAGAAACTTAAACTCTGCAGCAATTATCTCTCAAGCACCCTACGGTGTCAGCAAAACTTGGTTTACTGAGTCAGGGGCCCTCTCTAGGCGTTGAGCATTCCATGGAGATCAGTGAATCAGTGATCAAGTATGTTGACTCTGACTTAAAAGAGCAGACCCTTTCTCTACAGGCTCTAACACCAGAAGAACTTCTTTCTGTATGTAGTGGAACATAATAATCTATTGATCATGTCTACTTGTATGTTTCATTTTTTCTTGAGACGGATTTGGTGTTAGCTTTCAGTTCAGGTCTTGTCGAAAGGTGATAAAGAAACATCGATTCAGTTGCTTAGGTGTGTATTTGTAAAGACTTTCCTCTTGGTCTTTTAGTATTCTTTACCTATATGAACTTAAGACATGTTCACTGCATGAGTTATTATTCCTTTTGCAGATTAGCCCTTGAGAAGGATCCTGGATATGTAAGAGGTTTGGTTCTCATGGGGCAGACTTTGTTGCAGAAGAAGCAGTTGTCGGAAGCTACTGAATATTTAGAGCTTGCTATCTCCAAGGTTAGCACTTTCTGTTCTTTCTACCTATTGGTCCTTTCTGTAGACTTGAGGTTCAAAATCTATCACTCATTTCCCTTTTCTTTTTCACTTACCACATTATTTACTTCTCCTTGTTCTGCACTCTTTAGTGGTGTTCAATCCCGGTTCCGGTTTGTTTTTTTTTGGTTTGGTTCCTTCCCAGCTTCTTGATGAGGCTGCATCTGATACTGAGGATGTTGAACTTCTAATGCTTGCATCTCAATGGGCTGGTGCTGCATACGTACAACAGGTTTGACCAATTCTTTTTTTTGAAATCACATCAAAGTGCCTCGGGTCCTGAATAAGAAACTTTTGTCAGTTATGGCTCCTTTGCTTAGTTCCGACGTGAAGGTCACATTTCATCGATTTTGTGAATCTTTGTACTGCATTTTACTCTGTGAATTTTGTCGACAGTCGATCTTGAAGCCGTGCGGGCCTTTCTTGCAGGGAAATATGAAAAGAGGAATCACACACTTGGAGAGAGTAGCGAAACTGAAAGAACCGGGTGATCCTAAAAGCAAAGAGCATTACTTTGAAGCATTGTTGCTTCTTTCTAGGTACTACTTTTATGAATATAATAGGTGAAGAAGCATGTACACAGGACTGAATTGTGTAAGGAATGTGAACACAAAAGGTTTGGTTTTGCATTGTTATTGCAGTGCTTTGTACAAAGAAGGGCAGAGTCATGAAGCTGCAAAGATTTTACGAGTAGTAGTGGATCACAATCCTTCGTACAAACCTCTGCTTGAGCAGTGTGAAGATGACAATGAGCTTGTAAGTGATCTTGTTAGTAGCAGGAAAGATCATTTTTGATAATCTCCAGTTTTAGTTTTGCACTCTTGTAAGTATTTGATTGCTACGCTATCTCGTGGAGACGGGTCAACCTTCGAGATAGTTAATATAACTTTATAATTTTATAGATAGTATTGATGTAATCAAAGTGATAGAGAAAAATAAAAACATTCAACACCTTCGTGGTGCAAATTATAAAAGAATTAGGTGAGTAGCGTATGCGCAGATTTTGTTTCATAATATTTTATATTTTGTATTTGAGATCTAATTTCGATAATTTGTATAATATAATTTTATAGGTAGTATATTGATGTAATCAAATTGACAGAGAAAACTAAAAAAAACATTCATAATCCTCGTGGTGCAAATTATAAAACAAACTAGTATTATGTGCATGGCACATATATTTTCAATTTAAGATGTAAAATCTTAAATCTAATTTGCTAGCAAATAAAAGAAAAGTTGAATAATAATTCTTAGCATTTGTAGCTTGGGTAAATATATTTGTATATAAAGAAATTATTGTATTGGGACGATAGGTTAAGGATCACAATCCTGCGTACAAACCAACCTTTGCTTGAGCAGTGTGAAGATGACAATGAGCTTGTAAGTGATCTTGTTAGTAGCACGAAAGATCATTTCTGATAATCTCCAGTTTTAGTTTTGCACTCTTGTAAGTATTTGAATGCTATGCCATCTCGTGGAGACGGGTCAACCTTCGAGATAGTTAATATCTTATTATATAAAGTTGTATGCGTCAAAGTTGTTAATTCACAAGATCGTGACACGTGTCAATTAATACAATTATATTTTAATATAATGTTAACCAATTAGATTATGGAAATTGTATGATCGATCACTAATATTAATAGAAAAATCATGTTACCCAATTAGATGTTAACATATACATATATATATATCTTATTATATAAAGTAGAATGCATCAAAGTTAGTTTTTAACATGATCGTGACACGTGTCAAGTTAATCGATTAGATTTTGACACGTATCAGAAAAATTCAACCAATTAGATTTTAAAATAATGTTTACATAAATCTAAAAATTAGTTTAAAATTAGTTTTAAAAATAAAAATGGAAAATAAGTTTCTTAAAAAGGAATTTCCCAAAAAAAATTGTCAAATTGATTGATTTAGATTACAAAATAAAATAAAATTAACTAGAATATATTTCAATTTAAGAAAAAGAAAATAAAAACAAAAGGATCTATTTCAAAAGAAAAATAAAAACAAAAAAAAAGTAAATTAGATTAACTAGGATATATTAATTAATAAAAGTATTTTTTTTCTTCACAGATTATTGGTTTTTGTTTTTAATTTATTTTTACGGTTTTAAATTTTTTTATTAAAAACCCGCATATATACGGATCCTATTCTAGTAACTTTATAATTTTATAGGTAGTATTGATGTAATCAACTTGATAGAGAAAAATAAAAACATTCAATACATTCGTGGTAAAGATTATAAAAGAACTAGGTGAGTAGTGTATGCTCCGATTTTGTTTCATAAATCTTGTATTTNCCCCCCCCCCCCAAAACATATCGCATTCGGACGTTTCACTGTCTATATGAAATATTTCCCTTAATCTATGAATCTCGGCACCAATATCTATTTCGCCGGTCAGTTTGTATCGCAGCTGCAGTATATAGTATATATTAGAAAGTTATCCCGTTAAATTCATCTGATTGTTGTAGATTAGATTTTATTTTAATTTTTTCTTCCGTTGATGCATATGTCAGACCTAATCTTTCACGGCGGATCCTCGAGGCAGGAGAAAAACCTCTCAGAGAACGAGAAAAACCTCTCGGAGAACGAGTAAACATTTACCAAAACGTGGATATTATCCGCAATCTAAACGAATCGCTAGACGCAGATGAGTTGAAGTTCATTCGAGAATCCCCACTCGGAGAACTTATGGACATTCCAGATAAGCCAGCATGGTCGGGGAGTTCCGGCTTGATGTTGCTGAGTCGTCAACTGGA
Source organism: Alliaria petiolata (assembly GCA_020283515.1). Classification (NCBI taxonomy): domain Eukaryota; kingdom Viridiplantae; phylum Streptophyta; class Magnoliopsida; order Brassicales; family Brassicaceae; genus Alliaria; species Alliaria petiolata. The sequence continues at coordinate 71,922,883 of JAHZTW010000003.1, read as the reverse complement.
AATAACGAAAGAGAAAGAGATTTGGGTCATTTTTGCCATAAACCTAGTTAGATTCTCTCTCCAGGAGTTCAAGATTGTGATAGGGCTAAACTGTGTGAAATATCCGCTGGTGCCCAAAAAAAAAAAGAACGGCGGGGTTATAAATCTTTTTTACGGGGCCCTTTTTGGAATGGAGGAAGACGTCACTGATGAAAGGGTTCTTTCCATCCTCAAGCGGAAGTTGGTACTCGACAAACAATTAAGGATAAGATACGCGTGCTTGGCTCTGGTATACGGTATCTCGGTTCCAACCACTCACTACCCCAAGTGTAAGATTTGGAAGGAACACGCGGAGATATCGGAGAATATTGACGAGTTTTTGAAGTTTCCGTGGGGTCGGCTCTCGTTCTAGATGATACTGAACTCTATTAAAGAGAGGGATTTGTCCCAGATCCTCACCACTAATGTTGCAATTCAAGGTTTTTTCTACGCTATCCAGTTTGTAATTATGAAAGTTGTACCAGCAATTCAAGAAGGACTTTTGTCAACGATGACGATAGCGAGTCTGATGATTTTCAGAAAAATGACCTGTGGACCGCTGGCACATGCCGATGAAATCCAGTCATGCCCGCGATCTGGATTCTGCTTGTCAGGTACCGTATTTTCTATAACCCTTTTACCCCTTTCCACATATATTGGTTTAAAGTAGATGTACAATCACAGTTAGCGTTAGCGTAGAATATTAGATGGTAGACATTATTAAGTTATTCACAACTACTCACCACTGAGCCAAAGACGGCCACCCACAAGGACGATTTGATAAACTAATGTAAACATCCGTTACGCAAGACTTTCATCAGATAACAAACACATATATTTTTATTATTGGTTTAATAATTTAACTATTTACGCCGACTTGACGCTAACATTAGATACGAGACGGCTAACATAGGCAGATAAAGCAATAGTTAACGTCGATAATCTATATTTACCTACCCTCAAAATGCATATGTTTTAGGTTGATGTGGAACACATTATAAGCCCTGACTTTGACTCATGCGACGAAGATCTTTCATGGTCCGATGATGGGGAAGACGAGGTTGTTGATAAAATGGTCGAACTCATAGAGTCCGGTTCCAAATTCAAAGATGAAATGTTTGTTGGCGGGTGCGTCATGCCTCAAATGTTCGGCCAGCCTACTGGTTGAAAGAAGACGAGCCGGTCTCCCACCAGGAAGTCCAAGACTGCTCAACCAACCCGAAAAAGACACCAACAACGGTGACTGTAGTATCAGACGGAGAGGACTCTCCCACACCGAGCGGCGGTGGTGAAGCAGAATTAGATCAAAGGCTTATTAACCTAGCGGTCTTGCTGAAGGTGAAGCTTGTTGAGGTTGTAATAAAGAGTATCGAGGAAAACAAAATAGTAAACAACAAGGCCGTATTTGACGGGGTGGTTACATGCTTCAACGATAATATTATCGTAAGGGATGTTTCTAAACAAGAAGTTCTGGCTACCGCGTCCAATCCCGCGCACACAAGACCGGTAGTTGCTCAGAAGTCAGACGGCAACGATGTTTGCTAAACTCAGAGGAAGACTTCGGATTACTTAGATGGCTTTTATAGCGGGGAGTTTGCCAACCAGGTAGTCAACGAGGTTACCGCATTCTACCAAGATTTGCATGACGATGTGAGTTGGCGTTTGTTTACGCATCTTAATCATTTCCTTCAACGAATTTTTTGGCGTTTGTTTACACATCTTAATCATTTCCTTCATTGATTTTTTTAATAACTTTGTTATCACGTGCAATGCATAGGGCACCGCCCCTGTTGCAATGGACACCTACTTGATACATCATGCCCGTATGGTATGCTGGTTCACTTTGTAAACAGCTGCTCTATAACTTATATTTGGGGTAACAATTGAACTTTATATCCGCCTGGTAGGTTTAGAATGTTGAGGGTTGCACCGCTTCCAAGGCCAAGGAGCCATATGTTAGGCACATTGGAATGAGTATTGTTATTCTTTTATAATCGCAAAGAACCAGAACTCATGTCTCTTTCACCTATAGGTACCTAATAACGTTCCTCTCCTTGACAGTGGGCTCACCACAAAGATAATATCGACTTGGGAACAATTAAATATAGTATTGTATCTCTAACAACTTACACATGCGAAGCGAGATAGTAATAATAGCGCATCTCTAACAATTTATATATATGCGAATCGAAATAACTATATTAACTTCATATATCTTTTAAACTTTATTTCCGACTCGTAGGTTCCGAATGTTGAGGTTTCCACCACTTCTACGGAGGCGGAACCACATGTTAGTAGGCACATTGGAATGACTATTGTTAGTATTTTATATTCGCAAAGAACACCCGAACTCATTTTTCTTTCACTTTTAGCTACCCAACACCATTACTCTCCTTGTGAAGGGGCTTTGCACAAAGATAATATCGACTTCGCCACAGTTAACTTTACTAGTGTATCTGTAACAACTTATATATATGCGAAGCGAGATAACTATATTAGCATAACTCAAACAAATTATATTTATGCGAATAGAGATAACTATAGTCTTGTATCCCTAACAACTTACTTACCCTATTGTTTATTACATATTATCGTGTCTTTTAGAACTTTCAAATAAGTCGTCTTTCTGCCCAAACAATCTTACTTCACATGTTACACCCCGAATTGCCTATTGTTACCTTCTTTATTCACAAAGAACCTGAGCTCGCATCTACATACTATTGGTCACAACTATTTGTAGTATTGTATCTCTTGCCAATCATATAGGTGGCTTGGCAATATCGTATGAGTTGAATAACTACAATATTTTTTTCTCTACCGACTTACTTACCGGCGGCGTTTGTAGGACAACAATGATGGCCACGTCAGCGAAGTGGGGGAGCATGTAGAGTCCGACATGTAACAAGATGTGTTATTTCCGGCGGATTTAATAAATATTTTTCTGTCTTTAAAACCCTCCTTTTTTCAAATAATTTTGGCATCCTGCATAAACAACCTGAACTTACGCTTTTTGGATAAGTAGAATTCTACTTGCATCCTAGAAACCTTAACTTAGACATTGAGTTGATTTCTTTTAAATGGCGTTTTGGATTTAAACTTACACCTTTTCTTTTTACACCTCACCCCTCTGGTTGGCTTTTGCTTGAGGACAAGCAAAAAAACAAGTTTGGGGGTGTTGATATCTCTGTAAATTGCATGTTTTTAACACATATTCCATGCTAGTTAGGACTTCATTCTTGCACTTTCATCTTAGCTTTCATCACATTTTCGCCCATGTTAGGATTAGATGCATTAGGTTAGGTTTCTGCATAGTCTTGCATGTTTGGAGTGTGTTCTCAGGTGCTTAGGATGGTCCGAAGAAGAAACCAAGGAGGGAGATCACAAATGGAGGACGAGCCGGTAATATCGAGCATGGATCATAACCCCGAAGTCGATATGGACAAGCGCACGACGAACCTCGACGAGTAGCAGCGACTTAGTCCCGAAAGGAACACCTCGGAGCGAAGATCCAGCAAGAGGACGCCATGAAGACGAATATCGGAGCAAGGCAACGGGAAGTACCCGATTCGAGTAACAAGGAAGGCGAGCCTTCACGACATGATCCCGAAACCCTTGCCCGATATGGAGACTGCCCGAAGAATCATAAGAGATAGCATATCGGCATGCTCACAACGACTTGAGCCCAACGTTTTATGTTTTTCCACTTTTGTGTATATATACCTACACTCCACCCTTATCCTTTCAGAACGTTTTTTCCACTTTTATTTTGCTGTCTTCTCTTTCAAAAACAGAGAACTACTTTTGTATTCCACCATTGAAGCTTGTTCAAAGATTTGATTTTTATGCAATCTTGAAGTTTTAAGTATTATAGCTTAGTGTTATTTTCTTGAAAGCTTCTTCCTTTTCTTGTTTTTGACTGTCTTGCAGCCGATGAGTTACCCTCTCATCCTTATGGATCTTGAGGTTTCTCAAATGGCTTGTGAGTAGTCTTTTTAGGACTTTGATGGGTTGAAAGAACCAAGGGACTCTCGGATTTATATTTCTTGCTTAGCTAAAACATAAAGTTAGATTCTTTCTTGTTTATCATTCCCAAAGCTTAGTCTAGTCTGGCCAT
>JAHZTW010000003.1:71875351-71917102 GCA_020283515.1 Alliaria petiolata | reverse complement strand
AAATCTAGGTGATCAATCCTAAATTTCAGAGTTAAAACAATCTAAGATGAAGAACAAGCAAATAATCCCAATAGAAAACCAATTCTATCAACCTATCATCAATCCCTTGAAAACCCCACAACCTAACTATGAAACTACTCAGACATGGATGCAGCAAACATCATAGAATAAGTAATTTGCATAAAAAGAATAGAAGAGATACAAGGGTTCCAAATCTCTCAAGAACAGAGTGCAGATTTATCTCCCTAAAGCTCTCAAAACCTAAACTCTCTCTTTGTCTCTCTAAATTATAAAGTGTGTGCCTAAACAATGGCATAAAAGTTCTATTTATAGGCTAAGGCACGAATCCTCAATTCCCTGGAAGATTAGGAAAAGTCTTGGAGATTTCCTTTTTCTTCAAAATTCTGGAAACTTCACGTCTTTGGTTTCGGGAAAGTCGGTGTCGATCGACACCAGCTAGTGTCGATCGACACCAAGCGTGCATCTTCAATCCAACTTCGTGACTTCATTCCATTATGCTCCAAAATGAATCCAAATCTCCAGTTCAGCTCCAATTGTACCTGAACTTGCATAGACTCTAAATAGACTCGAAAATAATACTAAGACTCAATAAAAACACTTATATCATGGTCCAAAAACGGGTAAAAACCATGATATATCAACTCCCCTAGACTTAGATTTTGCTTGCCCTCAAGCAAAACAGAAACTAAGTATAGAGTCGAGGTTTGAAACCAAAAATATCCAGCTAACCTTCAGAACGCCACATTGAACCAACACTTCTTGAATCCACATACCATAGAGCCAACCTTAGGTAGTATTTCAGTGTACTTACCACAAGCTTAGCAATCTCCCAAATCAAGATCAAATCCCTTCTGCTTTTAAGGATTTCGAACTTTAGACAACAGTAATGACCAAAGGACTTACAGATTCTTTCCCTTCCTTAGTGCCTGAACAAGACATTCCTTCTACAGCTCTCCTGTTTTCTCTTCCCTTTGTCAACTGCTGCCCATTTTCAGGTGTTCTAAGATCTTTTCATTGACTCTTTTTTTTTCTTATGGAATCTCTGGAAATAGTGCTACTCTCTACTTGTGTTCCTTGTGAGGAGACGGGTTCAAGAGCACTCACTAATATTGTTCCTTGTTAGGAGACAGGCTCATGAGGTTCTTTGCACTATTCCCAAACTTAGACTTTTTTTCTTTCTTTTCTCAAGGGAAGATCAAGGAGAGACTGCAGATTTCGTATCTTGTCAGTGCTGAAAGAGGGATCAAGTCCAATGCATACCAAGTTCTAAGCAGGAATCTGAACCCTTTTTGTTAGACTGATCCACTCGCAGCTTTCTACCTAGTAAAACCTGCAATCAACTGCTATGGCAATGGTCCTTCAAGTGTCAATCTTATGTGGTTAGTTCTTCTGAAAGCTAAAAATTTCACTGATTTTGACTCGATAAAACAAAGTTTTGACTGACTCTTAATAACCAAAATAAAAGCAAAATACATCAGTATTTTCCTCCCCCAGACTTGAACAACACTGTCCCCAGTGTTATTAAGCCTGAAGTCGGAAGAATAAATGGAAAGGAACCATGAAATGAGCAAGGAGAAAGTACTTACCTGTGTTCGCGGGGGGTGTCGATCGACACCGACTAGTGTCGATCGACACTGTGTCTGCAGTCGGATTCCGATTTCCCAAAATCGTAATTGGGGCCTATCAAAGTGTTAATCCAAGTTCTCCAAAGCTTCCACTGTCAGGGGACTCACATAACACGATTAAAAGCACCAATATCGAGTCCAATCTCATAACTCAACCAAAGTTCCAAATCAAACTGATAACTGACTCAAAAATGAAAGAAAAACTGACTCAAAACTAACTTACCAGTGGATTGCCTCCCACAAAGCGCTTTTTTTACAGTCATTAGCTTAACTTTGGCAGGTGATCAGGCGATGGATGCATCAGCCAGAGGCAGTGAATGCCTCTCAGATGATTGTCTCCTCATCCATGGTGGTGTATATGCAGTAGGTGCATGAGACTGACCAAGGAATTGTGGAACATCAGCAGGGTGGGACTTGAGTTTGGGAGGGATACTACTTTTTCCTGCAAAATCATGAAAAGAAACACCAAGCCCTCTACGAGAATCTCGTTGCTTTAATAAGTGTGAAACAGCTTTTGAACCTTTTAAATTTGTATTGATAAGATCAGGGGGTTTGGAATTAATTCCAGGAAGTACATACCTTTGCTTTCTTCGAGATTTCGGAGCTGTAGGATGTGGAGTTGTCTGTTTGATAACATGTGATGGAGTTGCAGCATTGATAACAACTTCTGGATTGATCTGCGGAGGGTGTCGATCGATGCTCTTGGTGTCGATCGACACTAACTCTGCAGCTCGAGTTTCTGCACTTTTGCTGTAATTCAGCTCTGAAATCCTTGCCTCTAGCACAAAAAGGTCTTCCTCCATTAACTTTTGATTGATTAGACCCCCATCTTCGCCCATGGTCTTGAAAAAATGATCATCAGCTATTTTTCCACTCCAATCTTCTAGCTTCACAGCTTTCTCAGCCAATGCTTCTTGAATAACCACCTTATTCACTTGCTCATTAGTATCCAACTCCTATCTAGCAATCACATCAATGCAAGAGATGTGTTTGGAGGTTCCAGTGGTAGGGATAGCTTTGTAGAAGACTCCTTTGTCAACATTGGAGAAAGAGATTCTCTTATTGGGCATGTCTACAACTGCTCCCACTGTGGCCATGAATGGTCTTCCAAGGATGAGTGGCATGACAGAATTCTTGCTTACTTCCATAACCTGAAAATCAGTTGGTACCAGACAATTCCCTACTTTGACAAGCAAGTCTGGAATTGTACCATATGGGACTGTGGTTGAAGAGTTGGCAAAAGCAAGAGTCATCTGAGGAGGATNGTTTGGAATTAATTCCAGGAAGTACATACCTTTGCTTTCTTCGAGATTTCGGAGCTGTAGGATGTGGAGTTGTCTGTTTGATAACATGTGATGGAGTTGCAGCATTGATAACAACTTCTGGATTGATCTGCGGAGGGTGTCGATCGATGCTCTTGGTGTCGATCGACACTAACTCTGCAGCTCGAGTTTCTGCACTTTTGCTGTAATTCAGCTCTGAAATCCTTGCCTCTAGCACAAAAAGGTCTTCCTCCATTAACTTTTGATTGATTAGACCCCCATCTTCGCCCATGGTCTTGAAAAAATGATCATCAGCTATTTTTCCACTCCAATCTTCTAGCTTCACAGCTTTCTCAGCCAATGCTTCTTGAATAACCACCTTATTCACTTGCTCATTAGTATCCAACTCCTATCTAGCAATCACATCAATGCAAGAGATGTGTTTGGAGGTTCCAGTGGTAGGGATAGCTTTGTAGAAGACTCCTTTGTCAACATTGGAGAAAGAGATTCTCTTATTGGGCATGTCTACAACTGCTCCCACTGTGGCCATGAATGGTCTTCCAAGGATGAGTGGCATGACAGAATTCTTGCTTACTTCCATAACCTGAAAATCAGTTGGTACCAGACAATTCCCTACTTTGACAAGCAAGTCTGGAATTGTACCATATGGGACTGTGGTTGAAGAGTTGGCAAAAGCAAGAGTCATCTAAGGAGGATGAATATCAGCGATTCCTAGCCTCTCTGCAATGTCCTTTGACATGAGGTTCACGCTAGCACCAGAATCACAAAGAGATTGTTCAAACTCAACTCCTCCAATGGAGCATGGAACAACAAACATCCCTGGATCTGCAACCTTAAGCAGCTGCTTCATTGATGGTGGTGTATCCTTTGCTTTGTGAAAGAGTTCTTCTATCTCTTCAAAACTTTCTTTGCAATTTTGGAAGAAAGCACACAAGGGATACTTCTCATAAGCTTCATCAAATGACATCTCCTTAGGAATTCTTATCACTCTCTTGTTGAAAGTAGCTAGCTTCTCTGCGCTAATGGGCGACCTTAGGTGTTTGGGTAGCACAGGATATGGAACCTTAGGCTTGTATACCCTTTCCTCTACAATTTTGGAGGCTTTACGTGATGTCTGGGAGTGGTGTCGATCGACACCCAGCTGGTGTCGATTGACACTGACATTTCGTGTCGAGGATGTTGTGTCGATCGAGCTCGATTTTGGTCCGTCAGAGCTCAATTTCTCGAGTTTTTCTACTGGTGTCGATCGACACTCAGTAGTGGTGTCGATCGACACCAGCTCTGCAAATTCAGCATCGTGTTCTTCATCTAGCTCTTCGATCTCTTCATCACTCAGACCCTTTTTCAGCTCAGTTTGAAAGCTTCTCCCACTCTGAATCGTGATGCCATTGCCATGGTGTCTGAGATTTGTATCAGTTTTCCCAGGAAGAAATCCCTCTTGTCTCCTCACAGATTCTGCAGTTTGAGCCACTTGAGTATCCAATTTCTTGACATGAGTGTTCAGAGATTCGAACTTCCCATTCAAGTTCTGGTACATGGCGTCCATCTTTCCAGTCAGGTCTTGATACAGGTTGTCAATCTTCCCATTAAAGCTCACTGTCATCTTCTGTTTTCCTTCAAAAAGTTGTTCCATCATCGCTTTCATACCATCATCTGCAGAAGATTGAGCTGGTGGGTTTTGATAGGAGGAAGACCCATAGTTTCTGGTGTAGTTGGTGCTTTAATAAGGCTTCTGAAACTCGGTCTTTTGAAACTGGGATCTTGGAGAGTAACCACCTGAATTCTGAATTCCAGAGAAAGAGCTTCTCTGGTTGTTTCCATTGTAGAACCTGTTTCCCTGTTGATTCCCAAACTTATGTCCCTGAAAGCCACCTTCATTTACGAAATTGCAGTCTTCCTCTTGAACCTCAGCCGTTGGTTCTAAATGCTCCACTTCTGCAGCAAATTGGACTTGTTTCTTCCCCACTAGAAGGTTGTGCATATACCCTAGCATGGCCTTCATCTCAGCGATTTGTCCTCCATCATTTGCGCCAGCTGATGCTTTCTTTTGAAGATCTGCATTCTTGGTACTATTGCTCGATACCAAGTTCTCAATCAGCTTTACTGCTTCTGCTGGGGAACTAGTGTTGAAGTTCCCATTGCTTGCAGCATCTAGAGCCATCTGGTACCTCCAGTCTATCCCTCTAAAGAAAATTCCCAGCAGCTGAACATCAGTGAATCCATGATGGGGGCAATCTCTCTGGTATGCTTTGAATCGGATCCAAGAACCTTTGAATGCTTCGCTAGGTCCTTGAGAAAAGGTAGAAATCTTCATTCGCAGCTCCTCGGACCTCGCATCATCAAAGAAGTTGTTGAGGAATGCATTTTTGGTCTCCTCCCAAGTGGTCAAAGAACCAGGTTCCAACTGCTTCAGCCAGTATGCAGCATCTCCTCCAAGAGAATATGGGAAGAGCTTGCAGAAGAGATAATCTTCAGTCACTCCGTGTGCCTTGATACTGGACGCCAGATCTTCAAATCTCTCCAGATGATCCATTGGGTGCTCATGAGGAAGACCATGAAAAGGGTGCTGAGCCACAAGAGTATAGAATGCGGGCTTCAGCTCAAAGTCATTCCTCTGAAAAGTGGGTAGGCGGATTGCAGCTCTATTGGCGTAGAACTGATCTGGCCTGTTGTAGTCGCCAAGGGTGCGCTCATCCTCAGCGTCATTGACTTGTTTAACGATCACAGCTCCATTGTCATCAAGACGCGCCCCTTCTTCATTGCGCCGGTTTCCTTCTCGGTCTCGTAGCAGACCTGCGGCATCTTGCATCAAAACTATAGTGTTTGGCATCTTCGTCTGCGAAGGGTGTCGATCGATACTGTTGGTGTCGATCGACGCTCTTGCAGATTTTCGGTTCGTACGCTCTAGTTCCGCAAGTGCCTTTAAGTTAAGCAAAGTTAGCTCTGCTTCCTTGTTGCTTCTGGTGGAGCGTTTCTGCATACACCTGAAACAAAAGAAAGTAAAGTAGTTAGTAAAATAGTTAGCTAAAACTTAGACAAAAATTCCAAACAAGAAATCTGTCTAGATAGAAATCAATTCCCCGGCAACGGCGCCAAATTAGCCCTGAGCTACTCTCTCAAATTAAGAGATCACTGTAGTACTTAGGGGTCGAATTCCACAGAGAATTGATGTAACTAGACAAATTCTAATTCAGATTTTAGTCCAAGAGTAAAGTAGGAAAGCAGTAAAAAGCAATAAAATAAATGTAGCAAGTCGAATTCTGGTTTTTAAAATCAAGGAGACAAAGCGCTAGGCAGTGAGGTATCTCAGGAAGATTCAGGTTGAAGGTTTGATTACTATCAGGATTAATTGTTCTAGAACTCGAAACACGGAAAACAAACAGGCCAGCTTTCGCTGCAGATGTTATCAATGTCTAAACCTAGAAAACCAACTTTCGCTGCGAGTTCAAAGATAGAAACATGCATTAATTTCAGGTTCGATATTGTTTACAAAGACCTAATCCAACTGTCGTTGCGAATAGATTCAATGCTCATCTTAAGATCTGATCGCTAGGTGATTAACAACACTTTCGCATCTGTTTAATTACCTAGGGTTTCAAAATCTAGGTGATCAATCATAAATTTCAGAGTTAAAACAATCTAAGATGAAGAACAAGCAAATAATTCCAATAGAAAACCAATTCTAACAACCTATCATCAATCCCTTGAATTCCCCACAATCTAACTATGAAACTACTCAGACATGGATGCAGCAAACATCATAGAATAAGTAATTTGCATAAAAAGAATAGAAAAAAAGATACAAGGATTCCAAATCTCTCAAGAACAGATTTTTCTCCCTAAAACTCTCAAAAACCTAAACTCTCTCTTAGTCTCTCTAATTTATAAAGTGTGTGCCTAAACAATGGCATAAAAGCTCTATTTATAGGCTAAGGCACGAATCCTCAATTCCCTGGAAGATTAGGAAAAGTCTTGGAGATTTCCTTTTTCTTCAAAATTCTGGAAACTTCACGTCTTTGGTTTCGGGAAAGTCGGTGTCGATCGACACCAGCTAGTGTCGATCGACACCAAGCGTGCAACTTCAATCCAACTTCGTGACTTCATTCCATTATGCTCCAAAATGAATCCAAATCTCCAGTTCAGCTCCAATTGTACCTGAACCTGTATAGACTCTAAATAGACTCGAAAATAATACTAAGACTCAATAAAAACACTTATATCATGGTCCAAAAATGGGTAAAACCATGATATATCAGAAATCCTTCGGCCGAACGCACTTCTCTCGGCAAATCGACCCTTCCAAGTCGTTTCTCTCGAACGAAATACTCAGAAACTCGACGGCTCGGATTTTCTCTCGACGAACTCACTTTTCTCTCGGGTGAAAATCGTCTCAAGGGGTTGCTCTCGGGATAAAACTCGTTTTTCTCACGCGACCGCGAGATAAATCCCTTATATAAGCCCGAAAACCCTAGCTCGACCGTCCTCCCTCGGTTTATCCCACACGGTTTACTTTTCTCTCGGTCCAAATTAAGTTTCTCTCGGCCAAACAGGACAACTTTCCTTTTTCTCTCGGCCAGACTTAAACCGCTCGGCCAAACACGGGATAAATCCTTTTTCTCTCGAGAAAAACCACATTCTCTCGAGAAAAACCACGGCCCACGGCCTAATACCTTTGTCTCTCGGCACTTAGCCAAATTTCCACAGAAAATATATACTCGGTCCAACCATGGTACGGTACTTAACCTCACAAACATACCACGATACAGTCCTTGTCCTCACAGACGTACCACTGTACATACTTATTTACAGAAACGGACGAACCTCCATCATACCAGAACATATAAACAACGGCCATCCCATGATCCGCACGATCATACTTAGGATTTCTGGTCGCGGATGCTACAATTCTCCCCCACTCAGTTTGGATTCGTCCTCGAATTCGGCTCTTCCTCAGGAAGTTTCTCAAACCATTTCGGGAACCTTGTACTCATCCTTGACCCTTTTTCCCAAGTCGTTTGCTCGTCGCCATTACAGTCCCACAGAACTTTGATCATCTTGACCACTTTACCTTGCTTAACCTTTTCTTTCCGGCCAACCACACGGATCGGTCTACCTTCCACGGTCAGATCCTCTTGCAGTTCCAGAGACGGTTCAGATATCACATTCTCACGTTCGGTTATGTGCTTTCTCAGCTGCGACATGTGAAACACATTGCGGTAAGCGCTCATTTTCGGCGGTAAGTCCAACTTATACGCCACTGCCCCAATCCTTTCCAGAATCCGGTACAGCCCCATGTACCTCGGACTCAACTTAGCATCAAACATTGCTCGGCTTTTCCCCTTGTAGGTCATAGCCTTCAGATAAACCAGATCGCCCACACTGAACTTTAAGTCCTTACGGCGCTTATCGGCATAACTCTTTTGCCGATCTTGAGTCTCTTTCAGCTTAACTTTCAAAAACCGAATCTTTTCAGTAGTCTCCTGAACTATCGCGGGTCCTAACTCACTCCGCTCCCCCACTTGGGTCCAACACAACGGTGTTTTGCACGGCCGTCCATACAACGCCTCATACGGAGACATATCAATGCTCCCTTGGTAACTGTTGTTATACATGAACTCAGCCATTGGTGGATGTCTATCCCAGTTACCACCCCAATCTAGTACACACGCTCTCAGCATGTCCTCTAACGTCCTGATGGTCCTCTCAGACTGACCATCCGTTTGCGGATGATACGCAGTACTCATGTGTACCTTCGTCCCAAACTCATCCTGAAACTCTTTCTAGAATCTTGAAGTAAACTTCGGATCACGATCAGACACAATGCTAACTGGCACGCCATGGAGTCTCACGATCTCATCGACATATAACTCCACCAGCTTAGCCACTCCATCAGTCTTTTTCATAGGTAAGAAATGAGCAGACTTGGTCAGTCGATCCACAATGACCCAAATCGCGTCATGCTTATTCTTAGTCTTCGGTAAACCCATCACAAAGTCCATTGTGATCATATCCCATTTTCATTCCGGCATTGGTAATGTTTGCAACAAATCACTCGGAAACTGGTTCTCGGCCTTAATCAACTGGCACGTCGGACAACTAGCCACCCTCTTGGCCACGTCCCGCTTCATCCCGACCCAATGATAGTACCTTTTCAGGTCGCGGTACATCTTGGTCATTCCCGGATGAACAGAAAACCTAGAATGATGTGCTTTCTTAACGATCTCTTCCTTTAACTCTTTCACGTTAGGAACACATACTCGGCCATTCAACATAATCGTCCCATTGTTTGAAGTTTGATACTCGGTCTTGTCAGCCTTTGATATCTTAATCAGATTCTCGTCCTCCTCTTGAGCTAACCGGATGCTCGTTAACAAGTCAGCCTGATCCGCAGCTCCCAAACCCAACGGTTCCGTATCCTCTGTCAGAACGTTCAACCTTAACGTCCTTAGGAGATTCACAACTCCTTCCACGTCCTTCGCAGACGATACACTAGCCCGTCTCTGGCTTAATGCATCAACAACGAGATTAGCCTTCCCCGGATGATAAGCTATCTCCAGATCGTAGTCAGCGACTAACTCCATCCATCTCCGTTGCCTCAGGTTCAACTCAGGTTGAGTGAAGATGTACTTCAAACTCTTATGATCGGTAAACACCTGAACCTTCCCACCATACAAGTAAGATCGCAATATCTTTAACGCAAAGACTACGGCCGCCATCTCCATGTCATGAGTAGGATAATTCACCTCATGCTTCCTTAGCTGTCTAGACGCATATGCAATCACATTCCTGTGCTGCATTAGGACACAACCTAGTCCTTTCCTAGACGCGTCTGTGTACACCGCATACGGTTCATCCGGCTCAGGTAGAGCCAACACTGGTGCACTTGTAAGCATTCCTTTCAGCTTCGAGAAACACTCCCCACACTCGGCTGTCCATACGAACTCAATGTCCTTCCCGGTCAAGCGTGTCATCGGCTGAGCCATACTTGCAAAGCTTTTAACAAAACGCATGTAGTAGCCAGCCAACCCCAGAAAACTCCTTATCTCCGTCGCATTCTCAGGTCTCGGCCAATCCGCAATGGCCTTGATCTTTTCAGGATCCACGGACACTCCCTTGTCCGAAACAATGTGACCCAAGAACCCAATGTGCCGTTGCCAAAAGCTACACTTGCTCAGCTTGGCAAACAACTTCTGCTCTCGCAACTTCTCCATAACAATCCGCAAATGCTTCTCATGATCTTCCAGATTCTTCGAGTATAGCAAGATGTCGTCTATGAAAATAATCACAAACTCGTTCAAGTACTCTCTGAACACGCCATTCATCAACTTCATGAATGCAGTTGGCGCATTCGTCAAACCAAACGGCATGACCACAAACTCGTAATGACCATACCTAGTCCGAAAGGCAGTCTTCCGAATGTCCGGTTCGTCTATCGGTATCTAATGATACCCAGAAGCCAAATCAATCTTAGAGAACCAAGTAGCACCCCTAAGCTGGTCCAACAACACGTCTATTCTTGGAAGTGTATACTTGTTCTTCACAGTGACACGGTTCAACCCTCGGTAATCGATGCAAAGCCGTAAGCTTCCATCCTTCTTCTTTACGAATAGAACAGGTGTGCCCCATGGTGAACTGCTTGGCCTTACAAATCCCTTGTCTAGAAGGTCAGCCAGTTGCTTCTTTAGTTCAGCCATCTCGGCCGGAGCCATACGGTACGGTGCCTTAGACACATGAGCAGTTCCCAGCTCAAGTTCAATCGTGAACGGATCTGAACGAGCTGGTGGCATTTCGATCAAAGCTTGGAAAACATCCTCAAACTCTTGTACCACTAGAATGTCCCCTAACTCTGCGTCTGCTCCAAACTCGATTGATGGCATTTCGATCAAAGCTTGGAGCCATACGGTAATGCTTCACAACCTTTCTCTAACATTTTCTCCGCTTGTATTGCCGACACAACCAAGCTACCAGAAGTCGGTCTCACTCCTTGGTAAACCAGAACTTGACCATCCCTCTCGAACTCTACCCTGCCTCGGTGACAATCCAGATGCGCCTTATGCTTACCAAGCCAATCCATTCCGAGGATGACATCGTAAGACTTAACCTCGCAAATCACTAAGTCCGCTGGCATATTGACCTCGCCAATCCAGACATCAATGTTGCAAACAGTCCCTAGTGAGAACATCACTTGGCCTCCAGCCGCCCTCACTAGTCCGAACTCTTCCCCGGGTTCCTTCTGGAATCCTCCTTTCCCAATCATCCCTGGGTTAACAAAACAATGACTCACTCCGGAGTTGAACAGAACATGGGTTTCCACCTCACCCATTAATAAGGTCCCTACACATTCAATCCTTAGAATGCTAAGACACTTAACAGAACACGCAGACACAAACAAACTCAGAAAAACGTAAGTACTCAAACTTACCAGTGATCGGTCGAGAAGTGGTCGGATCTCCAGTCCCATCCGCGGTCGTTGCATACACCCTTGGCATGATGGCCTGCCTCTTAGCCGGTTGCGCCAGCACATCTCCTGCACGCTTAGGCTGAGTGGCCGCCTGCCCAACTGCTCCGGAACTTTGACAATCACGCTTGTAATGTCCCGGCTCTCCGCAACTGAAACACACAATAGACGTGTTACTTCCATCCGACACTCTCACCAACCTCGAGTCTGGCTCAGGACAATCACGAACCCTATGCTCCAAGCTACCACAACGATGGCAAGCTCCAGATGCAAGCCTACACACGACAACATGCACCTTTCCGCAAGAACCACACACACTGCGGTTCCCACTCGACTTAGCTGAAACATTCTTACCAAACTTGCGGTTCTGTCCTCCAGACACTTGGACACTCCTGGCCACGGTACCAGCCTTAGACAAGGCCTCCTCGGCTTGTCCAGTCTCCAACAAAGCCGCTTTCTCAACAAGCTCTGTGACCGTCACATAGTCACTCACCAGACAACCATTACGCAGCTCGACCCTTAGTCCGCTCATGAACCTTCGGATCAGCTTCTCTTCAGTATCATGGTCACGTCCCATATACTTGCGTAACAGGTTGACCTCAGTCTCACATTGCCGAACCGTCTTGGTCCCTTGGCGCAGATACAGAAACTCGGCCTCCAACTGATTGCAAGCTTCTTGCGGGTAGTACTTACTTTGGAACACCGCAGAAAAACAAACGTCCCGTGGTCCCTTTCCACCAGGTATGCGCGGTACCCTCCAGGTAATGCACAGCTATGTCCCGCTTGTACTCCTCAGGACATCGGATAGACTCGAAGTTCCTTTCAAGCCTCATCCTCCACTCATGAACCTTCGGATCAGCTTCTCTTCAGTATCATGGTTGCGTCCCACATACTTGCGTAACAAGTTGAACTCAGTCTCATACTGCCGAACCGTCTTGATCCCTTGGCGCAGATACAGAAACTCAGCCTCCAACTGATTGTAAGCTTCCTGCGGGAAATACTTACTTTGGAACACCGCAGAAAACGTCTCATACGAACAGTTCGGATTCACCAAACGTCCCGTGGTCCCTTTCCACCAGGTATGCGCAGTACCCTCCAGGTAATGCACAGCTATGTCCCTCTTGTACTCCTCAGGACATCGGATAGACTCGAAGTTCCTTTCAAGCCTCATCCTCCACTCATCAGCCTCAATCGGCGCAGTTCCTCCAGCAAAGAACTTGGTTCCCAACCTCGCCATATGATCCAGAACCTTGAGGTAAGACGGGATCGCCACGACCTGATCCGCTTCCTCCATAGCCACGTTCCCAACGTTTGGATCCACCACTTGTGGTGCCACGGCCGGTACCACTCCCGGTACAGGCGCAACCACTTGTGGTGCCACGGCCGGTACCACTCCCGGTACAGGCGCAACCACCGGTAAACGCTCCAACACTTGAGCTAGAAATCCCAACACAGCCTCCAGCCTGTCTGGAACAGCACCCGCAGCATTCCCAGCCACGTTTCCAGCTCCAACCGCAGCCACATTCGCAGCACCAGCAGCCGCAGCATTCGCAGTCGCAGCCGCAGCCTCGGCCGCAGCAACAGCCTCAATCTCATGCTGGTTCCCAACCGCATTCCCAGTTCCAGAACTCCCCGAGTTCACAGCACCATTCAACCTTGCATTCCTTGTCCTTCTCGGAGCCATCTGCATGTCAACACAGAACATGTTAGCCCGAAGCTAACACCAGACAAGAGTTCCAAACTCCACAGAAAACAATAGACCGCGAGACTCGGCAGTGAAAGGTGGATATTTTTAACCCCAACTATGCAAATGAACTATCCTAGAATCGACCATGCTCTGATACCAACTGTGGCGATCCAACCCGATAATCCTAACCCGGCCGGCCGTCCCGAGTCTAACTCTAACCAGATTCCAAACTTAGCATATTTTTCAGACTCTTCTTAAACTTAAACAACGCATTCGATTCATAAAAAGCCCATTCTCATTGCATAAATATTCCAATCCAGATATAACAAAGGTTCATAAAACATAAACTAACTTAACCAAATTCGTTCTAAGTCATAACAAAAATGCAAGCCAATTATCCAGAAAATCTCATGATAAATAAACCCCCAAACCCAGTCCTAATCCACTTCTTTCTTCACTGTGTTCAAGTCTGCCTTCAAGACTAAACGTCCCGGATAACATCTTTACCTGCACACTCCACACATAAGACAGGCATAAGCATTATCATAAAAGTTTAGTGAGTACGGTCATCCCGTAACACAGCTAATACCAGAAAACGCAATCAAGTAATAATTATATAATTCACATTATCACATAGCAAGCAAGCACAAAATCAACAGAATCACGGTTCTATGATCATCTCAACTACTTGTGAATTTTCTCACGGCCTCGGTTCTACTCCAAGCGAGAATCACACATCCCCTTGAGCTAGCAACTCGATCCGGACATTCACACAGCTAGTTAGACACCACGTATAAACCACGGTATCCAATACCAATCACAGAAACACATTGACCTTGCTAAGCATACACTAACTTACACAAGCAATCAATGAAATCAGATAACCTAGCAATCCTACGGTTCCAGATACCAGCTACAGTCACGCACTCACCTTAGACACAAAGGCAAACGTTTCAGTCGGAAGAAACTCGGTGATTTCTCGGTCAGAAAAAGAGATAGTCGGACGCACTTGCGTTCTCTCGGCTATCGCTACGGCTAAACCCGCGAGATCCAATCTCCTCTCGGCTATCTTTCAAACCCTTCACTTTTCCTCGAGAATTATTCTGAATTCCCTCGGAAACAGGCCAAAATAATCAGATTAGTCGAAGGATACTCGACAGAAATTCAACCAGAAACGAATTAGCCGAACACTTACCAAAATCTCTCAGACGGTTCTAAGTGTTCTCTGCTAATTCACGACCCACGCAGAAATCCTCGGATATCTCTCGGATAACTCGGCCAAAACTTGTCTACAAACAGATAACTCGATTATCTCTCGGTGAAAACCGACCAGAACACAAATCTCACGGTGAAATCGCAGCAGAACAGAATTCTCTCGGTGATAATTGGCTTACCTTGATTAGCTCTCGGATGCTTCGCGATCCGATCGAGAAATCCTTCAGCCGAACGCACTTCTCTCAGCAAATCGACCCTTCCAAGTCGTTTCTCTCGAACGAAATCCTCAGAAACTCGACGGCTCGGATTTTCTCTCGACGAACTCACTTTTCTCTCGGGTGAAAATCGTCTCAAGGGTTTGGTCTCGGGATAAAATTCCTTTTTCTCACGCGGCCGCGAGATAAATCCCTTATATAAGCCCGAAAACCCTAGCTCGACCGTCCTCCCTCGGTTTATCCCACACGATTTACTTTTCTCTCGGTCCAAATTAAGTTTCTCTCGGCCAAACCGGCCAACTTTCCTTTTTCTCTCTGCCAGACTTAAACCGCTCGGCCAAACACGGGATAATCTCTCGAGAAAAACCACATTCTCTCGAGAAAAACCACGGCCCACGGCCTAATACCTTTGTCTCTCGATACTTAGCCAAATTTCCACAGAAAATATATACTCGGTCCAACCATTGTACGGTACTTAACCTCACAGACATACCACGGTACAGCCCTTGACCTCACAGACGTACCACTTTACATACTTATTTACAGAAACGGACGAACCTCCATCATACCAGAACATATAAACAACGGCCATCCCATGACCCGCACGACCATACTTAGGATTTTTGGTCGCGGATGCTACATATCCTCTCATCCTTATGGATCTTGAGGTTTCTCAAATGGCTTGTGAGTAGTCTATATCGGTTTTCAGGAACCTCAAAATCCATAAGGATGAGAGAGTAACTCATAGGCTGCAAGATTGTCAAGAAAAAAAAAAAAGGAAGAAGCTTTAAGAAAAATAAGACTAAGCTATAAGACTTAAAACTTCAAGATTGCATAAAAATCAAAGCTTTAAAACAAGCTTCAATGGCGAAAATACAAAAGTCTCCGTTTTTTTAAGAAGAAGAAGACAAAATATAAAAGTAGAAAGCGTGGTGAAGAGATAAGAGTGAGGGAGTAGGTATTTATACAACTAAAGGGAAAAACATAAACTTTGGGACCACTTTCCTGAAATGGTACTTTTTTGGCTTTTAGCGTTTCGGCTCGTCCATAACGACGTAAGCCCGAAACGCTAACTCTTCTGATTCTTCGGGCAGGCTCCATATCGGGCAAGGATTTCGGGGTCATGTCGTGAAGGCTTGCCTTCCTTGGTACTTGAATCGGGCACTTCCCGTTGCTTTGCTCTGATATCCGTCCTTTAGGCATCCTCTTCTGGATCTTCACGCCGAGGTTCTCCTTTCGAGACTAAGCCGCTACTACTCGTCTAAATCGACCTCGTGTCATGATCCATGCTCGATATTACCGGCTCAATCTCCATTTGTGACCTCCCTCCTTGGTCTCTTCTTCAGATCATCCTAAGCACCTGAGAACACACTCCAAACATGCAAGACTATGCAAAAACCTAACCTAATGCATCTAACCCTAACATGAGTGAAAATATGATGCAAACTAAGATAAAAGTGCAAGAATGAAATCCTAACTATCATGAAACATGTACTAAAATCATGCAAATTACAGAGATATCACTTTCATGGATCACTACGTGATAGCGAGGTTAGGTTGTGAGACAGTAAAGAGACTTATACCACGACAGTGGATTCGTCCAGATCCTGAACTCTACGCTAAAGGATTAGCCTTATAGGAAGTAAATCTAACATCAAAGGAAAGATCTTTAACGTATTAGACCCGAAGAACCCCTTGTCCCTTGAACCGACTCTTATTTTCTTTTGCAAGTTCGTATCTTTAGCTATCATATTTTCAGTTCTTTAGCAATACTTAGTTTCAATACCTGTTTCCTGCTCTTTTATAATCTAAGTGATAGATTCTCACCATTTCACCCTTTTTAATCTCTCTTAGCTTGTAAAAGAATTCCATAAATGCAATACCTTGAAATCTCCCATCGGATTGATAAGACCCATAACCTATACTACATTCGGTTATAAGTAGTGGGTCATTGACTGAGTAGAACCCATAGAAATAGCTACTTATCAGGCGTGAGAATTGTTTATGGAAAAGCTCTGTCTCAAGTCACGTCATTTGCGAAGCCCTAGGGGTCTCCTTATATAAGCCTTCATGTCTTCATAGGTGGGCTTTGCGTTTTAAACTCGGGAAATATCAAATAAGTGAACACGGGCTCGGGATGGGCCGAAGTGCTCTGACCAGGTGTGGGTCGGCCACTGCTCGTCTGAACATCCCTGGCGCGGCCAGCCTTTTTCTGAGAGTGTGCCTGACAGACCTTCTTGCTTCCTTCATAACTTGAGATCCAATAGTGAGATTAAACTCAAACCACCTCGAGATGAAAGACAGCTGAAAAGGCTATCTTGTCTCCAAATATGAGCTTGATCTTGTGGTTGGAAGGTCTTCGTTTGATGTTGAACTTATGTCCCCGAGCACTTGTCCTGAAAGTTCCCGTTTTGCTCCAAAATGTATGATTTTTGTCCAATTCCCTGAAATGACTCCTAAGAATAGGAAACGTGGAAATCACTTTAAAACCGTTGAAAATCGGGTTAAAACACTTGTAAATGATCTTGAAATGATAGGTTTTAAGAGTAAAATATGAGTGTTATCATGAACTTCAACTTATCATCTTGGGGTTTGGTATGCATTGAACCTGATTCCTCTTCCAGCACTTTTAAGATAAGTTTGATCTAGAAAAATAAAGAGTCTAAGTCTAAGAACGGAAACTTGAGTTCCTGATAAGGACTATGAAGGGAGGTTATACTCATGAACCTGTTTCCTCACAAGGAACACAATTAGTGAGTGGCACCGTTTTTAAGCTAAGAAAAGAAAAGAAAGTCGATAGAACAAATAATATGATACCCTAGAAAAGTATGGAGAAATCGACTAAGGTAGAGAAAATAAGAGAGATTGCGCAAAGACTGTTTGTGTGTTCAGGAGCTTGGAAGGGAAAGAATCTATAAGTTCTTTGATCGATACTCCCTCGATGAGACCGCACGCTTAATTGATTTAATGGGTTAGCAGTGGAGAATCTGGATTTCTTTAAGGGGTTTGGACCTGATTTGGGAGATTGCTAAGTTTGTGGTAAGTACACTGAAATACTACCTAATGCTGGGTATGTGGTATGTGGATTCAAGAGTGTTGGTTCAATGTGGCGTTCCTAATGTTAACTGAATGTTTCTGTTTTCAAACCTCGACTATATACTTAGTTTCTGTTTTGCTTGAGGGCAAGCAAAAGCTAAGTCTGGGGGAGTATATATATCATGGTTTTTACCGGTTTTTGATCATGATATAAGTCTTATTTATAGAGTATTTTGGTCTTTTTAGAGTCATATTAGAGTCTTTGTAGGTTCAGGTACGTTTGAAACATAATAGGAGATTTTGAAGCATTCTGGAGCATTGTGGAAGAAGCTGCGAAGAGATGAAGTCAAGAGCCAGATTTTACCAAGGGTGTCGATCGACACTACTATTGGTGTCAATCGACAACAATCGTGTCAAGACGAAGTCGCGTGATTTTACAAGTTTTGAAGAAAAAACAAATTGCCCAGAAGTTTTCTTTATTTGCAAAAGTGTCACACTCGTGTTTTAACTCTTATTTAAGAATTTCATATCCTTTGTTTAGGCAAGACAAGTTTTATTTTAGATAGTTTTGTGGGAGATAGATCCTATACTCTGTTTTTGAGAGATTTTAAACCCCTTTATTTCTCTTCTTTATTATTTTATGCAAACTATTTTATTCATGATGTTTTCTTCATTCACAATGTCTGAGTAGTTTGCTAGTTAGGTTTTGCGTTATTCAAGGGTTGATGATAAGTTGTTAGAATTGAATTACTGTTGTGATTAATCTGCTTGTTCTTCATCTGGATTTGTGATTAATGCTTATTCTAGCTTCATGAACTACAATCTGATCATAGGTTGTTTAATAGATGCGAGAGTATTATTAAATCACCTGACCTAATTTTAGATGAGCAAAATACCTATTCGCAAAGAGATTTGGTTTAGGATTTTGTGAACATATCGAACCCGTTATTAATGCTTGTATGAATTGTTCGAATTTGCTAAGAGATTTGGAATTCTAGGGTTTAGATATAGATAATCTTCGCAGCGAGAGTTGGTTGATTTTATAATTGTATTTCGAGTTCTAGAACGGTTCTTAATAAATATCCTGACAATTTTCTATTCTGCAATTTGGAATCATACCTGCGAATTTCCCATAGCCTAGTGTCTCGTCTCCTGAATTTACGAAGTTTTAATTGCCTGCTTTCTTTTAATTCCATATTTGTTCTTAGCTTAATTTGAACTTAAAAATCTGCTGTGTCACTATCTAAATCCATGTGGATTCGATCCCTAAGTACTACGACTGATCTGTTAATTTGAGAGAGTAACTATAGGGTAAATTTGAGCCTATCAATTAAATGTTCTGGTGTTGTGACAATCTGTTCAAAAACATTTCTTTTATTTAAGAAGAATCATTATGTTTCTATTGACATCTTCCATTTCTCCCAATCATGTATTTTCTCACATTCTGATATGGACCTTGGATCTGGATCATCACTTTCATGATCAAGCTATTTATATACAGAAAAACAAATATTCCTTCAATATCTTTTATTTTATCTCTGATTCATAATTCTTCATTTTGGGCGTAGTTAATGGATATCTCATATTTTTTTGTTTAATTTTCATCTTCTGGAATTTCTTATATTTGTGGTTCTTCTGGAACTTTTTCATTTATATCTTCTTGAGATTTTCTTTAATTGGTTCTTCTCGAACATTTTTACTTTGTTCTCCCATATTCTATTTTTTCGGAGATTTTTATTTGTAGAACCCATCGGTCTCCCCCCTTTTCAACTGAACTATAGGTTCATTTGCTATGTTCCCAACAATTTGTTCTTCAGGAACGATAATTCTTGATGGAACATTCGCAGCAGGGATATATGATTTTGTCACCCTTGTTGTATATGTGAACGCATTTGGTAAGATGTTTGGCATATTTTGCAAATGTACAATTTTATGAACTTCAAGTTCGCATTGATTTATAGGAGGATCAAAGTGCAGTAAAGACGTTGTGCACCATATAACATCTTTTGAAATTTCTTTAATTCCTCCCCCTAACGCTGGAAATTTATCTTCATTAAAATGGCAATCAGCAAAACGCACCGTAAAACATATCACCAGTTTGTGGTTCTAGATACCGAATTATACTTGGTGATGTATAACCGATATATATTCCAAAACTTCTTTGTGGTCCCATTTTTGTTCTTTGCGGTGGAGCTATAGGAACATAAACAACACATCGAAAAACACGAAGATGAGATATATTTGGCTCCTGACCAGACACTAACTGTAACGGAGAATATTCATTATATGTATTTGGTTGTATCTGAAGAAGTGCCACAACATGCAAAATAGCATGACCCCATACATTAATTGGGATATTTGTTCTCTGTATTAATGGTCTTGCAAGTAATTGCATTTGTTTAATCAATGACTCAGACATGACATTTTGTGTATGAACATGCGGAACCGGATGTTCAACATTGATTTCTAAAGACATTCAATAGTCATTAAATGCTTGTGAAGTGAATTTACCAGCGTTATGCAATCTAAATCTCTTAATTGTATAATCAGGAAATTGTGCTTTTGACCTGATTATTTGGGTAATAAATCTTGTGAAACCCGTATTTCATGTTGTCAATAGATACACATAAGACCATCTACTGGATGTTTCAATTAATAACATAAAATATCTAAATGGACTGCATTGTGGATGGATCGGTCCACATATATCACCATATATTCATTCTAAAAATTATGGTGATTCATTCCCAACTTTGGCTGGTGATGGCCGAGTTATGAGTTTTCCTTGAGAACATGCATTACATAAAAATTCACCCGAATGTAAAATTTTTTTGTTTTTCAACAGATGACCATTAAAATTTTGCACGATCTTTCTCATCATAACTGAACCAGGATGCCCTACTCTTTCATGCCAAATTTTAAATGTACTAGTAAACTTCGGGTATACTGTAACATATGATTCAGTCATATTAATTTTTTTAAAATATATTCTGGAGGATAACATTTGAAATTCTTCCAATATATGTTTCCTCTCTAATGTAATGCAAATATATTCATGCTTTTTTTATTCATAGTCTCTACATGATATTCTTACAATATATGTTTTCTCTCTAACTTAACAAATTTATGTAAGACTTTAGAGAATATAATGCATCATTTATTTCAAACTTTGTTCCTCTTGACATTAAAAATTGACTCTTTCAGGGCACATAATAATTTTTTCATTACCAGGGATTGTGTTCACGCTTACGGCGCAATTTTTCATTTGGAGACAAGAGAACGTTTTATCTTTAATTATCTTGTGCGTTGTAGCACTGTCTGTCAGACATATATCTCAATCCCAAGTCTCAAATTCTGACATTCACTGAATTCAAAATATTTATAAAAGATGCATTAATGAATGTTAATCAAAAACAAAACACTTATATTATAACAATACTTATTTTAAAACTTATTTTTCAAGAAAATAAAAAGTTCATAAAATATTAAAAGCATTATATTTTTGTTTTTCATGTCTTCTTCAGGAAGACATCATATTACATCGATTTTTGGTCGCTTCGTTTCCGTTGATTCTTCTGGATCAACAAGAAATCTATAACATTAAGATGAGGGTCACCATGAAACGAAAGTTCTAGTTCACCAGAAGGAAAGTTGGTTTCACTTTCTTTCTCTTTTGCCTTCTGTGATTCTCGATACAGATCGGCTAAATGTTTGGGCGTACGACATGTACATGCCCAATGTCCCTTCTTACCGCATCTGTAACAAACAATTTCTTTTTTCATCTTAATTTCCCGGCCATCAACATTTTCTTTAAAATTCTTATTATTTTTTTCCATTGTTGAATCATTAGGACGGTATTCTCATCCTTGACCTCGTCCACGTCCATATCCATAACCTCGACCACGGTTTTGACCGCGTCCACGTCTACGTCTTTGCCAATTATTGTAGCTGGATGATGCAGCATTCACTTCTGATAATGGTGCAGATCCAGTTGGACGGCTATGATGGTTCGTCATCACGAGCTCGTTATTCTGCTCTGAAACAAGAAGTACATGCATCAACTCCGTATCACGAGTATATCCATTTGTCCGGTACTATTGTTGCATGACTACATTTCCAGGGTGAAATGTGGAGAGAGTTTTCTCAATCATATCATAATCACTTATAGTACAACGAGATTGATTGGGATTTACTTCCAAGCCGAAACTTGCAAGAAGTGAGAAACGCCTTTGACGTAAGTTTTCTAGAATTTTTTTTATCAATCTTCAATTTATACGATTTCTATGTAGTAATATTACAATCTAATTTTCAATTGCAGATTGAGAAATGCAAAGTCATTTGTACCATCTATTCTAATGATAACGACTACTCTTGGTATTATTTTGGGTGTGGCACGTGCCAAAAAAAGCTTGAACAAACGAAAAATGCATTAGCCAATTCCAAAAAGACTTACGCTAAACCAACATTCTACTTTTCTGCCTGTGAAAAAACAATTGAACACGTCGAGGCAAGGTATAATAAAAAACGTTGATTATAACTTATTTTATATAATATGGTTGAGCATTACTATACAAAATGGCTAGCAGCAATCAAATGTCTACCTTATATTTCTACCATTTCCATTTTTCAAGCAAGGTATTAGATAGTATAAATTTACATCATATGTTATTGCTGTAAGTTATATATACCCACTTATTAGGATGTTACTCTATATATAAGAATCTAAACATTTGTTGTTTTTACCTACATGTGTAAAAGTTCAAGTTGCATCTTTAGGTCTCAGACGACAAAGAAACATCAAAAATAATGTTGCTTGATACTGTTGCACAAGCAATTGTAGGAGTACCTGCATCTCAGCTTCTTGATGGTTCATTTGATGAGATATATGAAAATGCCACATCTTCTGTTACTTGCTGTATTTTCTTTAAAATGTTCAAATTGTATTATTGATAAACGAAATTATTTTTAAATATTCAGATTGAAGATCCAATGGATTTAACAGGAGCTATTTCTGCTTTGGTTGGACAGACTTACCAGTTTGAGTTTTGTATTGAAATGAAAAACGTATTCTATGGAATAGAGATATACAAGTGTTAAGGGTTAAGATAGGAGACAATGTAATCAAGAAAGAAACTGTAGCTGATCCAGGTAGCCAAATCACTAATGTTGTATCGATTGTATATGACGATGAGGTAAGAAAAATTCCTATCTTATTTGGGTTATTTTAATTATATCAACTTTTCATCTTTCTAAATTAAACACCTACAAATTTATGCTTTCAGCTTTCACTTATTGATTCAACATTTGAAGACTCTAAGGATATAATGAACATTCCATCTACAAAGCGCTTCTCATATTATGTTGAGGAGTTGGAGGACTTAACATCTACTTCGAAGAAGGTGTGCACTAAGACCATCTACATTGAGGTTTTTAAGAGGGATTCTCACAATAAAATAAAATATAATATAATAAAAAAAGATGAAAGAGAATGACAAGGGGTTCTCATTTGAGAACCTCTCATCAATTGTTGAGAACCTCATATCACACTAGTTCTTTTTTTTATTGGTTCAAATTTTATTTTTAACTTTAAATTTAAATATAAATTCAAATTACATTAAAATATTGATATTTTTTTTTAGAATCTCTTAAGGGTTCTCACCAATGCAAATCGTCTACGTCAATCAAAATTGAACAGCCCACAGATCTTAAGAAAGTGAAGTTTGCGGAGGTGAAAGAAAAGAATGAATGAAGGATGAAGAAATCTAAGAAAAAAAGTTTCTTATGATTTGAATTTAGTTCGGTGTTGGTTCTTGGAATCCGGTTTAATTTTGATTTTTATTTACTTTATGGTTTGCCAATTTAATTATCGTTTGTTGCTTTTATTTTCTTGGGTTTTAAACAGAGAGAGTTGCAGTAAAAGGCACTTTCCGAATTTTGGTTATAATAAAACATACTTTGCAGGAGAGAGACACTTTAGACACCTCAACAAATATTAATCCTATTCTACTTTTTTTTTTCTTTGTCATTAACCACTTTGCTTTCACGTTTGTTTCTTCTCTTTTTCTTCATATTGGTTTTCTTATTATTCTCACATCTAAAATCATCCATTAATTTATTACTTACATATTTCATCTTTCAATTGCCTCCCTTTTTTCAGATTGCAGTCAACGAAAATATTATCATTATAGTTTAATGTTTTATCATTTAGAAAATATTGACTTTAGTGGACTTTGTTATTTTAAATTACAAAGTTTTGTAATAAATTAATATTATCATTATAGGTTAATGTTTTTTTTGTAACAGTTAAGCTTTTTAGAAAAATTGACCAAATTTTTTGAAACCCAAGATGGCGCTTTTGAGAGCAGGGGATCTAAAGAATTTTCCGATAAACATAGATCCTGATAATTCTTGCAAGGTGGAAAGGATAGAGATGGAAGAGATTTGGGGATTAGTGAATTTAGATGATTGGAAACGGAGAAGGAGAAGGATTTGGGCGATTAGTGATTTCAGAGGATTGGAAACAGAGATGGAAAACAATTTTGCAATAGAAAAAAACGATCGGGAGAAAATTGTGATTGACGGCAAAACTTTATTTATTATAAGAAATAAAATATTTTCTAAAAAAAATTAAGAACAAGAGCGGACAATCGTGGTTGGTCGAGAAAGAGTTAAATGTACTAGGATTGGCCTCTGTCCTGGATCAGATTCGAAACATTTACAGTTGATAACAGTCAATGCCAAGGTGAGTGTCAACTTTTGATTGTATCTAATGAGCGTCTTAACACATAAAGAATGATGAGACAAACTGATCGTGCTGACTTATTACTCATTGAGGAAGCGATTTTTAGTGCACTTAAGAAGAAGAAGTTTATTTTGGTAATCGCTGGAGATATTGACTTCTTCTCTACCATTAAAATATTGTATGGTGATTACCTAGACGTAATGTTAGCAAGGAATGAGGTTTGCACTGCATAGATGCGTAATGTAGAAACAAAAGCTACGTGGATTTGAGAAAGTTTGTTGAATAGAGGTCCACCTTTGTGAAGGAGGAGGAGAGGAAGGCTGTGAAAGAGGAGGAGAAGACGGTTAAGAAGTATTTGGTGTTTTTAGAATGTTTATTTTCTCGAACTTTAATAATTTGAACTTTGTATGTATCTCTCTAACTTTCTACAATTATTATAATATCTTTTCAGTAAAAAAAAAAACAAGAGGGGACAATAAGGTCTTTTTAATTTTTAAAGTGCCTTAGTATTTGTAATTTTTTTTGTTGTTATCAAAGTTCAGGAAAGTGTCTTCCGTTGTAATATTCTCTTTTAAACATTACGATGTTGGTTTAAGACTTTTTATGCTTCATTTAAATTATAAATAAAATCAGAATAATTTATTCTCTAAGTCCTATGCTTTTATTATACTTTATTAGTTACAAGAAGGTAAAAGATTAAATATTGTTAATTTTTTTGACAATTTCTAGTTTTGTTCATGGCCCATATGTCAGATTCATGAAATACTACCTCAAACTTTTTCAGACTAGCATAATTTGTAATCTTCAGTGTGCTGTTTCAAAGTTTCATGCGGTACAATTTGAAAATATGTCTGATAAAATAGAAAACTCAAGGTAAAAATATCTTATTTTAAGTGATTAGAGAGCAAAGAGAAAAACAGACTTTTGACTACTTTGTTGTTTTATGCTGTTTTTTGTCATGTAACTTTTTGTTTTCTTACCATTTCTTAAATATTATGGTACATTTTACATGATTAAGAGGTAGACAATTAGAAGTAATGAAAAATTACTTTGTTTTTCTGCATCCAAGAGCATCAATCTTCTAATATTTTTTTTGTTGATTTTTAAAAACACAATTATTTTGAAACGTAACTATAATAAACCGGCTGAAAAATGTGGCAGGATTACTGGATTAACAACTTGTTTATTTTTAGTTCTCTTAATTCTGGGTTTATATTCAAATTATGTAAACCTATTTAATCTCTTTAATCAGAAAAACAACTTTACCTTCAAATGTTTTGGTTCTGCTTCTCTGATAATAGCTCCAAGAGGTATTATCCTGTGTTTTTGCTCCTTGTTGTAGATCATGTATGACACAGCATCCATTAAATTGTTTCGTCACAACCATTGTGTTCTCATGAAATACTCTTATATTTTGAGTATGTTGAGGAAATGAGTTTGACAAACTCATCATGCTGAAAAAACTTGAGATGGAGAGAAATACATTCTAATATGCACAAAATCTAAAAATATTTTGTTTGCTTTTTTCTCTTTTTGGTTAAGTTTTTTTTTATTAACAAAATTTCTTTTGTATGTAGCACAAAATAAAGAGCATAAAGACAGTTTACACAAATAATTTTTTCCTTTAAGGATTTTACAAGAGACATATTGCGATTTGTGCTTATCTACTTGATAAGTTGACATTTAAAGCTGGATATGAGAATGTAATTTTTGCAAGTTGTAAAAGAGAAAAACAGATATACATTCATATTATTGTTGAAAGTCAACCCATGAAAATCTCACGTTTTTGTTTTTTCATTTTTAGATTTGTAGGATGATGTGGAGAGACCATTGATTGTTGCAAACTCAAAGTTCGACATGTGGAGTGTATTCCCACAAAAAAAAAATAAAAAGGTAATTAATCTTGATTATGTATGTTTTATGTTTGTTTAATCATGGACAAAAGATTTATAATAATAATACTCACACATTTTTCCTTTCTTTCATATGAGTATAGTTTGAATTTTTTTATTTATTTGTGCACTTTTTTTGTGTGCACATATATAGTTTGGATTTTTTGGTAAAGATTCATTATGATATGTGAACACACTCAAAGTTGAGCCTCTTGTTTACAAGGCAATTGAAGAGTTTCAAATTTGTGAGTTGGATTTGATATTGTATTTCACATGCTATTTCTTTCTCGTGACTAAACCAAATAAATATATTGCTTTTTTGTCAAGGAAAATAAAAAACGGGTGATATCTTTCATGAGATCAATACAAGCAAGCTAACCACATATGTTAAAGAGCATGTACATAGTCTCACAGCTAAATTGTTTCTTACAGATGATGCTTCCATTACCTTAAAAATAATGGTACGTTTGGAAATCATTAAATTTTTTGGGTATTCAGTTTTCATCAAGTCAATATTTGGTTTTTGAATTAGTTTAGTATATATAATTTTGTTTTGCTTAGTGTAAATAGTTGAGTGAAGAGATGAGAGATGGCTATGTTAATCAGAAAGTACTAGTTTATCAACAAGCAAACAAGAAGGTAAGAGATTCCTTTTCGGAAACCAAAGATCTCGTTCAGTTGTGTAGACGTTTCTATGGATCTTGAACTTGATGTAGCCATGACCATCACGCGGTGGTGAATCCTCTCCGTCATAGTAGAAGTGTGCGGCGAGGGAAGATAGGAACTCACATGTCGAGAGCTTGTAAGCGGGATGGGTCATGGTGATGAACTTGGTCAATCCCATGTTCTTGAAGAGAGTTTGGAAATCCTCAAAGATCCCCAAGGGTCGAAGCGTCTGCTCATGCGGGTACTTCGTTGTTTTGAACCGCATACTCATGAATGCCTTGAGAAGTTCCTCGGGTGTTAGCTTCTTCCTTGGCACCTCTTGCGTGGCCTTTGATTTCCCTTTCGAAGCTCTCGTGGGAGCCTTATTTTTTGACCCAAGCACCAACTGTTCCTCCTCACTTCCAACCTCTCGGTCCTCAACCACTTTCTTCTTTCCTTAGCTCTTTGATGATCTTGCTTGATAGCTTGCTCCTTGTGTTGTTTGATCTCCCTTTTTTCTTCCAATTGTACCTATAGGAGAAACAAAACTTGTAGTGGGAGTAAGCAACTCATTTTGAACAACCAACAATATCAATTAGCAAGCAACAAACAAGATCAATGCCAAATTTTTGATTTTTTCCCCAAATTTCACACTTAGCAAAATTTTGGCAAATACAAAATTTCCAAGTTGTCCAAATTCGAGTGTTATCTATTGGCAATCCATAAGCATGGTTAATGCAAACTAATGCAAGTAAAAGCCCCAAAATCTAACAAGACTCAAGAGAGTAATTTAAATTTCGCACCATGAACCCTAAGTGTCAAATTTTTGAAAATTAACCATGGAAATCCTAATATAGCACTCGAAATCAACTCCCTAACCGTAATCAAGCAATGCCCAAATCATAAACAATCAATTCGAATACCCCAACACGAAATTTCCCAAAATTTTTACCATTAGAGCAAAAGATGAAAAACTCGGTTTTTAGGATTGTTTACCTCGTTAAAGAGCGAAGGAGTGAACAAAATTGACTTAGAATCAAGATGAGAACAATAAATCGAGCAAGAGTCACTTGGAATCATGAAAATTGCTTGAAAATTGAGAGAGAGAGCACCAACTCTCAATGGATAATCCTCTACAAGGCCTAGTGGTTGCCTAGGAAGCATCAACAAATGTGATGTGTGATTGATACTTCTTGATAGTAGTGATCCCAAAATTCTTGAACATCTCAAGGGATATCACATTGACACTTGAGCCAGAGTCACACAAGGCGTCATCAATCTTCAAGTCCCCAAGAGAACAAGAAATCAAAAACATTCCCGAATTTCCAAGCTTTGTGATAGCTTTGGGCTCCTTCCTTGTTGCTCTTGGTAGGTCTAGACCTTCAATCAGCTCCTCAACCTTCTCTATGTTGGCAAGCAAGTCCTTGAGGAACCTTATTTGACCCTTGATTTGGGACAAATTCTCCACCTTAGGCAAAGGTGCACCAACTTTCTACATACTCCCTCTAATGCTTGAGAGTAGCTTCATTTGTGCCTTTGTCAACACCGGTTAAGGAAAAGGGAGTGGTGGCTTGTAGACAAGGAGATCATAAGCCTCAGCTTCAGTCTTCTTAGCCACTTCTCTTTCCTTCTCAACAACTCTTGCTTGTGTAGAGATCACATCCTCATCAAGCTCTTCTTTACCCTATGGTTTAGCAACAACCAAATTGTCATTTTCAATGACCTCTGATAAACAAGTTTTTTACCGGTTCTTAATAAAAATCTAAAGTCTCTTTTTGCAGTTGTATTAATTTAGGTGTCAATCAACCCTTGGGGTGAAAGGTACTAAGAATACAAGAGTTCTATGAAGCTAAGCAGAATTCGGTTTAATTGGGGAACAATCCTAAACAAAATACTTACGGTTATCAAACAGACATGAAAACTATTTTAAAATCCCCACAGAAGGGTTATACAACTACTAGATAACTCCTAAACAATAAAACAACCGATATACTAATTTTATAAAATCCAAATATAAAACCGGATTAACTAGACAAATATAAGCTAAGTTACAAGATTTTCAAAAACTACTTCTAAAAATCAAACGGCTACCAAATTAATACCAGACAGAAAACAAAATTATAGACAATTTCTAAAATACTAAAAATAGCACAAACACGATTTTACAAATTTATAAAAACTCTATTGCATAATTAAGGTAATCTAGAGAATTTTAGAGAAAACAATTAACTTTGAACAGGGAGAAAATGATTTTTGGTCTTCAAATATTAAAAACAGATTCAAGGTTGGGATTCATTCTTAGGGAGGTTGAAAATTCGAACTTGGTTTTTGAAAACATATTTTTACACTTTTTAGTGCTATCTCTAAGCCTTAAGAAACCAAACTAGATTTACCCATGGTGTATAGTATAAATCCTTTCTTCACCCTTTCCTCCTAACCCATGATGTATGGTGGGAAGATAAGATGAAGAACATTAAGCATGGATCTTAAATAATGGCTTAACTAGCTCCCTAAACATCCATGGTGTATGGGAAAGGATGAGCTAGTCTCTTGGATTTGGTTTTAAGAGATTTCCTAAGTCTTGTTAGGAAAAGGAAATCCCTAGATTAAAGAGATATCCATCGAGAATCTCTAGAACTTAAAACCCCCAAATCCAAGAAAAGAATTAGATGAAGAACAAGAAAAAACCCAAAATCAAGTTTTCAACCCCCTTAATCATCACAACCCCAAACCTTGGTGGTTTACTCACAAATCATGTTCAAACCTCTCTTAAACATAAGTTTAGAGCTGATGAACATAATCGGTTTTTAACAAGAAGAAAAATTTGACATTAGAAAGACAAAGATACTTGAATCATATACAAAATACAAGAGTTTTAACAAAAGAAATAAACAAGAAACAAACAAGAACTATGAAGAACAAGCAAGAACAATGAAGAACAAATGAAGAACACTCAAAAACAATACAAGAACTATCTGTTTTCTCTCTCTCACGCCAAACTTACTTTTCCACAAAGTGATTCTCTCTTTTTTTATGATCCTTGGCTTATGGATTAGTGAATGCCTCCAAAATCCCTTTTCTCTTTGGTCAAGGAGAAATTATATGAAATTCTCCTACTTTCCCTAAAAGAAGGGCTGCTTGTCTTGTATGAGACTTTCATGCCAAGGTGGTCCCCTCACTAGAAGACAATCAGACAAGTTGGGGAAGATGTTGTACGTTTGACTTGGCCGATCGAGTCGTTCTGCTCGATCGTGGACTCGATCTGCGCTTGGTTCGGGCTGGCCACTCGATCGTCCAGTCGCTCTGTCATAGATCGACTCATCTTACTCGATCTGCCTCTCGATCTTGGCTGAATCGACTTGGTTTGGTCGATCTTCTTGTCGATTTCTCCTA
The DNA here is from genome assembly GCA_020283515.1 of Alliaria petiolata. Classification (NCBI taxonomy): domain Eukaryota; kingdom Viridiplantae; phylum Streptophyta; class Magnoliopsida; order Brassicales; family Brassicaceae; genus Alliaria; species Alliaria petiolata. The sequence continues at coordinate 71,886,890 of JAHZTW010000003.1, read as the reverse complement.
GATCGAGTCATTCTACTCGATTTGCTTCTCGATCTTGGCCCCTTTTGCTTTTGTCCGAGTTTTCCTTTGATTCATGCCAATTCCTAGGCTCTTCTTTCATCTTCTTGTCAATTCTCAGCATCCATCACAACTCCAAGTACTCTAAACAACCTGAAAATGATGCAAATATGCAAGAAACATGCAAATGCTAATGCAAAGTGTTCTAGGACTTAAAATGAGACAAATGATGCAAACTAGCCTATTATGAATGATGTATGCATGAAAACCTATTCTAAATGCATGCTAAATATGCGAAATATATGAGTATATCAACTCCCCCAAACTTACCTTTTACTTGCACTCAAGCAAACAAAATTCAAGCTAGGAAGAGATGATTAAAAATGGGGGCTCAAATCCAAAATTGTTTTTCAAATGTATTAATTCAACGGTCCTAGTTCTCAATTCTAGGATGCAGTACACAAGCATTTACTCAAAAGGACTTAGCCATAATCATCACATAACAATTTTCAAATCATGACTTGTTTATTCCAAGCAATCCAAGAATCCTAACCTTTAACATTCATTAAGAGCTCAAACCGTGAATCACACTTGTCCTTTTTAAAACCGAATACATTTGGCAAGGGACAAGGTTATGAGATAAAAATGATCTCATTCAAGTGGGTATTCCAAGCATTGGTTTCTCTCAAAAAGGTTTGAACTTATGCATAATGCTAAAGGTAAAAGGCAATGTATGCATACATGACTAGACTCACATCTACCCAAGTATACTAACAATGATTCTAATCCCTTTCTCATTCATTTTTTTCTTTTCCAAGCTCACTCACCCTCTAGAGACTACCCAAATAAACAAGGCTAGACACGCCAAGTATAAACCCACAAGAACTCCATCAAATCATTCATTTTTAGGGAAACTTTTTCAACCTTGCATATAGCGAGCGGTTTGGTCACACAAATAATAGCTCTTTTCTTTCTTTAGATAGCCCTCTTCTAAATTTTTTTCTTTTATGCATTTGGCCTCTAGGACTCTTTTTCTTTTCTTTTAACTTGAGCTTTTTCATAATTCAATCCAAAACGAACCACTTAGAACTATGTATCCCTTTTTCATTCATTCCCTTAACACCTTCTCATTTTCAAAACCGTGAACTCCCAATCACAAATCAAGCCTAAAACTAGCTTCAATATGCAAGCTAGCATCATTATGAGAGCCTAAACATGTCGCCCTAAACCTAACACTTTATGCCAAGTTCAAACAGAAAATAAGGCCTCACAATTTGCAATCTCACAAGAATTTTGGCTTGAAATAAGGCAAGGGTCAAGGTGTGGTATTCTATTTAGGCTTACAAGAGAGTGGTGAAGTGAATAAGAAAGCCTAAATATTTTTTTGTAATCCATGTATTCTTTTCCAAATGCACAAGTATGATAATTAGATGTTCATGTTAAGGTTCAGATTTATAGGTAAGGATTCAATTCATGTTTGTTTCAACTTTAAGCACCGAAAATCAAGTCAAATGATCCAAGGATGGTTAGAACTTAATTTAAAAGTTGTGCAAAGCATCAAAGAATTACTAACTAGGGCCTTGAACCAATACATGAGCTTAAAACACTTTTCACATGAATTTTATATCATTGCCCCCTATGCATATGAATGATGCAACCTATATGATAAAAAATCTAGACTCAATCCTACAATTTTTACAATGCAAATGCAAGCTATATGAATATTTGTTTTGAAATTTTTAAGAATTTTTCTGATTTTTTTTATTTTTCTATGCAATTTTTTTATGTTATGCATGAATACTCAAAGATGTAAAAACAAAATAAGATCCAAATAAAAATATGTCAAAGCACACATTCTTCCCCAAGCTTGAATGACAACGTCTCGGTGTCAAACAAATTCAAGAGGAGACAAAAAAAACTTCAAAGTAAAAAAAGAAAAATGCATGTTATTTATAAAGGTTGGAGTTTCGGTACCTTGGAGCTAGAGATGGCCAGAGCTTGAGGTTGCTCCGGTCCTCCTGCTCTTTCTTGCTGTGTCATGGAGTACTCCCTTGTCCTTGCTCCTGGCTGGACGGTCTTGGAGAGAAGGACGTCCAGCCTGATAATCTTGGGGCTCACGGATTTCTATCCCTCCGATTGAGTGTCGTCCCACCGTCTCGGCTACTTGTTCAGCTTCATCACTCAAGGTCATTTCTGAAGAGCTTCTCCCTTGGAGAACTTTGACCTTCTTCACCAGCTTCTTGATCATCTTGCCTTGCCATTTGTTTACTTTGCGCTGAATCTCCACAACTGAGGCAAGGAACTTTTCGGCCTTGGTGCGCGGCTCATAGTCCAACTTCGGGAGCTCAAAGCTTGAGGGCATTTCAGCATCCGTGGGAGGAGATTTCAGGGATGATTGGGCAGGCTGGGGTGCTGTTGCCATGCTTCCAAGAGGCGCATAACACTCCTCATCAGTAGGCAAGAACTCGATGTTGCCGACTCTATTAGCTAGAGTTTCCCCCGGGTTTGGTAAGATGCAGGTCTTCTTCTTACGGTTCTCATTGTTGAACAAGTATGCGTAGTAGCCTGGAGCTGGAGTAGGTCCCAAGGAATCCGTGTTGGTCATGTAGACCTGATCCATGTATGCACGCTCCGCGCAAGGTACAAATTCCGCAAGAGGTACTCCTGTTTGTACGAACAGTGGCGTGAGGAATCCACCTATGAGTGCTGAAGTTGCCTTGCACTTAATGACCCAAGCCTTGTACTTGACCAAGGATGTGGCCAGGATGCACCCATAATTCACGTCGTCTCCAAGATCATCCACCATCGGTTCATCACTCATCTCGCTATTGCATAAAACGTTTTTAACTCCTTGGAAAAGGAAGCATAGCTCGTTCTTGGTGACTGTTGCTGTCGTGGATCTCCCACTGAAGGTGTTGGCTAGCAGCTTGAGAGTGTATCTTAACAAGGGATTTCGCACCTTCATGATTTTGGCGGTGTTGGACTTGTAGTCTCCATCGCTAATCAAGTCTCATAGATCGCTTGCGGATTTGAATTGTGGGAACTCCACAAGGTTGGCTGCAGCTTGAGACCGTAAGCTTGGCATAGCTCAGGGACAGAGAGACGGTAGGCTTGCTTCTTTATCTTGAACGTGACAAGGCCCTCGGATGGAGTTTGAATACTCGGATCTTCATATGCGAAATCCAAGGTGGAGAGGAAGTCTAGCGTGGCTTCGGGGTAAGTAGGACAATCCATCCATGAAAGGCATGCAAGACCCATGTCTTTGAGCAGCTCATCAAACCCCTCCAACAATCCTAGATTTTGCAAGAACTCCCTACTTGCAAATTTAGTGGGTTCAAACCGCAACCTCTCTAGCCACCTCTTAGTTTTCTTCTCTTCTTTGCTCCACTTAACCGTTTCTTCAACCACTTGCTGTGTCTCTTCTTGTGCAGCCATAGCTCTGCTTCTCTTCCTTGGTGCAATAGTACCTGGAATCCAAAATCTCAAAGAGAAGATGAGTATAGATGACGGCAAAGAGTGAAAAACAATATCAAGAGATTATGGCCTTATAAAAATTTTCGCTCAAGTCCTAGATTTTTGGGAAAAGTTTAGGTTTTATCAATAAATATTAGATGAAAATCTCTTGAGATATGGCTAAATCAAGAAAATTTCCTAATATCTAGATATTTATAAAAATTAATCCTTATCCCTAGCAAATATCATTCAACCATGCAATTTAAAAAAGAAATTTCCCAAAATCCAAATATGCCATGTAAAAATTCGAAATACTTTTGAAAGTTGATGAGAATAAGATGCTCTTCTTCTTCACAAAACCAGAAAAACTCACACTCTCTCTCTCTATTAATGAAAAATCGGTTTTGTATCTAAGGAATGAGAGAGTGGGTGTGGGGTTTATAAAAAAGAAATATCTTGGACAAGCATGCAAGTGTGAATTTAAAATTGTGCTCAAAGCACATTTATCTATGGTCAAGGGAGCCTGCTTTGACTACAATTCAATTTTAAAAGTGAGAGGGAAGGAGAAAGAGGGGGAAATTTGAAAACTCACCTTGGCGCGAGATCGAGTGAAATGGGTCGATCTATCACTCGATCTCACGCCCATTTTTCTGTGTTCGAGTTGCTAGCTCGATTGGGTGCTCGATCTGGATTGAATCGAGTGTTGGATCATCTAAGGCCCTCGTTTCCAGGTTGTTTTTGTCGTGATCGAGTGTACTGGTCGATCATTTGATCAATCTTGGCTCCACGGTCGAGTAATTCCACTCGATCTTTTAGTCGATCGTATGCCTTTGCTCCTCCTCTTCTTTTCCTTGTCATTTCTACGAACATGTTCTTTGGTTCTTACTTCCTTGTACCTACACACTTAAAGTAGAAAGCATAAATTTGAAACAAAAATATGTACAATGATAGTCATGGGATTGCCTCCCAAGCGCGCTTGTTTTAAGTCTCTAAGCTTGACTTTACTTGGTTAGGCTAGTGAAGGGTCATGGAGAGGCAATGTGGTGCTCTCTTTTCTGCAGTCACTCGCCATGTAGGGCTTGACTCTATGCCCATTCACTGTGAAATGCTCTCCATTTATCCCAACCAAAGTTATAGCTCCATATGGTAATACTTCTCTTATCTCAAATGGCCCGGACCACCTAGACTTGAGCTTCCCGGGAAACAGATTCAATCTTGAGTTGTAAAGTAGAACCATGCTTCCCTCTTTGAGCTCCTTGTGCACCAGCTTCTTGTCATGCAAAGCTTTGATCCTTTCCTTGTAAATTTTGGCGCTCTCATAGGCATCCATCCTTATCTCATCAAGCTCTTGAAGTAGTACCAAACTTTTCTCTTCGGCGGTCTTGAGATTGTAGTTGAGTTGTTTCACAGCCCAAAGAGCTTTGTGTTCTAACTCCACAGGAAGGTGACACGACTTGCCATAGAAGAGGTTAAAAGGCATGGTTCCAATGAGAGTTTTGTAGGCTGTTCTATACGCCCATAGAGCGTCATCAAGCTTGATGGACCAATCCTTCCTAGTGACTCCCAAGGTCCTCTCTAGTATAGTCTTGATTTGTCTATTTGAAACCTCCACTTGGCCACTTGTTTGGGGGTGATAGGGCGTGACCACCTTGTTCTTAACACCATGTTTTCTCAAGAGACTTTCAAAAATCTTGTTGATGAAGTGGCTGCCTCCATCACTAATCACCACTTTAGGAACTCCAAATCTTGGGAAGATGATTGTCTTGAAGAGTTTAACCACCACCTTTGAATCGTTTGTTGGTGAGGCTATGGCTTCCACCCACTTAGACACATAGTCTACTGCCACAAGAATGTACTTGTTGCCATATGATGATGGAAATGGTCCCATAAAATCGATTCCCCACACGTCAAAGATCTCCACTTTAAAGATTGATGCTTGATAAGGCTCATGTTTTACCCAAATAATCAACTACTGCAAGTGCACAGCAATGCAGTTGAAGTATAAGGGGTATCGAATCCCAAGGGAAGTGAAAGCTACACTAAGGTTTCTAAGTTCGAATTATGCTAGGTCGGATTATATGAAATTAAAACTAAGCAATTAAACAAGTAAATAAATCGGATTTTAGATGGATTAAAGTTCAGGAGACTAAGGCGTTAGGCAATGATAATTATCAGGTTGAATCCAAGAATGCAGAATCTAAGTTTATTAGGGATTTATTAAGAACTGTCTAGAACTCGAATCACTAAGTTAAAACCAATCAACTCTCGTTGCAGAAGTTATCTATGCCTAAATCCCTAAATCCCAAATCTCTTTGCGAATTTAAACAATTAAGACAAGCAATAAGAACATGTTCGATTTGTTCACAAAATACCTAAACCAAATCTCTTTGCGAATAGATATTTTGCTCACCTATGATTAGTTCAAGTTACTAATAATGCTCTCACATCTATTAAATAACTTAAGGTTTGATTTCTAAGTGATCAATTCAGAATATCAAGTTAAGCACAAATCAAGGTGAAGAACCAATTGATTTCCTTAAAAAGTTCTAATGATTCTACAAACTCTTCATCAACCCTAAATCACCCTAACATAACTAGCAAACTACTCAAACATAATTATGCAAACACAAATCATGGCTGAAATAAATTGCATAAAAAGAATAGAGAATGATACAAGGGTTCGAAATCTGGCTCAGATGAGTTAGAATTGTCTCCCCAAAAGCACAGGATCAATCTCTCTCTAAGTCTCAAAAACAGAAAAATAATGATAAGGTGTTTGGCTAAACAATGCCTGAAAACTATTTATAGAAGGGGATTTTTCGTACAGGGGCAGACTTGTAATTTCTTCAAACTTGCTCTCTTTCCTTTCTGGATGGAAATCGTGAAACTTGGCCGACCTTGTCGGATTCTGGGTTCCCTCTCTGATGATTCATCAGATCGGAAGTTTCCTCGCCGTTTGAAATATGATGATACCGCTGGAGTACGTTGATCCGCTCGTGAGCTGTCTTGAGGGTTCGATGAGTCGCGCTTGTGATTGGGTCGAAATGGTAACGATCCGCTTCGTAGAGAGGGAAACTGAGGCGACCCGACCCGGTAATCATACCGCGGCCAGTCCGTCCTAACAACCTACGGCCAACTTACACACTTATGCGGAATTTTAAACTTTTCTCATTAACTTCAATAACAATTCGATTCTCAAAACAGTCATTCTCATTGCATAATTCTTTCAAATTCCAAAGTACAACGAGGTTCATAAAATAAATCTAAGACTAACTTAGCCAAATTCGATTAAGTATGAAATAACACCAAAGCCAATAACCAAAACAACACTTAGACGTTTAAAACCCCCAAACCCAATCCTAAATCCACTCCTTTCTTCACTGCCTTCGAGTCCGCATTCAGGACTAACGGTCCTAGACAACATCTTTACCTGCACACTCAACACATAAGAGAGGCATAAGCATTATCATAAATGATTAGTGAGTACGGTCATCCCGTAACACCTTAGCCAGCAAATAATCACGCTTTCATGCTAACAATTCTAACACGATATCAACACACTTAGCAAGCAAGCAATCAATCAACCAATACGCATGACCATCTAGCCTAACTCTGACCCTCTAGTCTTATGGACTCGGTTTCCTCCTTAGCGTGAATCACACATCACCTAAAACAGAGAAAACGATCCTGCCTCGGCCACAAGCTAGCTAAACAATCACATAATCTCACGGTCACCAAACCGTAACACCATCACATAAACATTGACCTTGCTAAGCATAAAACCCTACTTACACAAGCGATCAATACATATCAAAATCCCTAGCAATCTTTCAATCCATAGATGCTAGCCACAGTCACGCACTCACCTTAGACAATCAAACGAACGGTTTTAGTCGAAGGAAACTCGGTGATAACTCGAACAAAAACAAAGATAGTCGGACACCAACGTGCTCCCTCGGCTATCGCTACGACTCGTACCGCGAGATCCAACCCCCTATCGGCTATCTCACGAACCGTACACTTTTCCTCGAACCAAACTCTGAATCCCCTCGGAAACAGACCAAAACACACGGATTAGTCGAACAACTCTCGACAAAATCCTAACACAAACAAAGATATCCGAGCACTTACCGAAGCTATCGGCCGGAATCAAGTGCTCTCGACTATCTCTCGATCCAATCCGAAAACCTTCGGATAACTTCGATCCTTCCTCGGTAAAACGCCTACCCTCTATCGAATCTCTCGATCAGAATTCGCAGAACTCTCACGGAAAACTCGATCTCTTGATGATCTCACAATCTCTCGGGAAAACTCTCTTTCTCTCGAGTGATTGCGCGGATGCCCGAGAAAAATCGCATAAAACTCCTTATATACGAGAAACCCCAGGGATAAACCGCCTATCCTAGCGTGTTTTCCATTTTCTCTCGGCTAGAATCGGTTTGTTTTAAGTTTCTCTTGGCTAACCGATCAAACTTTCCTTTTCTCTCGGCAGTTTCCCAAACCGCTCGGCCAAACTCGAGAAATCCTATTCCGACTAGGAAAACTCTAATTTTTCTTCGGCCAACTCAAGGCCCACGGCCCATTCTCAACACTTAGCCGTTTTTCCACAATTTCCCTTGGTCACGACCCTTAACCTCACGTACGCGCTAACACGTACCACGGTATGGTACCACCCTCGTTCCACGTACGTACTACGTACGTACCGCAGACATACCACGATCGTACCTCGGTCCTGTTCTTACGTACCAAAATGACGAACCTCCATCGTACCAAACTTATATACAGCGACCCAAATCATAATTACTGGTTACGGATGCTACAACTCTCCCCCACTTAGTTTGGATTCGTCCTCGAATCCGGCTCCTCTTCCGGAAGCTTCTCAAACCATTTAGGGAACTTTGTACTCATCTTTGCCTCTTTTTCCCTAGTCGTTTGCTCATCGCCGTTACAATCCCAAACGACCTTGATCATCTTGACCACTTTACCACGCTTGACTTTTTGCTTCCGGCCAACCACACGGATCGGTCTACCTTCCAAGGTCAGATCCTCTTGCAAATCCTGCGGTTATATGCTTTCTCAGCTGTGACACGTGAACTCATGTGTACCTTCGTCCCAAACTCTTTCTGAAACTCTTTCCAGAACCGTGAAGCGAACTTCGGATCACGATCGGACACTATACTCACTGGCACACCATGCAGTTTCACGATCTCATCCACGTATAGCTCTACTAGCTTAGGCACTCCATCCGTCTTTCTCATAGGTAAGAAATGAGCAGAATTGGTCAATCGATCCACGATGACCCAAATCGCGTCATGCTTATTCTTAGTCTTCGGTAAACCCATCACAAAGTCCATTGTGATCATATCCCATTTCCATTCCGGCATTGGTAATGTTTGCAACAAACCACTCGGAAACTGATTCTCGGCCTTAATCAACTGGCACGTCGGACAACTAGCCACCCACTNCGCTTGACTTTTTGCTTCCGGCCAACCACACGGATCGGTCTACCTTCCAAGGTCAGATCCTCTTGCAAATCCTGCGGTTATATGCTTTCTCAGCTGTGACACGTGAACTCATGTGTACCTTCGTCCCAAACTCTTTCTGAAACTCTTTCCAGAACCGTGAAGCGAACTTCGGATCACGATCGGACACTATACTCACTGGCACACCATGCAGTTTCACGATCTCATCCACGTATAGCTCTACTAGCTTAGGCACTCCATCCGTCTTTCTCATAGGTAAGAAATGAGCAGAATTGGTCAATCGATCCACGATGACCCAAATCGCGTCATGCTTATTCTTAGTCTTCGGTAAACCCATCACAAAGTCCATTGTGATCATATCCCATTTCCATTCCGGCATTGGTAATGTTTGCAACAAACCACTCGGAAACTGATTCTCGGCCTTAATCAACTGGCACGTCGGACAACTAGCCACCCACTTGGCCACGTCCCGCTTCATCCCGACCCAATGATAATACCTTTTCAGGTTGCGGTACATCTTGGTCATTCCCGGATGAACAGAAAACCTAGACTGATGTGCTTCCTTAAGGATCTCTTCCTTTAACTCTTTCACGTTAGGAACACATACTCGGCCATTCAAAACAATCGTCCCATTGTTTGAAGTTTGATACTCGGTCTTGTCAGCTTTTGACATCTTAATCAGATTTTCATCCTCCTCTTGAGCTAACCGGATCCTTGTTAACAAGTCAGCCTGATCCGCAGCTCCCAAACCTAACGGTTATGTATCCTCAGTCAGAACGTTCAGCCTTAAAGTCCTTAGGAGATTCACAACTCCTTCCACGTCCTTCGCAGACGATACACTAGCCCGTCTCCGGCTTAATGCATCAGCAACGAGATTAGCCTTCCCCGGATGATAAGCTATCTCCAGATCGTAGTCAGCGACTAACTCCATCCATCTCCGTTGCCTCAGATTCAGTTCAGGTTGAGTGAAGATGTACTTCAAACTCTTATGATCGGTAAAGACCTGAACCTTCCCACCATACAAGTAAGATCACCATATCTTTAAAGCAAAGACCACAGCCGGCATCTCCAAGTCATGTGTAGGATAATTCACCTCATGCTTCCTTAGCTGTCTTGACGCATATGCAATCACATTCCCGTGCTGCATTAGGACACAACCTAGTCCCTTCCCACAAGCGTCCGTGTACACCACATACGGCTCGTCCGACTCAGGTAGAGCCAACACTGGTGCACTTGTGAGCATTCCTTTCAACCTCAAGAAACACTCTTCACACTCGGCTGTCCACACGAACTCAACATCCTTACCAGTCAGACGCGTCATCGGCTGAGCCATACTTGCAAAGCCTTTTACAAAACGCCTGTAGTAGCCAGCCAATCCTAGAAAACTTCTTATTTCTGTGGCATTCTCAGGTCTTGGCCATTCCGCAATGGATTTGATCTTTTCAGGATCCACGGACACTCCCTTGTCCGAAACAATGTGACCCAAGAACCCGATGTGCCGCTGCCAAAAGCTACACTTGCTCAGCTTGGCAAACAACTTCTGCTCACACAACTTCCCTAGAACAATCCTCAAATGCTTCTCATGTTCTTCCGGACTCTTCGAGTATACTAGGATGTCGTCTATGAAATAAATCACAAACTCATCCAAGTACTCTCGGAACACGCCATTCATCAACGTCATGAATGCAGCTGGCGCATTCGTCAAACCAAACGGCATGACCACGAACTCGTAATGACCATACCTTGTCCGAAAGGCAGTCATCCTCACGTCCGGTTCGTCTATTGGTATCTGATGGTACCCAGACGCCAAATCAATCTTTGAGAACCAAGTAGCACCCCTGAGCTGGTCCAACAACTCGTCTATCCTTGGAAGTGGATACTTGTTCTTCACCGTAACACGGTTCAACCCTCGGTAATCGATGCAAAGCCTGAAGCTCCCATCCTTCTTCTTTACGAACAGAACTGGTGCGCCCCATGGTGAACTGCTTGGCCTTACAAATCCCTTGTCCAAAAGATCAGCCAGTTGCTTTTTCAGTTCAGCCATCTCGGCCGGAGCCATACGGTAAGGTGCCTTAGACACTGGAGCAGTTCCCGGCTCAAGTTCAATCGTGAACGGATCTGAACGAGCTGGTGGCATCCCGGACAAGGCTTGAAAAACGTCCTCAAACTCTTGTACCACTGGAATGTCTCCTATCTCCACGTCTGGCCCAACCTCTTCTGTAGATATCGTCGCTAGATATGCCTCACATCCCTTCTCCAGCATCTTCTCTGCTTGTATTGCCGACATAACCAAGCTAACAGAAGTCGGTCTAACTCCTTGGTAAACTAGAACTTCTCCATCCCTTTCGAACTTCACCCTTCCTCGGTGACAATCCAAATGCGCTTTGTGCTTACCGAGCCAATCCATTCCTAGGATGACATCGTAAGACTTGACCTCACAAATCACTAAGTCTGCTGGCATATCCACTTCGCCAATCCAGACTGACACGTTTCGGACCGTCCCTAGTGAGAACATCACTTGGCCTCCAGCCGCTCTCACTAGTCCGAATTCTTCTCCGGGTTCCTTTTGGAATCCTCCTTTTCCAATCATTCCTGGGTTAACAAAA
>JAHZTW010000003.1:71859363-71869376 GCA_020283515.1 Alliaria petiolata | reverse complement strand
CTTGCTAGCAATTCCTTAATTGCTCATATCATTGCAATATTTAAGGTATCAATCCATCTTGAGAGATGATTCACTAAGAATGCAAAGTCTAGTTTAAGCTAAGCTAAAATGGATAAATTCAAGTCACAAACAAGTATTAAAAGCGAGCTACTCACTAATCATGTTTAAGCCCATCAAATCAAAGATTAGAGAGAGACTAAACATAATTAGAGAAGATAAACAAGAAATCTAAGAAAGATATTGCATTAAAATCAAATCCAAAGCATAAACAAGGTTTTTGCAAAAAACGGCTAAGAGTTAATGCTAAGAACAAGAGATAAAAAGATACTTAGAAAAATTAGGTATAAAGAGTATTTATAGGGGGACCCATGAAAAGAAGGAAAAAGAGTTCGTCTGGGGTTGGATCGACGTGTTCGTCGATCTGCTTCGTCGATCCAACACACAAAATAAAAATGGATCGACGACTCATCGATCCTGTACGTCGATCCGGTTCGTGGTCTTGGCTCCTGGTTCGGCGTGGTACGTCGATCTGGTACGTCGATCCGACTCCCTGGAAATCTAGATCGACGAGACTACGTCGATCCATCTCATCGATCCATGCCCCTGGAAATCTGGATCTGCGTGGCTCGTCGATCCATCTCGTCGATACGTGTCCCTGGAAATCTGGATCGGCGAGCTTCGTCGATCTTCTTCGTCGATCTGCTGCCAAAAATCTTCTTCCTTCATCTCTTTGTTGCTTCTTGTCCCTCCAAGTGGTGTGCATCAATCTCCAAGTCCATCCTCAACTCCCAAGCGTCCTTTTCACCTAAAAAGATCCCAAAACATGCAAAGAACTATGCAAAACATGCAAGAACACTATATGTATGCTAGAATGATGTAAAATATACACATATCAGTCGGATCCTCAGCTGGTCGGGAAGAGGCGCCTCTGCGTCTGGTAACGGGAGCAGTCCTAAGCTTGTTCGGACTGGGGTGAAATGCGAGGCGGCCTGGATCGGTTGTAATGTGAGTGAGGTCTCTGTCAGGTAACTGCACCAAACACTGCACTCTCTGCTCGTCGCTGAAGGCCCACATCCTCTCTGCCTTCACCCAATGAGCTCTCTTCAAGTACTCCATATCAACCAAGGCACTCGATGTATCAATGGTGCAGCTGGAAGGGTCTATCCTGCAGTGCTGGAAGATCGGAGTGAGAAGACTTCCTATAGTCTCGGGCTTGGTCTTCGTCCCGATGAAAGGCTTCGTCTTCAAGGAAGCCAAGTGATGAGCAAATACCGCGCCAAGGTTTGTGTTATCTGGCGCGTCTGAATCCTCATAGATCTCAGACCAAAGACCGCGATATAGCAATACCAACTCAGACACGCGCATCTTCCCTGGCTCATGCTTACACAGAAGTGTAGTAGAGAATAGGCGGACCAAGTAGCGCAAAGTAGGATGGCGAATGTTTGTCTAAGTGGAGGTCTTAGAGTCATACCTCCCATTCCCGAAGTGTGACCAGAAATCCTGGTTGTCTGGAAGCTGCGTCAGAAGAGAGACTCCTGTGGCATGCTCATCCGCGAACCAATAGATCCGCAAAGGTCTGGAAGTGAAATGCGGTAGCGGATCCCGCGGATTAGGAAGGTCAATGTGCCTTCCAAAGCATTCCAGACTATCTCGTTCCGGTAGTAGACGCGAGCTGTGGCGATGAACTGGCATACTAGATCCGGATATAGGTCATACTGCCGTGTCGCAATAGTGCCCATCCCAATTCTGTTCATCAGCTGCAAGACGTCGTCTTTGATGCCTAGCTCCCTCATCGTCTTCTCACAAGAAAAACGAGTTGGAGCGATCTTCACTCGCAGCCACGCATTGTAGAATAGCGTGTAATAATCGTCTCAAGCCTCGTCCATGCCTCGAAGAGTACACAGGTCCTTTGCGACCTCTTTGCCGGTGAGTCTTCCCAACGCCGTGTAACTCGAATCTTTGCTTTTTCAGGCTTAGGCCACGGAGGAAGAGAATGAATCACTGCATCACTAGCAGTCCTTGAAGCTGAGGGGTCATCATCTCTTGTTCTCTTAGGCATCTGCAATGAAAAGGAAAACAAAATCAAAACCAAAATCCAAGAAATGAAGCACAAGTCGTCACTTCAGGTCGGGTGTCGATCGACACCATGCGTGGATTTCGAATCCGAACCAGAAATCACGATTGTAACTTCATGCAACAATAATTAGCATTCTTAACAATCCCTATATCATCAATTGACCAAGTCTAGACCATAAAACCCAAAGAAAAATCTAAATTCGCAAAATGCATCATCAATTTCCAAAAATGTCAAAAATTTCAAATTATGCAATTTAGAGTATGAAAACAGTTGGGGAATGATCTAAAGCATGTTATACAACCTAAACAAGCATCATTCAACAAAGAAACCAAGCTAAATAAGTTGAATTCGAAAATTTTCACCCTAGGTCGAAAATGAAATTGAGAGATTTGAAAAACATACCTTAGTAGATCGAATGAATTGACAATGGATAATGAAAGAGTGATGAAATCCGCACGGATTAGAGTTTTGAATCTCTCAATTTGGTTAAGAAATGAAGATTTGTGATTTTGGGGGAAAATCTCTCTAACTTTCGGGTTTTGGAATTGTGAGAAGAAAAAGACTAAGTGTCGAGTTTTGAAGACTTACCTGCGTTCCCGAGTGGTGTCGATCGACACTGAACATGATCGAGCTCTCCTTCTTTTTTTATATATATATATTTTTTTTTTTTTATGTAAAAGCCAAAATTATTAGTAAAACCAAAAGCTAAAATGAAAAATAAACTAAGTACCTATCAGTGGGTTGCCTCCCACTTAGCGCTCGTTTAACGTCAATAGCTTGACTGTTCTCGCGATTTAGGCGTTGGGTGCATCATCCAAAGACACAATGTATCCTTCTGGAATCTCGGCTTGAGCCCAATAATGTTTCACTCTCTGCCCATTCACTGTGAACTCCTCTCCTTTGAAGTTTGTCAAGACAATTGCTCCATATGGTCGAACCTCTTTGATGGTAAAAGGACCTGACCAACGTGAACGCAATTTGCCAGGAAACAATTGCAAACGAGAGTTATACGGAAGTACCTGGTCATTTGGTTCGAATTGTCTGGAGACAATCGTTTTGTCATGATATACATTTGTCCTTTCCTTGTAGAGCTTTGAGTTCTCATAGGCGTGATGGCGCAATTCGTCGAGCTCATTTAGCTGTATTAGACGCCTTTCTGCAGCTGGCTTCAAGTCAAAATTCATCTTCTTGATAGCCCAATGCGCCTTGTATTCCAACTCCACTGGAAGATGGCAAGCTTTGCCATATAGTAGCTGGAAAGGTGTAGTCCCAAGTGGCGTTTTGTAGGCAGTCCTGTAAGCCCAAAGTGCATCATCCAGCTTCGCAGCCCAATCCTTCCTTGTATTTCCCACTGTCTTCTCCAGAATTTGCTTGATTTGCCTGTTGGAGACTTCCACTTGTCCACTCGTTTGGGGATGATACGGAGTAGCCACACGATGTTGAACACCATGCTTCTTCAGTAGCTTGTTGAAAACCTTGTTGATAAAGTGAGAACCACCATCACTAATAACAATCCGAGGCACTCCGAATCTTGGGAAAATGATGTTCTGGAATAGCTTGAGAACCACAGCAGCATCATTGGTCTTGGAGGCAATTGCTTCCACCCACTTAGAGACATAGTCTACAGCCACCAAGATGTATTGCATTCCATAAGATGGAGGAAAAGGCCCATGAAATCAATGCCCCAACAATCAAAGACCTCCACTTAAGGGATGAAGTTCTGTGGCATCTCATGTCGCTTGCCGATCTTTCCTCTCCTTTGAAAAACATCACATTGAGTGATGAACAGCTGCGCATCCTTGAACATAGTAGGCCACCAAAATCCTGCTTGAAGAACTTTGGATACTCTCTTGAAGGTTGCGAAATGTCCAGCATACTCGAAACCATGACAATGGAATAGCACATCACGGACCTCACTCTCTGCAATTCATGTTTTGTAAACATTGTCTGAACAATGCTTGTACAAGTGAGGTTCATCCCAATAGTATCTTCTGAGTTCCCTTGTGAAGTTTTTCTTCTCATAGTTCTTGAGATGTTTAGGCTCAATGTCAGCAGCAAGGTAGTTCACAATGTCAGCATACCATGGTCGATTCGCATCATTAATGGCAAAGATTGGCTGTCGAAACACTTCGTCCAAGATCCTGCGAAGTGAAGTTCGCGTCGGGTGTCGATCGACACCATATGTGTCGATCGACACTCAAGCACATGAGTTGTCAATCTTCAATTTTTCGGACTGAGTGTCGATCGACACTAGGCTCGTCTGCTCCGAACTCACAGCGTGGAAACTACTCTCAACGAAGTAAACATTCTCCTCAGGCTGAAAATCATCAATTGGCACGTAATCTTCGATCCTGATCCTTGAGAGATAATCAGCTACTCCATTCTCAACTCCTTTCTTGTGCTTAACTTCAATGTCAAACTCTTGGAGAAGTAGAATCCATCTTAGCAACCTTGGCTTTGCATCTTTCTTCTGCATCAAGTACTTCAATGCAGAATGATCTGTGTGAACAATCACCTTTGAGCCAACAAGATACTGGCGAAATTTCTCAAAGGCAAAGACCACATCTAGCAATTCCTTCTCCGTAGTTGCATAATTCTTTTGAGCTTCATCCAACGTCCTGCTGGCATAATAAATGGCGTGAAGCTTCTTGTCCTTCTTCTGTCCTAGAATCGCTCCTACTGCGAAGTCACTGGCGTCACACATCACCTCGAAAGGCAAATCCCAGACTGGAGGTTGAACTATTGGAGCACTCACTAAGGCTTGCTGGATCTGTTCAAAGGCTGAAAGATATTCTGCAGTGAACTCGAATTTCACATCTTTGCAGAGAAGAGCAGTGAGTGGTCTTGCAATCTTGCTGAAGTCCTTGATGAATCTTCTGTAGAACCCAGCATGACCCAAAAAACTCCTCACTGGCTTCACAGAATCAGGTGCTTGCAAAGTCGTCATCACTTCAATCTTGTCGCGATCCACTACAATTCCTTCTGCTGAAACCTTGTGTCCAAGTACAATCCCATCTGTGACCATGAAATGACACTTTTCCCAGTTCAGGACTAAGTGCTTTTCTTCACACCGCTGCAACACCGCGCATAAGTTATCCATGCAGTCTTTGAAAGATGACCCATAAACAGAGAAGTCATCCATAAAGACCTCCATAAACTTCTCAATAATGTCTGTGAAGATGGACATCATGCATCGTTGAAAGATCGCAGGAGCATTACAAAGTCCAAATGGCATTCTGCGATATGCAAATGTACCATAATGACATGTAAACATGGTCTTCTCCTGATCATCTGGATGGATAGAAATCTGGAAGAACCCTGAATAGCCATCAAGAAAACAGTAGTAGGGATGATTCGCCAATCTTTCCAGCATCTGATCGATGAAAGGCAAAGGAAAGTGATCCTTTCTGGTCGCGGCATTCAGCTTCCTGTAGTCTATGCACATCCTGTGTCCAGTCACAGTCCTTGTAGGAATCAGCTCATTCTTCTCGTTCTTCACTACTGTGACTCCTCCTTTCTTAGGAACCACGTGAACCGGACTGACCCAAGCACTGTTTGAAATGGGATAGATGATCTCAGCTTCTAAGAGCTTCATGATCTCCTTCTTCACTACTTTCTTCAGGTTCGGATTCAGCCTTCTTTGATGTTCAATTGATGACTTTGTCTCATCCTCAAGGTGAATCCGATGCATGCACAAGTCTGGTGCGATACCTGAAATATCATCAAGAGAATAGCCAAGAGCTTTGCGATACTTGCGCAACTTGCTTAGCAATAAAGTGAGCTCTGTATTGTTTAAGGAAGCATTCACAATGACAGGATAAGTTTAATTAGCACCAAGAAATGCGTAACTTAGCCCGACAGGGAGCTGTTTAAGCTCAACTTTAGGTGCTTTAGCCTCACTCCAATCGGCATGTGTGGCTGCTGTCGTTGTGCTCGCAGGGTGTCGATCGACACTGGTTGGTGTCGATCGACACAAGTTCTCCTGAGCGACTAGTTGCATGACTTGCTCACTTGCGTCCATCATCTTCGCGTATCCAGCAGCTGCATCACCCAAATACTCAATGTCCTTTGTGGAAGTGGTCAATGCTTGCTCCAAAGGGTCTGTAGGGTGGTCCTCTTGGAATATTTCTTCAGCAAGGTTGGTGAGTGAATCGACATAGAAGGTTTGTCCATGAATTGTTGGTCTCTTCATCAGCTTCTCCATGTCGAAATTCATCACCAAGTCACCAATGTTCAGCGCGATCATGCCCTTCCTCACGTCAATGATTGCTCCAGCTGTAGCCAAGAGTGGTTAACCAAGTATGAGAGGGTCTTTGGGTTCCTCATCATAAGCTAATACCACAAAGTCTGTGGGAATCAAACAATCTCCCACTTTGATAGGAACATCTTCCAAAACACCTTCAGGGATTCTGACAGAACGATAAGCAAGGACTAGGGAGATTCTTGTGGCATTGAAGTCTGTCATATCCAGCCTAAGAGCAACTGAAAGAGGCATCAAGTTGACACTTGAGCCTAAATCGCATAGAAATCTCCCAAACTTGTCTGAAAAGATGGAGCAATCTAGAACAAAGCTTCCTGGATCGGAGAGTTTCTCTAGAAGCCTGTTCTGAATGACAGCACTAACTTGCTCTGATATCATCATCACTCCTTCCTCCATATCCATGTTCTTTGTCATCATCCACTTCAAGTATCTCTTTATCACTAGAGTAGTTCTAATGGCATCCATCAAAGGAATTTCAACCACTAGTCTATCCATGATAGCCTTGCATCTAGCGTCAAGCAGCTCCTTCTTAGACTTCTTTGGTATCAAGGGGAAAGGGATCTTTGGTTTGTAAACCCTTTATGCTGCAACCTTTGTTGTTGTAAGCTAATATGGTGTAGTTCGTATTGAGCTTCGATCGACACCAGGAGGTGTCGATCGACACTTGCATCTGAAGTCGAATCCTTCGCGTCGAGTTCGTCTGATTTGTCGTGAATCTTCATGGGTGTCGATCGACACTGGCTCCGCATCATCATCTACATCTTCAAGCTCCTCGAATTCTTCTGTGCTAAATCCTCTCCTTTGCACAGGTTGAAGGGTCTTTCCACTCCTCAATGTGACAGCGTTCACATGGCGTTTGGGATTGGTATCTGTCTTCTCTGGAAGGAATCCTTCTTGCCTGTTAACAGCTTCTGCAGTTTGAGCAACTTGAACATCCAGCTTCTTCATGTGAGAGTTTATGCTCTCTATCTTTCCATTCAGGTCCTGGTACAGTGAATCAATCTTCCCATTGAAATTCATTGTCATCTTCTGCTGTCCTTCCAAGATCTGCTCTAGCATAGCCTCTATTTTGTTGTCTTGAGCTGGATGTTTCTGGTAAGAAGAGGTTCCATAGCTCCTTGTGTAACAGTTGTTGTTGTTCTGGATTGGGAGCTTTTGAGTATAACCAGAAGAGTTATGATTTCCTGTGAAGGAGCTCTTCTGATAGTTCCCATTGAAGCTCTTATTCCCTTGCTGGTTCCCAAACCTTTGACCTTGAAAGCCTCCTCCGTTGATGTAGTTGACATCCTCTTCTTCACATTCTTCACTAGGCTCGAGTGTCTCCATTTCATTAGCAAAGTGGACCTGCTTCTTGCCCACCAAAAGATCCAGCTTCCTGTTGACCTCAGCAATTTGGCTTCCTCCATCTGTACCAGCTTGTTGTCTCCTTTCAAAGTCTGCGTTCTTGGTGCTGTTACAGGAAGCCAAATTTTCTAAAAGCACCACCGCGTCAGCTGGGTATCTGGTGTGTGAAGTTGCCATTGCTTGCAGTGTCTAAAGCCATCTGGTATCTCCAATCGATCCCTCGGTAAAAGATACCGATAAGCTGCGGCTCGCTGAAACCGTGGTGAGGGCAGTCTCTTTGGTAAGCCTTGAATCGCACCCAAGAAGCCTTGAATGCTTCAATGGGTCCTTGGGAGAATGTGGTGATCTTTGTCCTCAGCTACTCTGATCTCGCGTCATCAAAGAAATTGCATAAGAATGCATTCTTTGTATCTTCCCAAGTGGTCAAGGATCCTGGATCAAGCTGCTTCAGCCAATATGATGCATCTCCAGCAAGCGAGTAAGAAAACAGAAAAATAATGATAAGGTGTTTGGCTAAACAATGCCTGAAAACTATTTATAGAAGGGGATTTTTTTGTCCAGGGGCAGACTTGTAATTTCTTCAAACTTGCTCTCTTTCCTTTTTCTGATGGAAATCGTGAAACTTGGCCGACATTGATTGGTGTCGATCGACACAAGTTGTGTCAATCGATACCTTGCTCGTAAATCCACTCTCTTGACTTCATCACTTAAGCTGCTTCTCCAAACTGCTCCAGAAAATGCTAGAATCTTTTATTTAGTTTCAAATGCTCTCCACCCTGTAAAGACTCAAATAGGACTCGAAAAATAACAAAAGACTCTATGAAAACACTTATATCATGGTGCAAAAACCAGTAAAAACCATGATATATCAGTGCTTGTGGCATTTTGTTTCTTTTGGTGATGTTCCCGGCTCTTTGGCATGCTTCACATGACTTGATGAATTCATGTGCATCTTTGAAGAGTGTAGGCCACCAAAACCCAGCTTGGAGAACTTTTGTAGCAGTCTTGAAACTCGCAAAATGACCCCCATATGTCATACCGTGGCAATGGAGAAGTATATCTCTCGCCTCTTCTCTTGTGACACATCTTCGGTATAGGCTGTCCACGCACCTTCTGTATACGTAAGGGTCATCCCAAAAGTAGTGTGAGACGTCCCTCATAAATTTCTTCTTGTGGTACCGGTCCAAATGAGTAGGCTCTTCTCCACAAGCTAAGAAGTTAACAATATATGCATACCAAGGGAGATCCTCTTCCCTTAGACTCAAAACTTCTTCAAGCTTCTCTTCTAGCCTTGCACACACCACGGTATTGACCATCATAAGTTGCTCTTCAGGGAGTGAGTCATCTAGAAGTAAGATTTCTTTCACCCTCATCCTAGAAAGATGATCCGCCACACCATTCTCTATGCCTTTCTTATCTTTGATCTCCATATCAGATTCTTGCAAGAGAAGGATCCATCTCAAGAGTCTTGGCTTGGTGTCTTTCTTTGAGTAGATGTACCTCAGTGCTGCGTGATCAGTGTATACAATCACCTTAGAACCCACCAAGTATGACCAGAACTTCTCAAATGCAAAGACAACCGCTAGGAGCTCCTTTTCGGTGGTTGCATATTTTACTTGTGTATCGTCCAAGGTGCTGATATACTCATATTTTCTATAAATTTATCATACATTTATAATAAGTTTTCATCCATATTTCATTTATAATTAAGTATAATCATAGTATTTAATCATTTATAGGATTTAGAACATTTGCATTTTCTTTTGTATATATGCATCATTTCAGGTTATTCTATGGATTTGGCGACAATGTGATATGTCTATATTTTGCATCCATTTAGTATAAGTTTCTCATCATTTAGGAGTCTAATATAGCATCATATTGTTGCATTGTATCATTTAGAGTCCTACAGTGTATTTGTATAGTCTTTGCATATTGTGGTGCATTTGGAGTATTGATCAGGTGATAAAGATGCTATGGAGGCATGAATGGAGTTGGAGAAGGATGGCATAGCAAAGGAAGGGCAAGAAATCATCAAGAGGAGGAAGAGAAGCAGCCAAATTAGAAGCAAAAGTCTTGAAGAAGCATATTGAGCATTTAGAGGCGCAAAATGTATGTGTCCGGACGAAGGCCTTGTACTTAGATTCAGACTCTGATGCCTTCTTAAGAGTTGAAGAGAACCCAATGCGCTTTCTTGTGCCGTTGGAATCAAGTCATTTGGACTCCTGGTTAGAAAGTTACAACGATTTTAATTTGGATCGACGAGTTAGATCGACGAGCTCGTCGAACCAAACCTCCAGGAGCATGGATCGACGAAACAGATCGACGAAG
>JAHZTW010000003.1:71831648-71855923 GCA_020283515.1 Alliaria petiolata | reverse complement strand
CGAAAATGACTTAGCTTTACTTTGCTCTTGCATTCTTAGTATCTTTCAACACCTAGGCTGGATTGACACCTCACATACTACAATGACATGTGTGTTTGAGGATTGAGTTAAGTCATCAAAATCCTTACATCAATTGGCGCCGTTGCCGGATTTGGAGCTTAGTATAGACTAGGTTTTTATTTTTCATTTTGGTTACTAACTTTCTTTCAAGTGTTTGTTCTTTTTACAAGGCACAATCACAAGGGAGAAATCATGGATTCAGATATAGCTTCAATGTTTGAGGCTTTATTAGCGAATCAAGAGAGAACGATGGCTTCGAACCCCACAATCCACCACGGTTTTGAAAGCTCATCCACTTCTCAAGGAGGACTCATGGATGAACAATCTGCTCAAGATGATGAGTATGGATACGGTGAGGGATACCAATCTTGGGACATGGAGTATGAACAAGGAGCAGCCTATTCTTCCCACATCTCTAATGAGGAAGAAACTCTCAACATGATGAGGTTAATTTTGGAAGGGCAAGAAGAGCTTAATGAGAGAATTGACATGCTTGACTCTACACTAGCCTCTCATGCTCCATGTCCAAGAGTTGCTGCAACACCACATGAGGAGTCCATCAACACCGAAATCACACAAGGGAATGAGGAACAAGAGGATGAAGCTCAAACCAATGATGAACTCCAACAAGAAGCTGACGAAAAAGAACTTACAGCTCTTCTTGGATATATTTTTGATTAAAATCTTGAGCAAAGATTTGAAGACCCTTGTGAAGACTTTTCGGTTGTTGAATGCATGGAGGATGCTAGTGAAAGCTCATTTGTTGAGAAAGAGCTCTCCACCAAGGCAGAAACACACGTGCAACTCATTCCCAAAGAGAAGACAAAGGAGAGTCCCATTGAAGTAGCCTCCAAGGAGGGTAAAGAAGAAGAAACCCCAATGGAACAACCCACTGCCATGTACCTCGGTTTAACCCTAACCAAAGAAGAGAGCATTTGGGATCCATGGCAGTTACCCTATGAGGAGATAAGAATGCACACATTTATGGGATGGTTCTATGATGAGTATGAGCCTGGTGATCCAAGCCTCAACATGTCAAGCTAGAGACCTTAAACAAAGCGCACTTGGGAGGCACTCCCATGACTATCTTTTTCCTTAAAATTTATTCTTCTTTTTCTGTACTATATTATGCTTCTTAGTGTGTATGAGCAGGACCAAGGGAGCTGAAGATTCAAAAGCACGGATATAAAACCAGCTCGAACCACAACACAGCCCAAGGTACACCATTCTAAAACCTTGTATATATCATGCATTTTTGGATTTTTGATTTTCTTTTTTCTTGTTGATGGTCTCTCTTGAACTTTTATTACACAAGGAACTGTGTAATTTAAGTTTGGGGGAGAGGTTGAGAGATTGAATTTTGTTTTTTTTGTTTTCTTATTTTCCCTTTAAGCATATTTGAGTCTTCATGCATAACATAAAAAAATTGCATAGAAAAATAAAAAAACAAAATCAGAAAAACTCTTAAAAAATTTCAAAAAATTTCATTTAGCTTGCATTTGCATTGTCAAATATTGTAGGATTGAGTCTAGATTTTTTATCATATAGGTTGCATCATTCATATGCATAGGGGGGCAATGATGAAAGTTTTTCCTTAAAAAGTGTTTTAAGCTCATGTGTTGATTCAAGACCCTAGTTAGTAGTTCTTTGATGCTTTTCACAACTTCGAAATTAAGTTCTAACCATACTTGGACCATTTGATTCGATTTTCTTGGCTTAAAGTTGAAACAAGCTTGAATTGAACCCTTTCCTAAAAATCGGAACCTTAACATGAAAATCTAATTATCATACTTGTGCATTTTGGGAAAGAATACATGGATTACAAAAATATTTAGGATTTCTTATTCACTTCACCACTCTCTTGTAAGCCTAAATAGAATTTCACACCTTGACCTTTACCTTATTTCAAGCCAAATTTCTTGTGTGATTGCAAATTGTGAGGCCTTATTTTCTGTTTGAACTTGGCATAAAGTGTTAGGTTTAGGGCGACATGCTTAGGCTCTCATAATGATGCTAGCTTTGCATATTGAAGCTAGTTTTAGGCTTGATTTGGGATTGGGAGTTCACTGTTTGAAAATGAGAAGGTGTTAAGAGAATGAATGAAAAAGGAATATATAGTTCTAAGTGGTTGGTCTTGGATTATAGTATGAAAAAGCTCAAGTTAAAAGAAAAGAAAAAGAGTCCTAGAGGCCAAATGCATAAAAGAAAAATTTTAGAAGAGGGCTATCTAAATAAAGAAAAGAGCTATTATTTGTGTGACCAAACCGCTAGCTATAAGCAAGGTTGAAAAAGTTTCCCTAAAAGTGAATGAATTGATGGAGTTCTTGTGGGTTTATACTTGGCGTGTCTAGCCTTGTTGATTTGGGTAGTATCTAGAGGGTCAGTGAGCTTGGAAAATAAAAAAAAGAATGAGAGAGGGATTAGGATCATTGTTAGTATACTTGGGTAGATGTGAGTATAGTCATGTATGCATGCATTGCCTTTTACCTTTAGCATTATGTATAAGTTCAAACCTTTTTGAGAGAAACCAATGCTACGAGTACCCACTTGAATGAGATCATTTTTTTATCTCATAACCTTGTCCCTCACCAAATGTATTCGGTTTTAAAAGCACAAGTGTGATTCACGGTTTAAGCTCTAAATTAATGTTAAAGGTTATGATTCTTGGATTGCTTGGAATAAACAAATCATGATTTGAATTTAGTTATGTGATGATTATGGCTAAGTCCTTTTGAGTAAATTCTTGTGTACTGCATCCTAGAATTGAGAACTAGGACCTTTGAATTGATACATTTGAAAAACACTTTTGGATTTGAGCCCCCGTTTTTAATCATCTCTTCCTATCTTGAATTTTGTTTGCATGAGGGCAAGCAAAAGGCAAGTTTGGGGGAGTTGATATACTCATATTTTCTATATATTTATCATACATTTATAATAATTTTTCATCCATATTTCATTTATAATTAAGTATAATCATAGTATTTAATCATTTATAGGATTTAGAACATTTGCATTAGCATTTGCATTTTCTTTTGTATATATGCATCATTTCAGGTTATTCTATGGATTTGGCGACAATGTGGAAGCTGAAAACATAAGATGATGAGCTAGGAACAAGTAGAGAAGAGTAAGAAGCAAACTGATGTCATCTGACTTGCTGTACTCAGATGTTGCAACCGATTCAAGTCCATGCCACCTAAAGCGACTTAAAGATCAGACCCTACAAAGACTTTCCATTCCGATTCAGCCTCCTCAATCCTCATAAACCTCATAGAAATTGAGTTACCTTTCGTTCAGAGGTTGTTTCACTCCATTATGGTCAGTGGTTCAGAAGATACGGCTATTTAAGTGACAACATGTATGTCTGGAAGTTTGGCGACCAATTTCGTTAACTGAAAGATCAGCTCGTATGAAGGGTTTTGATTGCGATTTAGCCTCGACGTTCTTCAAGAAATTCTTAGGAAATTGGGTTAGCTTTCATTTGGAGGTGATTTCAAGTCAAACGGTGCAGTAGTTCAAAAGATACAGATCGATCAATGCATGTACCCGAACCAAAAGATACCATTTGCAAGTTGCTCCAAAAAAGTGTTTATGCTTTAGTAAAAGTGGGATTAGATAGGTCCCTTGTTCCTTGCCCCTTGTCCCTTGCCCCTTGACCCCTCTTTTAAGGCCAAGAGCCATGTTTAAAACTCTATATAAGGAGTGTGTGTGTGCTTGTAATAATCATTCAAGTTTTCAATCAACTCTTCTTAGTCTAAATAAATCAAGAAAAACTCTTATTCTCTCTTTAAAGTCTTCTTAGTGTTCTTGTAAGTTTTCTCTAGTTCTTGAACATTCTTAAATACTCTTAGTTTTTATTAGTTACTTATTGTTTTACTCTTTAAGAAAACTCTTTTATTTGTATTCTAATGTCAAGTCTTTCTTCTTAATTCTCGTTTTACTCTTTGTAAAAACTCTTTTATTTTGATTCTAATGTCAAGTCTTTCTTCTTAATTCTCGTTTTACTCTTTGTAAAAACTCTTTTATTTTGATTCTAATGTCAAGTCTTTCTGCTTAATTCTTGTTTTACTCTTTGTGAAAACTCTTTTATTTTTATTATATATATCAAGTATTTTCTAGCATCAAGTCTTTCTTCTTAATTTCATCGATTATATTCATCAGCTCTAAACTTATGTTTAAGAGAGGTTTGAACATGACTTGTGAGTAATTCTTTTGGATTTAAGGATGAGGTGATTAGGAAGGTTTTAAAGGTTGAATCTTGGTATTTTCTTGCTCTTCATCTAATTCTCTTCTTGGATTTGGATGGCTTAGAGCCCAGAGACTCTTGAGAAAGATCTCTTTGATTCAAGGGATTTCCTTATCTCAAAAAGACTTAGGAAATCCCCTAAAACCAAATCCAAGATACTAATCTTTCCCTTCCCATACACCATGGATGTGAGGGGGGTTAGTAAGGCCAATATTTAAGATATTTGCTTTATGCTTTTCATCCTTTCTTTCCACCAAACATCATGGGTTAGGAGGAAAGGATGAAGAAGGGATTTATACCACGCACCATGGATAAATCTAGACCCAAGCTTCTTAAGGCCTAGAGATAGCTCATTTAGAAATGTATAGATTTACTTGCTATTAAACTTTATCCTTTCTTGTTTTGGGGCATCAAATTCTTAAAGACCTTGAGAGAGGCTTTATGATCAAAGAGATTTCCTTTTTCTCATAAGAACTTGGGAAATCTCTTATGCCCAAACCAAGAGGCTTGTATGCCTTAATGACCATGAGAGTGGTATTGTAAGGGCTAGTTAGGTCATGTTAAAGATTCGTGCTTAAGCTCCATCAACCATTATTTTCCACCAAAAACCATGGGTTTGGAGAGAATGAATGATGAGAGGATCTTATCTTATCCACAAACCATGGAAAAATTGCTTCTTAGGCCTAAGGATAGCACATTTAGAAATGTGTAGATTTACTTTTTAAAAACCAAGATCGAACCTTTATCTTCCCTAAGCATGAACCTCATCCTTGAATCTTTTATTTTTCATATAAGTAGTTTTAAAAGCTTTCTCTTTTAGATTTAAAGTTTGCTCTTTTCATTTTGCTAGAAATAGCCTTATTTATCTGCTTTTAGTTTTCGAATTTTATAAATCAGTAATTTTGCATTTTAAATTCCTAGAAGTAGTTTTCTAGTTAGTTAACATCCCAGTAGGGATTTTAAAATAGTTTTCGTAATTATTTAGTAGTTGCAAGTAGTTTATTTTAATTTGTTTCCCATTAAATCCAAAAATGACTTAGCTTTACTTTGCTCTTGCATTCTTAGTATCTTTCAACACCTAGGCTGGATTGACACCTCACATACTACAATGACATGTGTGTTTGAGGATTGAGTTAAGTCATCAAAATCCTTACATCAGGTGCGGCTAGCATAGTAGATAACATGCAACCTCTTGTCTTTCCTCTTCCCCAAGACAGCTTCTACAACATAGTTACTAGCGTCACACATGATCTCAAAAGGAAAGTCCCAATCCGGAGCTTGGACTATTGGTGCGGTTACTAGCGCTCCTTTAATGGTTTTGAAGATGAAATCAGCTTCCTTGCATAGTAGTCTTGTGAGGGGACGTGCTAGCTTGAAGAAATCTTTGATAAACCTTCTGTAGAAGCCGGCATGCCCCAAGAAACTTCATATGCCTTTCACGTTAGTCGGAGGCGCCAAAGTGAGCATCACATCCACCTTTGCTCTATCCACCTCAATGCCTTTTCCTGAGATCTTTTGACCAAGGACAATCCCCTCTGTTACCATGAAGTGGCATTTCTCCCAATTGAGCACGAGATTGGTCTCCTCACACATCTTGAGTACCCTGCATAAATTAGACAAAAAAACAACCAAAGGAAGAGCCATACACGGAGAAATCATCCATGAATACCTCAACCATCTCCACAATCAAATCAGAAAATACAGACATCATGCATCTTTGAAATGTAGCAGGAGCATTACACAAACCAAAAGGCATTCTCCTATATGCATAAGTTCCATAAGGACAAGTGAATGTTGTCTTTTCTTGATCATTTGGGTGAATTGGGATTTGAAAGAAGCTACTATAACCGTCTAGAAAACAGTAATAGGGGTGGTTGGCTAATCTTTCTAGCATTTGATCAATGAATGGCAGTGGGAAGTGGTCTTTCCTAGTGGCTTTGTTGAGTTTCCTATAGTCAATGCACATCCTATGGCGGGTTATAACTCTAGTAGGAATTAACTATCTTAGGTACCACATGGACTGGAGAGACCCACGTGCTATCACTGATAGGGTATATCACGCCAGCCTCTAAGAGTTTTAGGATTTATTTCTTAATCACTTCTTTCAAGTTAGGATTCAAGCGCCTTTGGTGTTATATTGAAGAAGTGTTCTCATCATCTAAATGAATCCTATGAGTACAAAGTAATGGTGAAAGGCCTTTGATGTCACTTAGAGAATACCCAATGGCTTTCCTATACTTTCTCAATTCCCTAAGGAGAGTGTCTAACTCATCATCATTCAGATTGTCATTAACAATGTCCGGGTATGTGTCATTTGTACCTAAGAAAGCATACCTCAGCCCATTTGGGAGTTGCTTGAGGTCCACCTTTGGAGCAAGAAGCTCGCTCCACTCCTCTCCTTGGCTTGTGTTGAGGCTACTGTCCTCTTCATTTCCTCTTAAGCCAGCATCAATTCCAAAAGCAGGACGTTCCATATCCAGCTCCAAGTAGGCGTCTTCCTCTTCTTTCAAAACCTTGCCTGAGTCTAGTAGTTTGGCATACTCTTGTGTCTCCTCATTAAGATACCCAATCTCTCCACATTCTGTGGTCAAGTCTAACAGAAGGTTATCCTCTTGGCTTAGTTCTTCAAGCAATTCATCAGCCAAAAGATCCATAGCCTCTATGTAGAAGACTTGACCATCAATCGTCGGTTTCTTCAAAACCTCATTGATATCGAAGTTAAGCTTAATGTCCTTTCCCAAGTGCAACGAAATCTTGTCATTCTTGACGTCTATTATGGCTCCAGCAGTTGCCCAAAACGGTCTTCCAAGGATCAGAGGATCATTGGGTTCTTCACTCATCTTAAGAACAACAAAATCCGTGGGGACACTCACATTGCTTATCCTCACGGGTAGGTCTTCAAGCATTCCTACCGGGAGTCTTACACTTCTGTCAGCCAAGATCAATGAGATCCTGCATTTCTTAAACTTGGTGAAGCCTAGCTTCTTTGCAATGGAGTAGGGCATTAGGTTAATGCTTGCCCCTAAGTCGCACAAACAATTGTTAAACTTCAACGGCCCTAGCGCACAAGGTATGGTGAATGAGCTTGGGTCTCCAAGCTTCTTTGGTGCAATCTCTTTGTGGATGATTGCACTGCACTCTTGACTCAACACCATGACTTCTTGACAACCTTTAGCTGTCTTGGCAAGCGTGTCTTTCAGGAACTTTGCATATTTCAGCACCATGGCCAAGCAATCAAGCAACGGCAATTTGAGCTCAACATTTCTCAAATGTTTTTTAAACAAGGCTCTGTGCTTCTCAATCAGCTGCTTCTTGAAGCGTCCAGGGAAGGGGAGCTTTGGTTTGTAAGGTGGAGGCACGAAAATATTTTTTTCTTTGCTTGTTTCCCCACTTCTTTTTCCAAAACCGCTTCTTTTCCTTTTCTTACCCTTTCAATGTAGACATTGTCAAAGGTGATCTCTTGATCATTTGAAAGATCACTCCCCTCTTCTTGAATGACAATATCCTCATTGTCTTTAGCTGTAGACCGTGGTGCTACCTCCTTTCCACTCCTTAGATTGATGACATGTGCATACTCCTTTGGATTTGCTTCACATTGGCCGGGTAAAGTACCTTGGCCGCTTGTACTAGCTTTTCCTTTCTCCAGCTGACGAATTTTGTTGTTGATGTTGCTGATCTGTGTACAGACCTCAGTAAGGGAGGAGTCCAGCCGGTTGTTCATAGCAACAAATTTTTGATCGTTAGACGCTTGGCCTTGGAGAAGTTGTTGGAACATTGCTTGTACCGAATCTTGAGTTGGCGCTGGAGTTTGTTGCTGCTGAGGCACGAAACCAGGAAGGTACGGTTTGTTCCCTTGCTGTTGGTGTCCTTGGTAGGGTCCTTGTCTTTTCCCTTGATACCCACCGTTTTGTTGGAATCCACCTTTCTTGTATGGTACAAACGGTTTGCCTTGATTTGCTTGTTGTGGAGGGTACACTTGGTCCTCTGGATTGTCCACATTTGTGCTTATGTAAGACAAGTTGTTGTTGTTGTTGTTGTGGCCTTGATACATTGGAGCATATCCCTGTGGCTTAGGATAGTCTTGGCCAGCAACCCAATTCGCTTCTTGAAACTCCTCCTCATTCCTTTCTTGGAACAAATCCGCAGCTTCACCAACAAAGTGCACATGTTTTTGGCCAGCAAGCATCAGGTTGTCAATTTTCTCACGGAGTGACTTTATCTCCTTCTTGTGTGCCTCCAGGTCAAGACCTCTTGGTGCACGGTCATAGTCCTCAGAATAATTACCGTCACTCAAAGCCAAGTTTTCTATCAGCTCCATGCCGTGTTGCACATCTTGTCCAAGGAAGTTTCCTTTGCTTGCCGTGTCAAGTAGCATGCAAATTTTTGGTAAGGCTCCACGATATATTGTGCTCAGAAGTGTCTCTTCAGTGAAGCCATGGTGAGGACACTGAATTGTGTAGTCTTTGAACCGCTCCATTTCTTCACTAAAGCTCTCATTGTGCCTTTGTGTGAAACCGTTTATCTCACTTCTTAGCCGAGCCGTTCTTGTGCTTGAGAAGAACTTTGACAGAAAGGCCTTCTTGCATTCAACCCAGGACGTGATGGTGCCTTGAGGTAAGGTCTTCTCCCAATGTCTGGCTTTGTCCCCAAGAGAAAATGGGAACAGTCGTAACTTGAAGCAATCCTCCGAGATGCCGTTTATCTTGATCATTCCACACACTTGTTCAAAGTTGTCCAAGTGCTCCAGGGGGTCTTCCATAGCCAGGCCATGGAACTTGCTGTTCTGGACCATAGAGATAAATCCAGGCTTGATCTCGAAGTTGTTGTTTTGCACCGGTGGTGGCGTGATGCCAAAGCGATTTGTGTGGGTGTTCGGTGCATCACCCGCACCAATGATTCATGGTGCTCTTTGGAGATGGTGAGGGTGTCCAATGCCTCTGCCAGGTGCAGCATGTTGAGGCGGGTCCTCCACTTTGTCTTGGTCAGCCATCACCTCTTGATGGTACTCCTCAATTTCTAGGAGTAGCCTTTTCCTCCTATGCCTTGCGCTTCCTAGCTGTTGGATGTTGTCTAGTGGCGTGAGCAGGTTGTTATCACCTCTAGACCTCAGGTTCATGTACCTGAAAACACAAGCACAATAGTAGAAAAATTAGTAACCAAATGTAAAATAAAAACTTAGTCTCCAATGATCTCCAAATCCTAATACTTTCACTTAAGACCCAAGTTTGGCAACGGCGCCATTTGATAAACAATGTTTTTTACCGGTTCTTAATCAAAACCTAAAGCCTCTTTTTGCAGTTGTAGTACTTTAGGTGTCAATCCAACCTTGGGGTGAAAGGTACTAAGAATACAAGAGTTCTATGAAGCTAAGCAGAATTCGGTTTAATTGGGGAACAATCCTAAAACAAATACTTACGGTATCAAAAAGACATGAAAACTATTTTAATATCCCCACAGAAGGGTTATACAACCACTAGATGACTCCTAAACAATAAAACAACTGATTTACTAATTTTATAAAATCCAAATCTAAAACCAGATTAACTAAACAAATATAAGCTAAGTTACAAGATTTTCAAAAACTACTTCTAAAAATCAAACGGCTACCAAATTAATACCAGACAGAAAACAAAACTCTAGACAATTTCTAAAATACTAAAAAATAGCACAAACACGATTTTACAAATTTATAAAAACTCTATTGCATAATTAAGCTAATTTAGAGAATTTTAGAGAAATCAATTAACTTTGAACACGGAAAAAATGATTTTTGGTCTTCAAATATTAAAAACAGATTCAAGGTTGGGATTCATTCTTAGGGAGGTTGAAAATTCGAACTTGGGTTTTGAAAACATATTTTTACACTTTTTAGTGCTATCTCTAAGCCTTAAGAAACCAAACTAGATTTACCCATGATGTATTGTATAAATCCTTTCTTCACCCTTTCCTCCTAACCCATGATGTATGGTGGAAAGATAAGATGAAGAACATTAAGCATGGATCTTAAATAATGGATTCTCTCTTTTTTTATGATCCTTGGCTTATGGATTAGTGAATGCCTCCAAAATCCCTTTTCTCTTTGGTCAAGGAGAAATTATATGAAATTCTCCTACTTTCCCTAAAAGAAGTGCTGCTTGTCTTGTATGAGACTTTCATGCCAAGGTGGTCCCCTCACTAGAAGACAATCAAACAAGTTAGGGAAGATGTTGTACGTTTGACTTGGCCGATCGAGTCTTTCTGCTCGATCGTGGACTCGATCTGCGCTTGGTTCGGGCTGGCCACTCGATCGTCCAGTCGATTTGTCATAGATCGACTCATATTGCTCGATCTGCCTCTCTATCTTGGCTGAATCGACTTGGTTTGGTCGATCTTCTGGTCGATTTCTCCTAGATCGAGTCATTTCACTCGATTTGCTTCTCGATCTTGCCCCCTTTTGCTTTTGTCCGAGTTTTCCTTTGATTCATGCCAACTCCTAGGCTCTTCTTTCATCTTCTTGTCAATGCTCAGCATCCATCACAGCTCCAAATACTCTAAACAACCTGAAAATGATGCAAATATGCAAGAAACATGCAAATGCTAATGCAAAGTGTTCTAGGACTTAAAATGAGACAAATGATGCAAACTAGCCTATTATAAATGATGTATGCATGAGAACCTATTCTAAATGCATGCTAAATATGCGAAATATATGAGTATTTCAACCTCCTCCCCCACTAGAACTTCAATGTCCCCATTGACTATAGATGCTTCATTGGGGCACTCAAATAGTTGCTCAAATTCAGCCACCACTCGATAATACTCTTCTTCATCAATAGAGTAGATAGCATTGCAATAGTCTTTGGGGTTTGGCTCCGATTTACTGGAGGGCGTGTAGAAGAGGAAGCAATACCCTTGTTATTCTCCATTTGCTTGATCCTGGAGCTCAAAGTGTCAAACTTGGAGTTAAGGTCATTGTAAGAGCAATCCACCTTGTTGTGAATTTTAGCCATCTTCTTACTCAAACCAAGAGCATTATTTGCTTGACCTTGGAAAATTTGTTAGAACACATTCTCATATCCAAATCTTGTCCAAAACCCGGTGGAGGGTGTTGCTTGGACTGATAATTCCCTTGTTTTCCTTGATTGTTCCCTTGGTAGTTGTTCTTGGGAACAAATCCTTGTTGTTTTTTGAAAGGGACAAATGGTTTTTGTTGGCCACCTTGTCCCTGTTGAGGGTAGACTTGATCTTGGGGGTTCTCCACATTTGTACTCCTATATGAAATATTGTTGTTCCTATAGTTGTTGTATCCTTGTTGATAACCTTGGCCACTCACATAGTTGACCTCTTCTTGCCAATCTGCATCCAAATCTTGTTTTACCCCTTGACTCTCATCACAAAGCTTGGAGCAACTTATCCATTTTCTCATTAAGAGATTTCATCTCTTTCCTTCTTTGGTCCTCATACCATCTCTTGAAGATCTATCATAGTCTTCACCATAGTTGCCATCACTTTGTGCCAAGTTCTCCACAAGCTCCAGACCTTCTTCTACATCTTTACCCAAGAAGTTTCCATTATTTGCTGTGTCTAGAAGCATCCTAAACTTGGGGAGAACACCGCGGTAGAGAGTGCTCAAAAGGGTCTCTTCGGAGAAGCCATGATGAGGGCATTGGGTAGCGTATCCCTTAAACAATTTCCCATGCTTCACAAAAGCTCTCATTGTTCTTTTGGGTGAAGTTAGATAGCTCATTTCTCAACCTTGATATCCTTGTGTTGAAGAAGAACTTAGCAAGGAAAGTCTTCTTGCATTGGTCCCATGAAGTGATGGAACCTCTTGGAAGTGTCTTCTCCCATTTATGTGCTTTGTCGCCAAGGGAGACAGGAAATAGTCTCAACCTGAAACCATCATCGAATATGCCATTTATCTTGGTCATATCACAAATCCTATCAAACTCATTCAAATGGTCAAGAGGATCCTCCAAAGCTAACCCATGGAACTTGTTGTGTTGCACCATGTTGATCAATCCACTCTTTATCTCAAAGTTGTTGTTCTCAACTAGAGGAGGGAGGATACCTTAGCGATTGACATGAGTATTAGGAGCATCTCCAGCTTCAATGTGCCTAGGTTGGCGTGGAGGGCGTTGAGGCACTCTAGGAGCTTGAGCCTCATTCCCTTGATTCATTTGGGGTATGTCATTATCACCTTGTCCTTGTGGAATATCCATTCCCAAACGCCTTAGATGTGCTAGGCGTTCTCTTTCTCTTCTCACAAAACCTCCTGATGAGGACATCGACTCAGCTAAGGACCTTGAAGATAAACTTCCCACCATGAGAGTTCCACCAAGGACAAGGTCTGGAACCAGAAAGCTACAAGAAGAGTTTAACCAAGCTGTAAGCACCTTGCTGAACCAGAAAGAGCTTGAAGACATCACTGAGAAGCTGGACAAGCTCGCCATACATGAGGATCAAAACAAGCTGGGCGTTAATACTCATTCAAAGGAGATAGCATATGACGGTCCAAGCTTATACTATGATTCATATGCTAATGAATGGCCGGTTATACCAAGGAGCCAAGGAACTTCCTTATTTAGCATTGAGCTACTTAAGTGATCATCCCAAAACGCAGCATCTCAAGAGTATAAGGTATGTGTTTTCATTTCATTCCATATGATTATTTACTAATGAAAACTTTGGTTTATTTCTGTTTAAGCTTAGTCTTTTATTTTTCATTTCATTAGTAGAATAAGGCACATGTTGGCCGATTTTTATTCACATTAGAGTAAGGCATATGTTAGCCATTTATGCACTTAGTATAGTTTTTATTTCATATGTAATCTGCTTCAAAGACCCCTAGAAGGGCACAGCTGTCTGGACTCTTATAAAGTCCCCTCTCACAGCCTTGTATCATTTACCCTAGAATCAATAAAGCAGCAGTTTTTGTCTAAAACACAAAACCCCCTTGTTCTTAGAGCTTGTGTGCGATTCACTTGTTCTGAAAACAGACTTATCATTGCCTAGATCATAAGGCTTTGTGGCGTCATTCACATTCCCCCCATCGATCCATCCCATTAACTAGATCCATCTGAAAGAGTTCTACAACCAGCAGATAGATCTCCATACTCATTCCACATCAATCATCTTCTGGTCTAATAGAAAGAGTTCTACAACCAGCTATTAGATCCCATCGATTCACCATCATTGTAAGAACATATCCCCTTGTTCTTACATCATCTGGTATCAGAGCTTAGGCTCCAAGTCAGGTGAATCTATCCTTTTACACTTGTTATAGTTTCTGTATTTTTTTTATGTTCTTCATTTCCAGAAAATCAAAAAAAGAATATAGCTATTTGTTTTTGTTTTGTTGATTTGCTTCTGCATCATTCTGTTTTCATAAAACTCAAAAAAAAAAAATCAGATCTAGTCTCTGTTGCATTTTGCGTGCCATCATTCATCATATCATTAGATCTCTTAAGTTTTCCTTGCATCAAAATAAAAAAAAAAAAAAAAGTTTTTCACATTTTGCTCATTGTTCTTATTCTGCCATTGTTGTTCTTCATAGCATTCTTCATCAAGGAGACAAGCAATTGTCATTTAGATCCATTTTATCATTCCATTTCAAGCAAAACCGTGTTTTCCCTGGTCAACTCATTTGCTGGCCAGAAACGTGTTGGTACTGATTAGGAAAGTTTATTTTGGGTTCTTCCATATCTGTTTCCATATTCATTGCTCATTTGACCCTTCTTTAGTCCAGTATTGCATCTACATTCATAGCATCTCTTATTGTCTTGTTCATTCACGTCCATATCTGCACCCTTTGGCATCATTTCAAGTCTGCATACCATTTTAAAACCGAAATTTTAAAAAAAAAAAAAAATATACATATAGATTCATATCATATTCATATCATATACATTTGTTGCTGCTGCATTTTAAATCATACTGTATTAGTGCCTGGTATTTGATTTGTTTAAAATCTCTATACCACACTTCTGCACTTGATCTTTTCTTGTTGTTTTTGTTTGAATACAGGGAAACACCATGGGAGATGCTACTGAGCAAGCTGACTTCACTCGGATTTTGGCTGGTATTCAAGCTAGCCTCACCCAGCTGACCAACTCTCAGGCTGCACTAGGAGAGCGTCTGACTCGTGTAGAGCAGCCACCACCACCCCCAGCTCCTGCCCCTGCACCACGCCGAGCCCCTATGCGAAACATTCAAGGGCAAAGAAACAACAGAGAAGAAGAAGATGATGATATGCCTGATTTAGAGGATGACCCCCATCTGCCTAATGGAAATTACAACAATCAGAGAGGACAGTACCAGAGAGAGCGTGACAGAGGAGATGAGTATGCCAGAGATGGAGGCAAAGATCTCAAACTCACTGCCCCTACATTTGCTGGAAAAATTAATCCAGATGCTTATTTGGATTGGGAGAGGAGAATGGAGTATATCTTTGAATACTACAAGTATTCTGATGCAAGAAAGGTGTCCCTTGCTGCTGCACAACTCACTGAGAATGCATTAGCTTGGTGGGACAGAGATGTTTCAGAAAGAAGAAGGCATAGACATGATCAAGTCTGCACTTGGAGAGATATGAGATACAATCTAAGGAAGAGATATGTACCTGCGCATTACCACAGAGACTTGCAGAGGAGATTTCGAAAGCTTTCTCAAGGAAACAAGTCTGTTGAGGAATACTTTGAAGAATTTGAGACCCTCAAGAACAGATTAGAAGTAGAAGATACCCCAGAAACATTGATGGCTCAGTTTCTGGATGGACTTCAAGACAGAATTGCTAGAAAGGTGGAGAGACAGAGTTACCACGATTTGGAGGAGTTACTGCATCTAGCAATCCAAGCTGAACAGCATATCAAGAGGAAAACAGCCTCTACAAACAGAAGCAAGAGTACATGGATTCCACAAGCTCAGCGAAATCTAGACAAAGGAAAGTCTATTGAAGTGGATTCAAGGTTCAAGAAACCAGCACCAGAAGCTTCTAAAGGATTCAGACCAGAACAAGGTAAGCCTCAAACTCAACAGAATACTAGAGCTCGTGACATTACCTGTTTTAAGTGTCAGGGAAAAGGGCATTATGCAAGAGATTGTCCAAATCAGAGAATCATGATTCTCAAGGACAATGGAGAGTATGAGTCTCAGGATGAGATGGATGAGGAACAAGAGGGATCAGAAGACGACATCATCAACTATCCTGAAGTAGGGGAGATTCTCGTTGTAAGGAGAGCTCTTAGTACACTCTTTGAGCCTGAAACTGTTCAAAGAGAGAACATCTTTCACTCCAGATGCACCATAAACTCCAAGGTATGTAGTTTAATCATTGATGGAGGTTCCTGTACTAACGTGGCAAGCAAGTATTTGGTTGAGAAACTAGGATTACAGAGAACTAAGCATCCCCATCCCTACAAGCTGAGATGGCTCAATGATGAAACCGAGCTCAAGATAGCTGAACAAGTTACTGTCCCATTCAGCATAGGCAAGTATACAGACCGAGTGGTGTGTGATGTAGTCCCTATGCAAGCTGGCCATCTATTACTAGGAAGGCCGTGGCAGTTTGACAAAGAGGCAATGCACAATGGGAGGACCAACTACTACAGTTTCACTCATAACAGCCGCAAGCATAACTTGGCGCCTCTTACTCCACAAGAAGTGCATGAAATGCAAAGAGCAATGGCTAAAGGATCAGAGGTAAGTAAGACTAACCTCTATGTTACACCAGCTACTGTTTTAAAATCTCTTAACTTGAAAGAAACGGTGCTACTAATGATCTTTAAGGAGGGTTTGTTTTCAGGGCAAGATGAAAAAGAAACCCCACCAGAAGTACTTAAGCTATTAGATAGCTTTGTAGATGTCTTTCCAGAGGAGATTCCACCAGGATTACCTCCTGTGAGAGGCATTGAGCATCAGATTGACTTGGTACCAGGCGCACCTCTGCCCAACAGAGCAGCATATAGAGTCAATCCAGAGGAAGCTAAAGAGCTAGAGAAACAAGTACAAGAACTCATGTCAAAGGGCTACATCAGGGAGAGCTTGAGTCCTTGCGCAGTTCCAGTTCTACTCGTGCCTAAGAAGGATGGAACATGGAGGATGTGTGTGGATTGTAGAGCAATCAACAACATCACCATCAAGTATAGGCATCCCATTCCCAGACTTGATGACATGCTGGATGAGCTCAATGGAGCAACTATATTCTCTAAGATTGATCTGAGAAGTGGTTATCACCAAGTGAGGATGAAGGAAGGTGATGAATGGAAGACAGCGTTTAAGACTAAGAGAGGATTATATGAATGGCTGGTCATGCCATTTGGACTTACAAACGCCCCCAGCACTTTCATGAGGCTCATGAACCACATACTAAGGGAATACATCTGTAAGTTTGTAGTTGTCTATTTTGATGACATACTGATTTATAGTACTTGTTTAGAGGATCATCTGAAACACTTAGAGAAAGTACTTGAGACACTTAGGCTAGAACATCTCTATGCTAATCTTAAGAAATGCACATTCTGCACTGATCAAGTGGTATTTCTAGGATTTGTTGTAAGTTCTCAGGGATTAAAAGTTGATGAGGAGAAGATAAGAGCTATACAGGAATGGCCAACTCCATCAACAATTGGACATGTTAGAAGCTTCCATGGTTTAGCAAGCTTTTACAGAAGATTTGTGAAGGACTTTAGCACTCTTGCTGCACCATTAACTTCTGTAATCAAGAAGAATGTGGCTTTTAAATGGGGTCCAGCACAAGAGGATGCGTTTAACAAGCTCAAGGACAGCCTCACTCATGCACCTGTATTGGTACTTCCAAACTTTGATAAAACTTTTGAAATAGAATGTGATGCATCAGGAACAGGTATTGGAGCTGTACTTACTCAAGGTGGACGGCCAGTAGCTTATTTCAGTGAGAAACTGAATGGAGCAGCCCTAAACTATCCTACCTATGACAAGGAGCTTTATGCTTTGGTAAGGTCTCTTGAAACTTGGCAACATTATTTGCTTTCAAAAGAGTTTGTTATTCATACAGATCATGAGACTCTCAAGCATCTAAGAGGCCAAACAACATTAAAGAGGAGACACGCCAGATGGTTAGAGTTTGTAGAAACTTTTCCATACATCATCAAATTCAAGAAGGAAAAAGAAAACATAGTAGCTGATGCACTATCCAGGCGATACACTCTTATTACCACCATGGAGTCTAAGGTAATGGGTTTTGAGCATATTAAGCTACTATATGAAACAGGCCCAGATTTTGCAGATATTTACAAAGCAAGCAACAAAGGAGCTTCATGACCATTCTATCAGCATGATGGTTTCTTATTCAGAGACAAAAGATTATACATTCCACAAGGATCCATGCGTGATCTGCTGCTAAGAGAGTCCCATGGAGGTGGATTGATGGGTCACTTTGGCGTGGACAAGACCTTGAGTATCATAATGGAGCATTTCTTCTGGCCACATCTTAAAAGAGATGTAGAGCGATTCTGCTCCAAATGCATTGTTTGTCTCAAAGCCAAATCCAGGTTACATCCTCATGGTCTTTATATACCTTTGACTATTCCTAACATGCCTTGGGTAGATGTTTCCATGGACTTTGTTTTAGGTTTGCCAAAGATCAGACACAAAGACTCCATCTTTGTAGTTGTTGATCGATTCTCTAAGATGGCACACTTCATTCCCTGTGCAAAGACCAATGATGCTACTCAAACAGCAGATCTATTCTTTAAGGAAGTGGTGCGTTTACATGGATTACCAAGAACCATTGTATCAGATAGGGATACAAAGTTCCTTAGTCACTTCTGGAAAACACTTTGGAGGAAGCTAGGGACTAAGCTGCTCTTCTCCACTACATGCCTTCCTCAAACAGATGGGCAAACTGAGGTTGTAAACAGAACCTTATCCACCCTTCTGAGGGCCACCATTGGTAACAATTTAAAGAATTGGCTTGATTGTTTACCTTTTATTGAATTTGCTTATAACCGAGTTCCCCACTCTGCTACTAAGCTCTCACCTTTTGAGATTGTCTATGGATTTAAGCCTCTTACCCCACTGGATCTTTCACCATTGCCTCCACACGAGCATACAAGTCAAGATGGAGAAAGTAAGGCTGATTTTGTCAAGAAACTGCACCTCAAAGCAAAGGAGAACATAGAGAAGAAAACAATCCAATGCAAGAAGCAGGCGGATAAAGGGAGAAAGGAAGTTAACTTTGAACCAGGAGATTGGGTCTGGCTGCACATGAGACATGAGAGGTTCCCCAACCAGAGGAAATCAAAGCTTTCACCAAGAGGAGATGGACCATTCAAAGTGCTGGAGCGCATCAACAGCAATGCCTACAAACTTGAGCTTCCAGGTGAGTTTAATATTTCATCCACGTTTAATGTATCTGATCTTGCTCCTTTTGATGCAGATGAATCAGTTCTGAGGTCAGAACCTTCTCAAGAGGGAGGGAATGATGAGGACATCGACTCAGCTAAGGACCTTGAAGATAAACTTCCCACCATGAGAGTACCACCAAGGACAAGGTCTGGAACTAGGAAGCTACAAGAAGAGTTTAACAAAGCTGTAAGCACCTTAATGAACCAGCAAGAGCTTGAGGATATCACTGAGAAGCTGGACAAGCTCGCCATACATGAGGATCAAGACAAGCTGGGCGCTAATACACATTCAAAGGAGATAGCATATGACTGTCCAAGCTTATACTATGATTCATATGCTCATGAATGGCCGGTTATACCAAAGACTCAAGAAGCTTCCTTATTTAGCATTGAGCTACTTAAGTGAACATACCAAACGCAGCATTTCAAGAGTATAAGGTATGTGCTTTCATTTCATTCCATATGATTATTTACTAATGAAAACTTTGGTTTATTTCTGTTTAAGCTTAGTCTTTTATTTTCATT
Source organism: Alliaria petiolata (assembly GCA_020283515.1). Classification (NCBI taxonomy): domain Eukaryota; kingdom Viridiplantae; phylum Streptophyta; class Magnoliopsida; order Brassicales; family Brassicaceae; genus Alliaria; species Alliaria petiolata. The sequence continues at coordinate 71,836,729 of JAHZTW010000003.1, read as the reverse complement.
TCATTAGTAGAATAAGGCACATGTTGGCCGATTTTTATTCACATTAGAGTAAGGCATATGTTAGCCATTTATGCACTTAGTATAGTTTTTATTTCATATGTAATCTGCTTCAAAGACCCCTAGAAGGGCACAGCTGTCTGGACTCTTATAAAGTCCCCTCTCACAGCCTTGTATCATTTACCCTAGAATCAATAAAGCAGCAGTTTTTGTCTAAAACACAAAACCCCCTTGTTCTTAGAGCTTGTGTGCGATTCACTTGTTCTGAAAACAGACTTATCATTGCCTAGATCATAAGGCTTTGTGGCGTCATTCACTTCCCCCCATCGATCCATCCCATTAACTAGATCCATCTGAAAGAGTTCTACAACCAGCAGATAGATCTCCATACTCATTCCACATCAATCATCTTCTGGTCTAATAGAAAGAGTTCTACAACTAACTATTAGATCCCATCGATTCACCATCATTGTAAGAACATATCCCCTTGTTCTTACATCACCTCCTCTTGTCACTCAATGGATGTTGTCTAGAGGCTCAACTAGATTGTTGTGTCCACTAGACCTTAACTTCATACACCTATAGAGACAAATAGTAAACCAAGCAACATCCACCGACACCATGTTGATCAATCCACGCTTTATCTCAAAGTTGTTGTTGTCAACTAGAGGAGGGAGGATACCTTGGCGATTGACATGAGTATTAGAAGCATCTCCAGCTCCAATGTGCCTAGGTTGGCGTGGAGGGCGTTGAGGCACTCTAGGAGCTTGAGCCTCATTCCCTTGATTCTTTTGTGGTATGCCATTACCACCTTGTCCTTGTGGAATATCCATTCCCAAACGCCTTAGATGTGCTAGGTGTTCTCTTTCTCTTCTCACAAAACCTCCTCTTGTCACTCGGTGGATGCTATCTAGAGGCTCAACTAGATTGTTGTGTCCACTAGACCTCAACTTCATACACCTGTAGAGACAAATAGTAAACCAAGCAAGTGAGATTCGTAATCAATGGAAAAATAAAGCTTAGTCTCAAGTAGAATTAAAATCCTAATGCACAAAACAAAACCCAAATGGCAACGGCGCCAAATTGATATGTAGGTTTTTGAGCCTAACAAAGAAATTACTCAAGCCCACTGATGTCATTGTAGGTATTTGAGGATCAATCCAATTGGGTGTGATTGTGACAATAGGAATGCATAAAACTCCTTAATCTAGCCAAGTATAAAAGGGGGTGTTGTTAACTATCAACCTAAGTAATCAAACCAAGTAAACAAAGACTAATTAACTACTAAGCAAGAATATCAAATGACTAAAACGAATCCAATCAATCTAATGTGTTCCAAGAATCAATCACAATATATGCTAATCCCTAGGCTTAGAACTCAAAAGCAAGACTAATCCACTTTCATGACACTAGTCTCTTCATTTATCATCCTAATCAAGAACTAACTCTCATTAGTGAAAAGGAAGCTAACAAGCATTATGCAGTTCTAAAATGCCAAAAAACACCCTAGACAATCACTTCCATGAGCTAGGAATGTAAATTCCTTGTTTAGTTGGTTAGGGAATTTCAACAAACACCTTGTGGGTGGGAAATTCCCTATTGCCTAGTTTTGTTTTGATCAAGGCTAAACTAGCATTTAGAACACTAAACAAGGAGGGAAATGAAAGAATCTAATCCTAGACATCATGATCAACACTTGAAACACCCTAAATCTAACCCATCCCTAGATCCTAAGGAAACTACTAACTAATCATGATTAAACCCTCAAATCCTATGAAAGAGATGAAGATAAACATGATTAGAGAGATAGATAAGAAAGATTAAGAAAGGTAAGTACTAAATTGCATAAACTTAGATAAATGTCTTACAAAATCACTTAGAAACCCAAGAGGAAGGTTTTCTAAGTAAGAACAAAATATTAAAAGATACTTAAGAAAATTTAGGTCAATTCTATTTATAGTGAACAGTGGACGAACCGGCTAAACCCGGAACAAACCGGGTATTGACCCGGTTTAGGTCTAAAAATCGGGCAGCGTATCGAGCTTGCTAGGTCGATATGCAGCTCGATACGCTGCTAAATGCTTTCTTCAAGGACCGTGTCGAGCTTGGTAGCTCGACATGAAGCTCGATACGCCAGGCTTGGTCTTCGGCTGTGGTTTGTATCGAGCTTGATAGCTCGACACAAATGCCCGATATACTCACGACTTTTCTTCGGATGGGCCTTGTATCGACCTTAGTAGGTCGATACAAACGTCTGATACGCTCCTCTCGTCCTTCATGGCGGGCCATATCAACCTTGGTAGCTCGACACCAAGGTCGATACACATCTAAAACTCGTCTGCTTCTCGTTTGGCCATCTTCTCTTCCTCCTCCTTGTCATCAAACACTGCATAGGGCCCTCCAAGCCTCCAAGACACCCAATAAGGACTTAATATGTACAAATATGCAACACCTTCAGCTAAAACGCACTAGACTTTAATATGGATGCAAATGGGACTATAAGTGGCTAAATGAATGCAAAAGAACATGCAAATCTATCTAAAATGAATGCTAAACTATGCTAATTTATGAGCATATCAGATAGAGTTACGGTCATTCGCACATGCTTTCAGTCCTTACCAGAAGAATTTTGGAGTTGAGGTCATTCGAGGATACCAAGAAATGAACCATCGAACATTGGGGACCAATCACGACCATGAAACTGATGCAGTCAAGAGAAATGGCGAACCTCGGAGCATAGCAACGACTTATCCCCGATAGAGGTTGTCCAAAACGGAGATTCCACAGGTGTTCCCCAAAAGCAAATTATCGGAGCAACATAATGGGACGACCCCGAGACAACCAACAGGCTATGAGTTGCATAATGATGAGATCCTGAAACGTGTACCCGATATGAAGTCACTCGAAGAACATGAAGACTCAGCATATCGGCTTTGCAAAACGGCATCATCCCGCGTTGTACTAGAAGACAACAGACTTTGCTTTTTGCCTTGGATCCGTGCCACCTGGGTTTTTGGGACCACCTATAAAAACTCCCTGTGCACGCTTTTGGCAAGGGATCCACATTTTTCCATCTCGTTCTACTTTTTGTTTCTCCTTTTTTGGTCATCTTCTCCAAGAGAGAAAGAAGCCATTTTTAGATCCAAAAAAGCTTGTATTTTTGTAAGGAATCTTGTTTTTCTTGTTTTCAATCATGTTAATCATTTTTTCCTTAATAGGATTAACAGTTCCCATGATGATTAGCAAGTAGTTAAAGGTTTAGGTTAAACGAGTTAAAGGTTTAATCTTTGATGCTTATCTATGCTTAAAACATCTTAATCCTTTCTTAATTGATGCTCTTATTACTTGACCATCTTCGCTATTTGATCTATGCATTCCAGCTTTCTCAAACAAACGCCATGTTTGAAGGAATGTAAGAACCTATCTCATAAGAGATTTTGGTAACCACTAGGTTGTTAGATTTCGAAACCTTCTCTATTAGCTTAGCTTAGCATGGTTCTCTATATCTCAAGTGTCATTAGCTTCCCAAGTGGATTGACATCTTGATATATCATGGTTTTTTATGGTTTTTAACCATGATATAAATCTTATTTATAAAGTCTTTTTGGTCCTTTTAGAGTCCTATTAGATTCTTTGCAGGTTCAGGTATGCTTTGAGCATAATTGAAGATTTTGGAGCATTTTGGAGCATTGTGGAAGAAGTTGCTGAAAAGATGAAGTCGGATTGCTGTCGGATGAACAGTGTCGATCGACACTGTTCATAGTGTCGATCGACACCAACTATTTTCAGAAGGAAACGCGACTTTTACAAGTTTTGAAGAAAAGAAAATTGCCCAAAAAGATTTCCTTATTTGCAAGAGTGCCCAGCTCGTGTTTTAGCCTATAAATATAGTTTTTCAGTCATTGTTTAGGCGACACACACATTATTTTAGAGAGAGATTTTAGAGAGCTTTTGGGGAGAAAAATCCTCTACTCTGTTCTTGAGAGATTTTGAACCCCTTTATTTCTTCTATTGATTTTTCTTATGCTTTATATTCAAATTATGATTTCTGTTTCATTGATCATGTCTGAGTAGTTTGCTTGTTAGGTTTAGGGTTTTTCAAAGGTGATTGATGAATTGTTAGGTCGAATTAAATTGTTAGGATAAAATCTTTAGAGTTCTTCATCTGGATTTGTGTTTAATGCTGATTTTAGCTTCATGACCTAGAATCTGATCTTAGGTTAATTGGTAGACACGAGAGTGTTATTGATTGCTTGAACTAATGTTAGATGAGCAAAATACCTATTTGCAAAGAGATTTGGTTTATGAATTTTGTGAACAATCGAACCTGAACTTTAATGCTTGTTTGAATTGTTAGAATTTGCAAAGAGATTTGGGATTCTAGGGTTTAGACATAGATAATCTTCGCAGCGAGAGTTGGTTGGTTTTACTATTGTGTTTCGAGTTCAAGAACAGTGCTTAATAATTCCTAACATTATGTCTAGATCTGCAATTTGGATTCACCTGAGAATTTTCCTGAACCTAGCGTTTCGTCTCCTGATACAAGAGTTTTTACTCTTGCAAGCAATTACTCAATTGCTCATATCATTGCAATATATTGAGGTATCAATCCATCTTGGGAGATGATGCAATAAGAATACAAAGTTGAGCTTAAGCTAAGTGAAAATGGTAAATGCAAGTCACAAACAAGTATTGAAAGCTAAACACAAACTAAAAGAGATACTACTAGAGCAATGCTATGAAACTAAACCTTAATTACTACTAATCAAGCACTAATCAAGCAATTAACTACTAATCAAGATTAACAAATTACTAAAAACGAAACCTAGGGATGAAATCATTGATTTGGGTATCTAAATGGCCAACCTTGCAATCATTTAAGCAACTAAACAAGCTATTTCTATGCCTAGAACACTAATAAAGACTAATCCATGATGTGTGGTACTAATCCATTTTTCCTAATCACCTTAATGAACTAATGATGTGTTAGCATTAAAATGATTAGCAAGCATTAAACATAAGTCTAAATGGCATGATAAACACCCTAGGCAACTAATGTCTTAGGCTAGGAATGTAAATCTCTT
>JAHZTW010000003.1:71781936-71830134 GCA_020283515.1 Alliaria petiolata | reverse complement strand
TTTTTTATTGAATGTCAAGCTACAAACCCCACCCAAGAATCCTAACCTATCATCTAGCTCATTGTTTCGAGCTAGCTACATGGAAGCCTATCCTTGTCGCTCTAAACTCAACACTTTTTGCTAAGTTCACAAGAATAAAAAGGCCTAATGCACTCAATAAGGTAGAGGTCTCAAAGAAAGCTTAGCTAGGGTGCTTGATCTTAACCGCTCTAAAGATGAGAGTCGGCTATTTGGGTTAACAAAAATGGCAAAAGGAAAGAAGATAACCCAAATATGTATATGGTATCCACAAGTTCCCTAACAATGCATGACCATGATAATTGTTAATTCAAATTAAGTCCAAGTTCAATAGAATTGGTTTCTATTCAAAGCTTGCTTCAATTTAGACTTGAGTTTCAAATGGTGAGGTCCAAGTAGGGTTAAACTTTAACTTTCAAAGTTTGCATACCAAGCATCAAAAAACAACTAACTAGGGCCTTGAACTAATTCATGAGCTTAACACTTTACAAGGAAAATCTATCATTGTCCCCTTTGCAAGAATGCAATCCTATATGAAAGATAGACTCAATCCTACTTATGTGACAAATGCAAATGCAACTACATGCTATTTTTTTGAAGTTTTTGAAATTTTTTCATTTTTTTTTTTGATTTTTCTATGCCTTAAGTGAATGCATGAGACTCAAATATGCGTAAAACAAAAATAAGACTCACAAAACACAATGTCAAATCTCTCAACCTCTCCCCCAAACTTAAATTACACAGTCTCTTGTGTAATAAAAGTCCAAGGGAGACCTCAATCAACATGACAAGATACAAAAAAGAAAATCTAAAGAAAATATATACAAAGGAGGTGGAGTGATACCATGGAGTTTTGGAGTGTGTGGAGTGGAGTTAGAGGAGGCTTTGGACACTTTTACTTGGGCAGACATGACCTTGTAACATGCTCCATGACCTCCAACATCCCTTTTACTAGGATAAACATGAGAATGCCTCCCAAGTGCGCTTGTTTTTAAGTCTCTAGCTCGATAAGTTGAAGCTCGGATCACCAGGATCATACTCATCATAGAACCATCCCCTAAACTCTTGCATCCTAACCTCCTCAAATGGTAACTTCCATGGATCATCAATGCTCTATTCATTGGTGAAGCATTAAACCAAGATACTTGGCTAAGTGTTGTGCCATTGGAGATTCTTCTTCTTCACCCTCCTTGGAGGCTTCTTCAATGTGACTATCCTTTTTCTCCATCTAGGAAATGAGTTGCACATGTGTTTCCTTCTTGGTTGAGAGCTCTTTCTCAATAATTGAGCTCTCACTTGTATTCCCTATCCAATCAACAACCAAATCACCTTCACAAGGATCTTCATATCTTATAACAAGATTCTCATCAACCATGTATCCAAGAAGAGCTTCAAGTTCTTCTATTGACCCTTCAGCTTCTTGTTGGAGGTCATCATTGATGTGAGCTTTATCCTCTCGTTCCTCATTCCATTGGGTAATTTTGGTGTTGATGGACTCCACATGTGATGTTGCAACAACTCTTGAACATGGAGTAGGAGTGCCTATTGTGAAGTCAAGCATGAGAATGCTTTCATTAAACTTCTCTTGTTTTTCCAAAATCAACTTCGCCAAGTTGAGATTCTCTTCTTCATAAGAGATTTGGGAAGAATAGGTTTCTCCTTGATCATACTCCATGCCCCAAGATTGGTATCTCTCACCATATCCATATTGGTTAACTTGAGCAAAGTTTCCATCCAAAAATCCTCCTTGATAAGTGGATGAGCTTACAAAACCATGATGACTTATGGGATCCCAATCCATCCCTCTTTCTTGATTCTCTAATATAGCCTTCAACATTGAAGCTATATCTGAAAACATACTTTCTCCCTTGTGATTGTGCCTTGCAAAAAGAACAAACACTTGAAAGAAAGTTAGTAACCAAACAAACAAAAACAAAAGAAAGCTTAGACTCAAACTAAACTCAAATCATAGTGATAAAACAATCCCAATATGGCAACGACACCAAATTGATACAAGAGTTTTTACTCTTGCAAGCAATTCCTCAATTACTCATATCATTGCAATATATTGAGGTATCAATCCATCTTGGGAGATGATGCAATAAGAATACAAAGTTGAGCTTAAGCTAAGCGAAAATGGTAAATGCAAGTCACAAACAAGTATTGAAAGCTAAACACAAACTAAAAGAGATACTACTAGAGCAATGCTATGAAACTAAACCTTAATTACTACTAATCAAGCACTAATCAAGCAATTAACTACTAATCAAGATTAACAAATTACTAAAAACGAAACCTAGGGATGAAATCATTGATTTGGGTATCTAAATGGCCAACCTTGCAATCATTTAAGCAACTAAACAAGCTATTTCTATGCCTAGAACACTAATAAAGACTAATCCATGATGTGTGGTACTAATCCCTTTCCTAATCACCTTAATGAACTAATGATGTGTTAGCATTAAAATGATTAGCAAGCATTAAACATAAGTCTAAATGGCATGATAAACACCCTAGGCAACTAATGTCTTAGGCTAGGAATGTAAATCTCTTAGAAAAGTGGTTCAAGCATTTCATCAAACACTTGGTGGGTGTGTGAAATGCTTATGATCCAAAATAGCAAAGATTAGCTATTTGGCATTAGGAACACCTTAATAAGAAGAGGGATGAAAGAATCTATCCTAAATTGCAAGATTGAACCATTAGAAAACCCTAAATCTAACCCATCCCCAAGTTCCTAAGAAACTACTCACTAATCATGGTGAAACCCACAAATCCTATGAAAGAAATACTAGTAAGCATGATTAAAGAAGAGATAGATGAAATATTAGAAGGAACAAGAATCAAATAGCATTAAACTTAAAATAAATCTCTCAAATCTCCTCAAAACCCCAAAGGGCCGTTTTTCTGTGTAAGCCCAAGAGAAGATACATAAAAATTAGGTTTTTAAGTATTTATAGGGAAGGAGGTCAAACCGGGTCAACCCGGAACAAACCGGATTTTGACCCGGAGGAGCAGTCTTGCGGAAATCGACATATCTCCCTAAACGCAGCTCCTAATGACATGAAACCACCTCCACATGAAAGCAGATTCAATTATCTACAACCTTCATGAAGGGCTCTGAGGCTGAATCGGAATGGAAAGCCTTCATCTGACCCGATCTTCCAGTCACTTCAGGCAGTCTTGCGCCGCATCGGTTTGGCAATCCGAGGTGCTCCAAACCGAGGCAATTTCTGGTGGCTTCATCTCGGTTTGGCAATCCGAGGTGGCCAAACCGATGCATTCTCTGGTCGTCTTGCATCTGTTTGTTGTCCGATGTACCTCAAACCGATGTGATCTCTGGTTGCTCTGATTCGGACAGTCTTGCAAGAATCGCCGTATCTCGTGAACCGCTGGTCGTAATGACTTGATTCCAACGGCATTAGAAAGCTCATTGAATCCTCTACAACTTTGAAGAAGGCTTCGGAGTCTGAATCTAAGTGGAAGGCCTTCGTCTGGACACATACATTTCACACCTCCAAATGCTCAACATGCTTCTAAAAGACTTCTGCTTCTCATTTAGCTGCTTCTCTTCCTCCTCTTGATTATCCATGAAACTCCATATGGTCCTCCAAGCCTCCAAAACACCTAATAAAGACTCAATATGTACAAATATGCAACAACCTAAGCTAACACTCACTAAACTCTAATATGTATGCAAATGGGACTAAAAGTGGCTAAAATGAATGCAAAAGTACAGTGATCTCTTAATTTGAGAGAGTAGCTCTAGGGTAAATTTGAGAGCATATCAAATTTTGGTGCCGTTGTCGGGGAAGGAGATTAGTTACCTACATATTTCTAGTATTAGAATTTTGTCTAGGTTTTTATTTTTTGTTTTTGGTTACTAATTTAGTTTTTTATTTTTGGTTTCAGGTGCATGCTTAATCGCAGTACCAGAAGCAACAAGGACAAGGAACTAGTCGCACTGAACCAGGAGCTCGGTCGTATGGAACGTACGAACCAAAAATATGCACGAGTGTCGATCGACACCACATCGAGCATCGATCGACACCCTGCGCAGGAGACGATGGCTGAGCCTGTGGTTTTGATTCGCGACGCAAAAGGCAACATGTTCGACGGAGAAGGCAACAGAAGGAACGCCAGAGGACAGAGACTTGATGATAATGGAGCTGTTATCATTGAGCAAGCAATACAAGCTGCAGAAGCTGGATGTGGAAGAATGCTTGGTGAGTACAACCGACGACACCAGTTCTATGCTAATAGAGCTACGATCCGTCCTCTTGCATTTTAGAGGAATGACTTCGAGCTGAAGCCTGCTTACTTCACACTGGTGGCTCAGCATCCTTTTCATGGTCTTCCCAATGAACATCCTAAGGACCACATTGAAAGATTCGAGGACTTGGCATCAAGCATTAAGGCTAATAGAGTGTCCTATGATTATCTCTTCTGCAAGCTTTTCCCTTACTCGCTTGCTGGAGATGCATCATACTGGCTGAAGCAATTGGATCCAGGATCGTTGACAACTTGGGAAGAAACAAAGAATGCATTCTTATGCAACATCTTTGATTATGCAAGAAGCATTCAAGGCTTCTTGGGTGAGATTCAAAGCTTACCAAAGGGATTGTTCACATCATGGTTTCAGCGAACCGCAGCTTATCAGAATCTTTTACCGAGGGATCGATTGGAGGTACCAAATGGCTTTAGACGCTGCGAGCAATGGTAACTTCAACACCAGATATCTAGACAACGCGATGGTGCTTATAGAGAATTTGGCCTCTTGCAACAGCACCAAGAATGCAGACTTTGAGAGAAGACAACACGCTGGAGTCAATGGAGGAAGTCAAATAGCTGAGGTCAACAGGAAGCAGGACATCATACACAATCTCTTGATGGGAAAGAAGCAAGTTCACTTTGCTAATGATTTGGAAACCTTTGAGCCAGAGCAAGAACAAGTCAATTACATCAATGGTGCTGGATTTCAAGGTCAAAGGTTTGGCAATCAGCAAGGCTATGGTTTTTCTTACCATAAGATTTTTCAGAATAACAACTTCCAAAGAACCTATGGTTCTTCTTACCAGAATCCTCCTGCACAAGACAATAAGATGGAGTCTTTGCTAGAGCAAATTCTGGAAGGTCAACAGACGATGATTGTGCACTTTAATGGGAAGATTGATGCCATGTACACTAATTTGAATGGGAAAATTGAGTCTCTGGGTACTCATGTCAAGCAATTAGATGTTCAAGTTGCCCAAACTGTTGGAGCTTTGAAGAGACAAGAGGGGTTTTGAGGTGACCCGACCCAGTAATCCTAACCAAGTCGGCCGTCCTTAAACAATTTCGACCAACTTAAACAATTATGCGGAATTTTCAAACTTTTCTCATTAACTTAACACAATTCGATTCTCAAGAACATTCATTCTCATTGCATAAATAATCCACATTCCAATACATAAAACCGAGGTTCAAAAATCATAAACTAACTTAGCCAAATTCGATTAAGTTATCAATAACACCAAAGCCAAAATCCGAAACAAGTCTAAATAAAATAAACCCCCAAAGCCCAATCCTAAATCCACTCCTTTCTTCACTGCCTTCGAGTCCGCCTTCAGAACTAACGGTCCTGGACAACATCTTTACCTGCACACTCAACACATAAGAGAGGCATAAGCATTACCATAAATGCTTAGTGAATACGGTCATCCCGTAACACCTTAGCCAGCAAATAATCACGCTTTCATGCTAACAATTCTAACACGATATCAACACACTTAGCAAGCAAGCAATCAATCAACCAATACGCATGACCATCTAGCCTAACTCTGACCCTCTAGTCTTATGGACTCGGTTTCCTCCTTAGCGTGAATCACACATCACCTAACCCAGAGAAAACGATCCTGCCTCGGCCACAAGCTAGCTAAACAATCACCTAATCTCACGGTCACCAAACCGCAACACAATCACATAAACATTGACCTTGCTAAGCATAAAACCCTACTTACACAAGCGATCAATACATATCAAAATCCCTAGCAATCTTTCAATCCATAGATGCTAGCCACAGTCACGCACTCACCTTAGACAATCAAACGAACGGTTTTAGTCGAAGGAAACTCGGTGATAACTCGAACAAAAACAAAGATAGTCGGACACCAACGTGCTCCCTCGGCTATCGCTACGACTCGTACCGCGAGATCCAATCCCCTATCGGCTATCTCACGATCCGAACACTTTTCCTCGAACCAAACTCTGAATCCCCTCGGAAACAGACCAAAACACACGGATTAGTCGAACAACTCTCGACAAAATCCTAACACAAACAAAGATATCCGAGCACTTACCGAAGCTAACGGCCGGAATCAAGTGCTCTCGACTATCTCTCGATCCAATCCGAAAACCTTCGGATAACTTCGATCCTTCCTCGGTAAAACGCCTATCCTCAATCGAATCTCTCGATCAGAATTCGCAGAACTCTCACGGAAAACTTGATCTCTCGATGATCTCACAATCTCTCGGGAAAAACTCTTTTTCTCTCGAGTAATGCGCGGCTGCCCGAGAAAAATCGCATAAAACTCCTTATATACGCGAAACCCTAGGGATAAACCGCCTATCCTAGCGTGTTTTCCCTTTTCTCTCGGCTAGAATCGGTTTGTTTTAAGTTTCTCTCGGCTAACCGATCAAACTTTCCTTTTCTCTCGGCAGTTTCCCAAACCGCTCGGCCAAACTCGAGAAATCCTATTCCGACTAGGAAAACTCCAATTTTTCTTCGGCCAAACTCAAGGCCCACGGCCCATTCTCAACACTTAGCCGTTTTTCCACAATTTCCCTTGGTCACGACCCTTAACCTCACGTACGCGCTAACACGTACCACGGTATGGTACCACCCTCGTACCACGTACGTACTACGTACGTACCGCGGACATACCACGATCGTACCACGGTCCTGTTCTTACGTACCAAAATGACGAACCTCCATCGTACCAAACTTATATACAACGACCCAAATCATAATTACTGGTTACGGATGCTACAACTCTCCCCCACTTAGTTTGGATTCGTCCTCGAATCCGGCTCCTCTTCCGGAAGCTTCTCAAACCATTTAGGGAACTTTGTACTCATCTTTGCTTCTTTTTCCCAAGTCGTTTGCTCATCGCCGTTACAATCCCAAACGACCTTGATCATCTTGACCACTTTACCACGCTTGACTTTTTCCTTCCGGCCAACCACACGGATCGGTCTACCTTCCAAGGTCAGATCCTCTTGCAAATCCTGCGGTGGTTCAGATATAATGTTCTCACGTTCGGTCATATGCTTTCTCAGCTGTGACACGTGAAACACATTGTGGTACGCACTCATCTCTGGCGGTAAGTCCAACTTATACGCCACTGGTCCAATCCTTTCCAAAATTCGGTACGGTCCCATGTACCTCGGACTTAACTTAGCATCAAACATTGCTCGGCTTTTCCCTTTATAAGTCATGGCCTTCAAATAAACCATATCGCCCACACTGAACTCTAAGTCCTTACGGCGCTTATCGGCATAACTCTTTTGCCGGTCTTGAGCCTCTTTCAGCTTAACTTTCAGAAACCGAATCTTTTCTGTAGTCTCCTCGACTATAGCAGGTCCTAACTCACTCCGCTCCCCCACTTGGGTCCAACATAACGGTGTCCTGCACGGTCGTCCGTACAACGCTTCATACGGAGACATATCAATGCTCCTTTGATAACTGTTGTTATACGCAAACTCAGCCAACGGTAGATAACTATCCCAGTTACCACCCCAATCCAAAACACACGCTCTCAACATGTCCTCTAATGTCCTGATGGTCCTTTCGGACTGACCATCCGTTTGCGGATGATACGCAGTACTCATGTGTACCTTCGTCCCAAACTCTTTCTGAAACTCTTTCCAGAACCGTGAAGCGAACTTCGGATCACGATCGGACACTATACTCACTGGCACACCATGCAGTTTCACGATCTCATCCACGTATAGCTCTACTAGCTTAGGCACTCCATCCGTCTTTCTCATAGGTAAGAAATGAGCAGACTTGGTCAATCGATCCACGATGACCCAAATCGCGTCATGCTTATTCTTAGTCTTCGGTAAACCCATCACAAAGTCCATTGTGATCATATCCCATTTCCATTCCGGCATTGGTAATGTTTGCAACAAACCACTCGGAAACTGATTCTCTGCCTTAATCAACTGGCACGTCGGACAACTAGCCACCCACTTGGCCACGTCCCGCTTCATTCCGACCCAATGATAGTACCTTTTCAGGTCGCGGTACATCTTGGTCATCCCCGGATGAACCGAAAATCTAGACTGATGTGCTTCCTTAAGGATCTCTTCCTTTAACTCTTTCACGCTAGGAACACATACTCGACCATTCAACACAATCGTCCCATTGCTTGAAGTTTGATACTCGGTATTGTCAGCCTTAGACAACTTAATCAAATTCTCATCCTCTTCTTGAGCTAGCCGGATCCTCGTTAACAAGTCAGCCTGATCCGCCGCTTCCAGACCCAATGGTTCTGTATCCTCGGTCAGAACGTTCAACCTTAACGTCCTTAGGAGATTCACAACTCCCTCCACGTCCTTAGCAGATGATACACTAGCCCTTCTCCGGCTTAGTGCATCAGCAACGAGATTAGCCTTTCCCGGATGATAAGCTATCTCCAGGTCATAGTCTGCGACTAACTCCATCCATCTTCGTTGCCTCAAATTCAACTCAGGTTGAGTGAAAATGTACTTCAAACTCTTATGATCCGTGAACACTTGGACCTTCCCACCATACAAGTAAGATCGCCATATCTTTAACGCAAAGACCACGGCCGCCATCTCCAAGTCATGCGTAGGATAATTCACCTCATGCTTCCTTAGCTGTCTTGACGCGTATGCAATCACATTCCCGTGCTGCATTAGGACACAACCTAGTCCCTTCCCACAAGCGTCCGTGTACACCACATACGGCTCGTCCGGCTCAGGTAGAGCCAACACTGGTGCACTTGTGAGCATTCCTTTCAACTTCAAGAAACACTCTTCACACTCGGCTGTCCACACGAACTCAACATCCTTACCAGTCAGACGCGTCATCGGCTGAGCCATACTTGCAAAGCCTTTTACAAAACGCCTGTAGTAGCCAGCCAATCCTAGAAAACTTCTTATTTCTGTGGCATTCTCAGGTCTTGGCCATTCCGCAATGGACTTGATCTTTTCAGGATCCACGGACACTCCCTTGTCCGAAACAATGTGACCCAAGAACCCGATGTGCCGCTGCCAAAAGCTACACTTGCTCAGCTTGGCAAACAACTTCTGCTCACGCAACTTCCCTAGAACAATCCTCAAATGCTTCTCATGTTCTTCCGGACTCTTCGAGTATACTAGAATATCGTCTATGAAAATAATCACAAACTCATCCAAGTACTCTCGGAACACGCCATTCATCAACTTCATGAATGCAGCTGGCGCATTCGTCAAACCAAACGGCATGACCACAAACTCGTAATGACCATACCTTGTACGAAAGGCAGTCTTCCTCACGTCAGGTTCGTCTATTGGTATATGATGGTACCCAGAAGCAAAATCAATCTTCGAGAACCAAGTAGCACCCCTGAGCTGGTCCAACAACTCGTCTATCCTTGGAAGTGGATACTTGTTCTTAACCGTAACACGGTTCAACCATCGGTAATCGATGCAAAGCATGAAGCTCCCATCCTTCTTCTTTACGAACAGAACTGGTGCGCCCCATGGTGAAATGCTTGGCCTTACAAATCCCTTGTCCAAAAGATCAGACAGTTGCTTCTTCAGTTCAGCCATCTCGGACGGAGACATACGGTAAGGTACCTTAGACACAGGAGCAGTTCCCGGCTCAAGTTCAATCGTGAACAGATCTGAACGAGCTGGTGGCATCCCGGACAAAGCTTGAAAAACGTCCTCAAACTCTTGTACCACTGGAATGTCTCCTAACTCCACGTCTGGCCCAACCTCTTCCGTAGATATCGTCGCAAGATATGCCTCACATCCCTTCTCCAGCATCTTCTCGGCTTGTATTGCCGACACAACCAAGCTACCAGAAGTCGGTCTAACTCCTTGGTAAACTAGAACTTCTCCATTCCTTCCGAACTTCACCCTTCCTCGGTGACAATCCAAATGCGCTTTGTGCTTACCGAGCCAATCCATTCCTAGGATGACATCGTAAGACTTGACCTCACAAATCACTAAGTCTGCTGGCATATCCACTTTGCCAATCCAGACTGACACGTTTCGGACCGTCCCTAGTGAGAACATCACTTGGCCTCCAGCCGCTCTCACTAGTCCTAATTCTTCTCCGGGTTCCTTTTGGAATCCTCCTTTTCCAATCATTCCTGGATTAACAAAACAATGACTCGCTCCATAGTCGAATAGAACATGGGTTTCCACCTCACCCATTAATAAGGTCCCTACATTCAACTCCTAGAATGCTAAGACGCTTATCCAAACACGCACACACACAACTCAAGAAAAACCGTAAGTACTAAAACTTATCGGTGATCGGTCGAGAAGTGGTCGGATCTCCAGTCCCTTCCGCGGTCGTGGCATACACCCTTGGTGTAACATTCGGCCTCTTAGCTGGTGGCGCCAGCGCCTCTCCTGCACGCTTAAGCTGATTAGCCGCTTGCCCAGCAGCTACTGCCTTTGGACATTCACGCTTGTAGTGTCCCGGCTCTCCACAGCCGAAGCACACCACACCTGCGCTTCCTCCGTCCGACACTCTCACCATCATCATCTCTGGCTCAGGACACTACGCGATCTTGTGGTCCGGACTACCACAACGAAAGCACGAGCCAAACGTACGCTTACACACACCCATATGCATCTTGCCGCAAGTACCACACACGCTGCGGTTTCCACTTGACTTGGCTGGAACATTCTTTCCAAACTTGCGGTTCTGTCCCCCGGACGCTTGACCACTCTTGGCCGCTACCACCACCGTTCCAGCCTTAGACAAAGCTTCCTCTGCCTGTCCAGACTCCAGCAACGCTGCTTTCTCAACCAGCTCTGTGACCGTTGCAAAGTCACGCACCAAACACCCGTTACGCAGCTCGACCCTTAGTCCACTCATGAACCTTCGGATCAGCTTCTCCTCGGTATCATGGTCACGTCCCACATACTTGCGTAACTGGTTAAACTCAGTCTCGTACTGCCGAACCGTCTTGGTCCCTTGGCGCAAGTACAAGAACTCGGCCTCCAACTGATTGTACGCCTCCTGCGGAAAGTACTTGCTTTGAAACATAGCTGTGAACGTCTCATACGAACAATTCGGGTTCACCAAACGTCCTGTGATCCCTTTCCACCACGTATGTGTAGTACCCTCCAGGTAATGCACAGCTATGTCTCGTTTGTACTCTTCCGGACATCGGATAGACTCGAAGTTCCTCTCAAGCCTCATCCTCCACTCGTCGGCCTCGATAGTCGCAGTTCCCCCCGCGAAGAACTTGGTTCCCAACCTCGCCATATGATCCAACACTTTGAGGTAAGACGGAATCACCATGGCCTGACCCGCTTCCTCTATAACCACGTTCCCAACGTCTGGCACAACCACTGGTGGTGCCACGGCCGGTACCACTACCGGTACAGGCGCAGCCACTGGCAAACGCTCCAACTCTTGTGCTAGTAATCCCAGCACGGCCTCCAGCCTATCTGGAACAGCTCCCGCAGCATTCCCAGCCACGTTCTCAACCCCATCCGCAGCCGCATTCGCAGCAGCCGCGTCCGCAGCAGCAGCAGCCGCAGCATTCGCAGCCGCAGCCGCAGCAGCCTCAGCCGCCACAGCAGCCTCGACCTCATGCTGGTTCCCAACCGCATTCTCAGATCTAGAACTCCCCGAGTTCGCAACACCATTCAACCTTGCAGCCCTGGTCCTTCTCGGAGCCATCTGCCAGACAAGACAACTATCGGTTAGCCCGTAGCTAACCGCAACTAAGAGTTCCCAACTCAAACAACAACAAACCGCGAGACTCGGCAGTGAAAGGTGGATTTATCTAACCCCAACTATGCTAATGAACTGTCCTAGAATCGACCATGCTCTGATACCAAACTGAGGCAACCCGACCCAGTAATCCTAACCAGGCCGGCCGTCCTTAAACAATTTCGACCAACTTAAACAATCATGCGGAATTTTCAAACTTTTCTCATTAACTTAACACAATTCGATTCTCAAGAACATTCATTCTCATTGCATAAATAATCCACATTCCAATACATAAAACCGAGGTTCAAAAATCATAAACTAACTTAGCCAAATTCGATTAAGTTATCAATAACACCAAAGCCAAAATCCGAAACAAGTCTAAATAAAATAAACCCCCAAAGCCAAATCCTAAATCCACTCCTTTCTTCACTGCCTTCGAGTCCGCCTTCAGAACTAACGGTCCTGGACAACATCTTTACCTGCACACTCAACACATAAGAGAGGCATAAGCATTACCATAAATGCTTAGTGAATACGGTCATCCCGTAACACCTTAGCCAGCAAATAATCACGCTTTCATGCTAACAATTCTAACACGATATCAACACACTTAGCAAGCAAGCAATCAATCAACCAATACGCAAGACCATCCAGCCTAACTCTGACCCTCTAGTCTTATGGACTCGGTTTCCTCCTTAGCGTGAATCACACATCACCTAACCCAGAGAAAACGATCCTGCCTCGGCCACAAGCTAGCTAAACAATCACTTAATCTCACGGTCACCAAACCGCAACACAATCACATAAACATTGACCTTGCTAAGCATAAAACTCTACTTACACAAGAAATCAATACACATATCAAAATCCCTAGCAATCTTTCAATCCATAGATGCTAGCCACAGTCACGCACTCACCTTAGATAATCAAATGAACGGTTTTAGTCGAAGGAGACTCGGTGATAACTTGAACAAAAACAAAGATAGTCGGACACCAACGTGCTCCCTCGGCTATCGCTACGACTCGTACCGCGAGATCCAATCCCCTATCGACTATCTCACGATCCAAACACTTTTCCTCGAACCAAACTCTGAATCCCCTCGGAAATAGACCAAAACACACGGATTAGTCGAACAACTCTCGACAAAATCCTAACAAAAACAAAGATATCCGAGCACTTACTGAAGCTAACGGCCGGAATCAAGTGCTCTCGACTATCTCTCGATCCAATCCGAAAACCTTCGGATAACTTCGATCCTTCCTCGGTAAATCGCCTATCCTCAATCGAATCTCTCGATTAGAATTCGCAGACCTCTCACGGAAAACTTAATCTCTCGATGATCTCACAATCTCTCGGGAGAACTCTCTTTCTCTCGAGTGATTGCGCGGCTGCCCGAGAAAAATCGCATAAAACTCCTTATATACGCGAAACCCTAGGGATAAACCGCCTATCCTAGCGTGTTTTCCCTTTTCTCTCGGCTAGAATCGGTTTGTTTTAAGTTTCTCTCGGCTAACCGATCAAACTTTCCTTTTCTCTCGGCAGTTTCCCAAACCGCTCGGCCAAACTCGAGAAATCCTATTCCGACTAGGAAAACTCCAATATTTCTTCGGCCAAACTCAAGGCCCACGGCCCATTCTCAACACTTAGCAGTTTTTCCACAATTTCCCATGGTCACGACCCTTAACCTCACGTACGCGCTAACACGTACCACGGTATGGTACCACCCTCGCACCACGTACGTACTACGCACGTACCGCAGACATACCACGATCGTACCTTGGTCCTGTTCTTACGTACCAAAATGACGAACCTCCATCGTACTAAACTTATATACAACGACCCAAATCATAAATACTGGTTACGGATGCTACAAGTTTCTTCCTGGAAAGACTGATACAAACCCCAGACACCATGTCAATGCCATCATGGTAGGAAGTGCAGAAAATTTCATGGATGTTGAAGAGTTTGAGGAGCTTGAAACATAAGATGTTGCAGTTGCAGAGCTAGCGTCGATCGACACCACTGCTGAGTGTCCATCGACACCAGTAGAAATTCCCGACGATTCGAGTTATGGCGGACCGAATTCGACCAAAGCGTCGACACAGGATACTAGTGTCGATCGACACCCAGCTGGTGTCGATCGACACCATGCCCAGACTTCGCCGAGCACGCCTGAAGCTTCAACAAATGTAGAGTAAAGAGTGTACAAGCCCAAAATACCTTATCCCAGGCCTCGTAGAAAGTCTAAACATGAGATAGAAGAAGCCAGATGCAAGGAAATGATGGATAAGCTGATGGTTGAGCTACCCCTAGTTGATGCAATCAGACTTTCACCTGGATTAAGAAGATATGTCAAGAGAATGGTTGTCAATGGTGTGAGTCATGAGGAATGAGCATTGCTTACCAGAGTCATGAATGCAATTCTCTTGAACATAGTTCCAAGGAAGAAGAAGAAGGTGTGGGTTTCTGAACAAGTCAATGTTGTGATTCAGAGGAGGATTCCAGAAAAGTTACCTGATCCAGGGAACTTTGAGCTAGATTGCTCAATCTCAACAGGAAGGTTTCCTCGTTCTCTCTGCGATCTAGGTTCAAGTATCAACTTGATACCATACTCAGTTGCTGTTCGACTTGGAATGACTGATTTCAAGCCAACCAGAATCTCCCTTGTCCTAGCTGATCGATCAAAGAGAATCCCAGAAGGTGTTCTAGAAGATGTTCCCTTGAAGATTGAAGGCTGCATGATTCCCACAGACTTTGTGGTTTTGAAGTATGATGAAGAACCTGCAGATCCTCTTATTCTGGGAAGATCATTCTTGGCTTCAGCTGGTGCCATTATTGATGTGAGGAAAGGGAAAATAGAGCTTGACTTGGGTGATGTTGTCATGAATTTTGACATGGACAAGTTAAGAGGACCATCCACCATTGATGGTCAAGCTTTTTCAGTAGAGATGTCCGTGGAAGAAGATCCAATCAAAGAGGATTCAGATGACATTGCCGCTAGAAATGACAAGGAGCTGGATTCTAAAGAGCAAGTGAACAAGGTGGTTGTTCAAGAGGCATTGGCTGAGAATTCAGAGAAAGCTGTGGAGCTTGAAGACTGGAGTGGAAACAATCATATCTTCAGGACTATGGGCGAAGATGAAAGTCTAATCGATGCCAAGTTGATGGAGGAAGACGTTTTCATCACGGAAACAAGGATTGCAGAGCTGAATTGCAGAAAAAGTACGAAGATCTGAGCTGCAGAGTTGGTGTCGATCGACACCACTCCTGGCATCGATCGACACCCTCCGAAGATCACGACACAAGTTGCTTCTACTGCTGCAACCCCATCATCTTTGGTCAAACAGATGCCTCCACATCCTTCTGCCCCGAACCCTCGAAGGAAGCAAAGGTATGCATTTCCTGGAATCAATTCCAAACCTCCTGATCCTCTCAATAAGAATACCAAAGGTTCAAAAGGTGCTTCACACATATGCAAGCAACGAGATTCTCGTAGAGGGCTTGGTGTTCCTTTTGATGATTCTGCAGGAAAACGAAGTGTCCCACCCGAACTAAAGTCCCACCCTGCTGCTGTTCCTCACTTCCTTGGTCGCTCTCATGCACCTACAGCCTATACACCACCATGGATGAGAAGATACTTGTCTGGGAAGCATTCAATGCCACCCTCTGATCCACCAGTCGTCTGAACCCCGACACAGTCAAGCTAATGACTGAAAACGAGCGCTGAGTGGGAGGCAACCCACTGTTAGGTAAGGTTTTTCTTTATATTTCGTTTTGGTTTTACTAGGTCCTAGTTTCAGTCAGTTGAAAAAAGGCATTGGACTCAACACAGACTAGTGTCGATCAACACCACTATAGTGTCGAACGACACCACGCGTAGACGAAGGTAAGTCTTCTATTTGGTCTTTTATGTTGTTTCTAATCTTTCTTTTAGCCAACTTCGGGCTTGATAACACTGGGGACAATGTTGTTCAAGTCTGGGGGAGGTAGTTGCTAACATTGTGTTTTGTTTTGAGGAGTCATTTGAGTCTGTCTTGAGTCAAAAATTTTGAAATTTTTTGTTTTATTGAGTCAAAATCAGTTGGAACTTTCAGTTTTTCTAGGAACTAACCGCATGAAGTTGACACTTGAAACAACCATTGCTATAAGAGTTGATTGCAGGTCTTACTAAGTAGAAAGCTGCAAGTGGAATCAGTCTAACAGGGCGAGTTCAGGTCCCCTTATAAGAACTAGGTATGCGCAGAACTTGATTCCTCTTTCAGTCTGAATAGATAAGCCATTGCAGTCTCTCCTTGATCTTCCCTTGAGAAAAGAAAAGAAAGAAAAAGAGTCTAAGTTTGGGAATAGTGCAAAGAACCTCATGAGCCTGTCTCCTCACAAGGAACAATATTAGTGAGTGCTCTTGAACCTGTCTCCTCACAAGGAACACAAGTAGAGAGTAGCACTATTTCCCAAGATTTTAAAAGAAAAGAAGAGTCAATGAAAAGATCTTAGAACACCCTGAAAATGGGTAGCAGTTGACTAAGGAAAGAGAAAATAGGAGAGCTATATGAAGGATTTCTTATTCAGGCACTAAGGAAGGGAAAACAATCTGTAAAGTTCTGTGGCAATACCACTGTTAGAGTTCAAAATTTTACCAAGGAAAGGATCTGGATTCAAACAGAGAGATTGCTAAGCTTGTGGTAAGTACACTGAAACATTACCTAAGGTTGGCTCTATAGCATGTGGATTCAAGAGTGATAACCAATGAGGCGTTCTGAAGAGGTGCTTGAAAGTTCCTGTTTTCAAACTTCTACTTCATTCTAAGTTTATGTTTTGCTTGAGGGCAAGCAAAAGCTAAGTCTTGGGGAGTTGATATATCATGGTTTTTATAGTTTTTAACCATGATATAAGTCTTATTTATAGAGTCTGTTTGTTCCTTTTAGAGTCCTATTAGAGTCTTTGCAGGTTCAGGTACGTTTTGAGCATAATTGGAGATTTTGGAGCATTTTGGAGCATTGTGGAATAAGTTGCTGAAAAGATGCAGTCGGATGGCTGTCGGATGAACAGTGTCGATCGACACTGTTCATGGTGTCGATAGACACCAACTATTTTCAGAAGGAAACGCGACTTTTAAAAGTTTTGAAGAAAAGGAAATTGCCCAAAAAGATTTCCTTATTTGCAAGAGTGCCCAGCTCGTGTTTTAGCCTATAAATATAGTTTTTCAGCCATTGTTTAGGCGACACACACATTATTTTAGAGAGAGATTTTAGAGAGCTTTTGGGGAGAAAAGTCCTATACTCTGTTCTTCGGAGATTTTGAACCCCTTTATTTCTTCTATTGATTTTTCTTATGCTTTCTATTCAAATTATGATTTCTGTTTCATTGATCATGTCTGAGTAGTTTGTTTGTTAGGTTTAGGGTTTTTCAAAGGTGATTGATGAATTGTTAGGTCGAATTAAATTGTTAGGATAAAATCATTAGAGTTCTTCATCTGGATTTGTGTTTAATGCTGATTTTAGCTTCATGACCTAGAATCTGATCTTAGGTTAATTGGTAGACACGAGAGTGTTATTGATTGCCTGAACTAATGTTAGATGAGCAAAATACCTATTTGCAAAGAGATTTGGTTTTGGAATTTTGTGAACAATCGAACCTGAACTTTAATGCTTGTTTGAATTGTTAGAATTTGCAAAGAGATTTGAGATTCTAGGGTTTAGACATAAATAGTCTTCGCAGCGAGAGTTGGTTGGTTTTATTATTGTGTTTCGAGTTCAAGAACAGTGCTTAATAATTCCTAACATTATGTCTAGATCTGCAATTTGGATTCACCTGAGAATTTCCCTGAACCTAGCGTTTCTTCTCCTGAATTTACAAAGTCTTTAATTTACTGTTGTCTTCTAGTTTTACATTCTCACTTAGCTTAATTCGAAATTAAAAGTCTGTTGTGTCACTATCATTTCCCTGTGGATTAGATCCCTAAATACTACAGTGATCTCTTAATTTGAGAGAGTAGCTCTAGGGTAAATTTGAGAGCATATCACACCTCAAGAACTACAATGACATGTGTGTTTGAGGATTGAGCTAAATCTTAAGAACCTCTGCATCAATAATGTTAGAGATCGAGCTGAGGTGTCGATCTTGTGCCCATTCTCGACTGGGAATAGTCCGCTTAGCTTGATCGTCGCCTCGATCCAAATCTTCAGTCGACCTTCTTCCTCGATCTTGTGGTCGTTCTTCTTCAGATCGACCCATGACTCCGATTCCTTGGTCGATCTTCTCTGCATGCGTCTCCACGTCCGTACACTCGCACGACCTGGCTCTGTCGATCTTGCTCTCTATCTGAATGTCGAAACGGCCTAGACTCCTCGATCTTCTGGTCGATCTCACCTAGATCGACACATATGGTCCGAACTCCACTTCGATCTCAGTGGCTCCTTTGCATGTACTGTTTCTCAAAGTGTTTCCATGAGCTCTTAAGCTTCCTCTAGAACCTCATCGTGCTCCAGCACTCACCACAGCTCCAAGTACTCAAAACAACCTAATAATGATGCAAATATACAAGGAACTATGCAAATGCTAATGCAAAACGTTCTAGGACCTAAAATTAGCTAAATGATATAAACTAACCTATTATGAATGCAATATGAATGAAAATCTATCATAAATGTATGTTGAATGCAAGAAATATATGAGTATATCAGTCATCTTTGGACGATTCCCAATGCACCATCTCTGAACTACGAGAGAAAGAGAAGTCGATTATGGCTCCAAGATCTTGAAGACTGATCTGACATATAGCTGAAACAGGGGAGGATAGAATAAGCTGAATTAAAGGAAAATATCTTGTGACTGAACTTTCAAATTCGAATGAGAGGCCCATGGTCAAAAGGAGTATGACGCTTACCATTAGAGAGAAGGAGCCAAGGACAGAGCCTCAGGAAAGATCAAAACAGCCGAATAATAACAGGAACGAGAATGATGCCATGATAGTAGATCATGTAATTCCAGAAGATACTTTGCCGAAAGACTTGGAAATTCTACAAAGAATAGACAAAGAAATTGCGGAGATCGAAATGAACGCGGATATGGTGGATAATGTTGACTTACCGGAGGACGATCTGGAACGCTATGGAGGAAAAATCGATGCTACCACTCAATTCGAGGAGGACCCAAAAACAAAATGACGATGAGAAAAAATCAGTAGTACCTGAAATGCAATTTGATATGGCGTCCCAGAACCAGAACAAAGCGCCAGTAACCTCAAGCTCCAGCAAAAAGGTTAAAGATGCAGAAAGTAAAAAGAAAGGCCTAAACCCGGCGCGTATTGGGGGGGGGGGGTGTCTCCAATTACAAAAAGACTACAACTATTGCGATCCCGACAATCTCCAAAGAAAAAGCATTCAGGAAACTATTATATTCCTACTATCCAACCCACCATTTAACCCATTTTCCTTTATAACCATCAAAATTAAATCAATAAACAAAAATAAAAATTCACCAATCACAAATCAGTTAATTTAGACCAATAAAATTCAGAAGCTTCTCTTTTCTTCGTCTTCTTCCTCCCCCGACGAAAAATCGCGATCCGCCAATAAAGCTCGAGCTCTCGTCGCTACAGCAACTTCAAATTCCAAAGAATACATGTATGTTTCCATTGTATTCCATCATCTCCAAGGTCGATTTCGTTTGTTGAAATCAATTTTGTATTCTTTATACAAATTGAGAAATTTAATTCAATTTGAAAAACTATACATTTGGAACGCACATTAGGGTTTGTAACAATGATGTAAGCGTCATTTAGGACTGATATCCCTGCAAATTACACACTTTTTCAACGCATTTCATGATAGTTAGGATTGCATTCATGCACGTTTACCCTTGTTTTGTACCGTTTGCACTCACTTTAGGTCTAGGATGCATTAGGTTAGGTTCTTTCATATTCTTGCATATTTGGAGTGTTTCTCAGGTACAAGAGGTGTGTGGAGGTTGGTCCAATAAAGAAGGTTCAAGGAGAGATCAAAAGAAGAGGAGATAGACGTTTTCCCTCACTGAAGTAAGGAGTGAGGAGGAACCTCAAAGCATGGACACGACTGGACCCCGATGGAGATATCTCGAAGTCGAAGTTACACAAGATGATCCCACGGATAAATATCGGACGCGCACAACAGGATGAGCCTGATACGAGCAGCATGCGATGGACTTCACCACGGAATGATCACGAAATCGGAGGCCGATACGAAGTCACTGAAGAACAAGATGACTTGGCATCTCGGCCTTTCCCATCGGGTTGAGTCCAAAACGCTACACGCCAAGAAAGTACCTATTTCGGGCAATGTAGTCCCGGCGTGTAGGGTTTTGCAACTTTTACTATAAATACAACTTGTCTCCCATCCTTATCTCTCTTTCTCATTCAGTTTTTAGCTTTCTGTTTTTCCTTTGTAGAAGAACACTTTGTTCTTATTTTCCACCATTAAAGCTTTTCAAAAGCTTGAACCTTTATGAATTTTTAAGCTTAATCAATACTTGTTTTTTAGCATTTCTTGTTAAAGTTTCTTTCATCTCTTATTTTAGGCTATCTTTCGTGCATATGAGTAGTCTTCTTATCCCCATGGATTTTGAAGCTCCTCTAATGGCATGTGAGTAGTGCTTTGTAGGATTTTGATGGGTTAAAAGGACCAAGGGTCTTTCCGGTTTACATTTCTTGCTTAGTTAGTACATATAGTTTGATTCTTTCTTGCTCATCATTATTCATTCTTAGTCTAGATTGTTCTCCTAGTCTAATGTCCATAGGCGTCTTGCATGAATACCACATGTGAGATTAGCCGGAACCATGAACACGAGTTCAACCCTTCTTAGCCTAAGACATTAGTTGTCTATGGGGTTTTACAGTTCAATAGGGACGAATAGTTCTGCGCTTGTTTCTTCTATTGTACCGCTTTGCGAGAGGTAGTCTCTGGTGGTAGAGATTCAAAGAGGGTAAACCCAAACACCATGGGCTAACCGATTCATGGATCCCTTTACCTAAGAATCATCATCAAAGACCAAGTCTTGATGCGATCAAAAAGCTTTGCTTGTTAAGTAATCAGAGAGTTCCCTAGCCCACAAAACCCATATTGTTCCTTCTTCTATCATTAAAGTTTAAGTCTTTCATCGTTTAAGTTGTTACTTCTTGCTCAAGTAGAGTAAAGTTCATCCTTTTATTGTCTTGAGTGACACAAGTCCAAGTCTTTAGTAGATTTTAGTAGTAAAGATCCAACCTTTTAATATCTAGCTTGACTTTTAACACCATTTACAACCGAAGTGCTATTAACAACCTCCAATGGATTGATAAGTCTTGGGTCATTGATCCAACTGGGCAAAAACATATTTATCAAGGACCATGCATTTGTAATGAATCTAGTGTAGTTGCTGAATCGTAGTGAACCGTAAGTAGATTAGAAACCCATATCAGCCTGAAATCATCTGATTTGAGTTGCAGCGATATAACAACTGGGTAAAACTAGTATTACTGAGCACGAAGGTATAACTCGATAGAACAAGTATTACAAATTAAAGTCAATTTGACAAATTCTTCTTTTGTTATGCACATTACGTTACTAATGAATTATTTTGGATGAAATACAAGAATTGCAGATCTTACCTCCAGATTACAACAAAAAAGGGAAGAAATCAAGAAAGAAGGTTTCTTTTGGCTAACGTCATGGAAGGATGAATACTAAAAGGGTGCCAAGATGAAACTTGGGTAGATGGTTTGAGCCATTTGAGATCCATACTAGTAGTAAACCTTAGTTTGTGTTTGAATTTGTATTTCTTTGACACTCTATATTTTATACAACTTCTTAAAACTTATTTTTGTAATGGTACAATTAATTTCAATTCCATTTCAAGAGATTTAGAATTTTATGAGAGAAACAAATAAATCACACAAAACAAAAAATTATACATTATATAAGTAACTATTAAATATAAAAAACATATATTAATTAATTAGATAAAAAAAATTATAGCATTATGGATGTTATTAGAATATGTACACACCGAACACGTTATACTTTTATGATCACTTTGTTAATATTAACCACATTATGATGCAAAACATACAAAAATGTGATTTAAGATATTTTAATGCATAAAAACTTTGGAATGTTCTTTAACTCAGTTAAATGATCAGTACAACTAAAAATAATAATTTTATGACAAGGTAATACTAATTAAAAGTAAAAAAAACACCAAAAGTAATACTGTTTGGAAGCAAGTTATATTGGATTACTATGTATAACTATGTGAAAAGTAACCTCTTTTTTATTTCCACGTGTTAGTTCAGATAGCAACATATGTGAAAAAATGGCGCACATGTGGAAAAATGACGGCGCACATATGTTTTAATGTTATTTTTCGTTATAATAGTACATTTATATGTATTTTTAGTTTATTTTGTTTGTTCTTTTTTCCCCCCCAAATTTTTATTCTAGGGTTCTTCATCTTTCTCCTCTCCATTTTCACCTCCTTTGTAACAATTTCTAGAGATTTCCAAACTCCAATGTAACTCAAATTTTTTGTTTATTTCATATTTAATACTTGATTTTGGGTTTGTCTATGGATTTTAGGTTTCTTGTTGGTTTCTGATTTCAAATTTCTGGGTGTTTGAATTTCTGATTTTCTGGGTTTTTGCGCTTTAGTAATACTGGGTAACACTTGGTACAACTGCATTTAGTAATACGTACTTGGCAATAATTAATTGGTACAACTAAAACAAGATCAATATATGATTCTGACTAAATAATATGTGAAAAGTAACCGATTTTTATGTAATGAGTGAAAATTAAACATGTTTTAATCAAATATAAGTTTCAGAAACAAAGTCAAGTTCATAATAGTACTAAATATTCCAAAGGTTGTAATTTCTGTGTTTTCTCTTTGAAATCTCGCAATTCAAATTTAATTGTACCAAGTATTACCAAGAATTACTTTTTCATATCAGATTTTTTGAAAATTAGGGAAATTTGGGATTCTCGGATCTTTTTGAGTTTAGATTTTGATAGCGAATCTGAGACTAGAACAAAAATATATACCCGATTTATCTTTTCCGATTTGCTGAATCATCAAGACCGAAAATGGTTTTAGGTTTCGATAGTGAACCGTCAAAGTTCTATAGCGAGGGAGAGGAAGAAATCGATTTCAAACTTAGCAAAATCTCTGTTTTTAATCGGGTTCTGTTAAAAGTTTATGATTTATTATTGGGTTAGGTTTTATCCATTTTAATTGGATATACTTGATTTGGTTTGTTATTTTATTGGCTGGATAAATAAATTGTTTAAGTTTTGAGAGATAATGAGGTAAACAACCAGTTTTTTGATTAAAATTAAATAGAAAAGAAAAGACAAAATAGAGGGGGGTCATTTGAGATCTCCTTTTGAGCAGGAAGGCTAGTGGAGCCATTGATTCCAATTGAGGGGTCATTGCGTGCTGCGAAGATGTTTGGGAACGATTGACAAGATTCAGTCCGGATCGTTCGGATCGTTCGGATCTTGTGGCCAAGCATCTTATCACATACAATATTCTATTAGCTCAGGAAGCTTTACACGCGCTCCGTACGAATCCTAGCTCCAACTCTAAATTTGTTGCTATCAAGACTGATATGAGCAAGGATATGAAAGAGTAGAATGGAGCTTTCTACGAGAGCTTATGTTAAAGTTGGGGTTCGATCAAAAATGGGTGCATTGAATCATGTGGTGTATAAGCTCTGTATCATATTAGATATTGATCAATGGCAAACCGAAGGGTAATATTACTCTGTCGAGAGGAATAAGACAGTGTGATCCATTATCTCCTTTCTTATTCATTATTTGTACTGAAGCTCTTATAACCAGATGAAAGGAGCCGAAGAGGAAGGACGCATTACCAGAATCAAGATTGCAAGAGCGAGTCCTGCAATCTCACACTTCCTTTTTGTCGATGATAGCTTATGTTTTTGCAAAGCAGAGATCCTGAAATGTGTGGAGCTATTTAAAATTATTAATTCGCATGGCCAAGCATCGGGACAACAACTTAACTACGCAAAATCGTCTTATCTGTTTGGTAGTATAGTTAACCCCGAATGTAAGAATGCACTAAAACGGATAATCGGAATCACGAAAGACGGTGGAATGGGAATGTACTTGGGATTGCCGGAGAAGATTTGTGGTTCGAAGAAACAAGTCTTCGCATACGTCCAGGAGCGCCTTAACAATCGAGTGAAATCTTGGTTTGCAAAACTTCTATCGAAGGGAGGGAAAGAGGTCTTACTGAAATTAGAGGCCCAAGCAATACCTACATATGTTATGTCGAGTTATCTACTGCCGATGGACATCATCAATAAGATGATAAGTGCGATAGCGAAATTTTGGTGGAGTACGAAGGCTAACAATCGACGTATGCATTAACTAGCATGGGATAAAATATGCATTCTCTAAAGCAAAGGAGGATTCAGATTTAGAGATTTAAAATTTTCTTAATGTGGCTCTCTAAGCTAAGAAATTATGGGGACTTCTAAATTATCCAGACTCTCTCTTGGCAAGAATTCTGAAAGGGAGACATTTAAGATATTCTAATCCGATGGAGGTGGAAAAATCGAATACCCCTTCGTATGGCTGGAGAAGTATGATGGCTGCCAAACATCTTTTAAAAGCAGGGCTTCGCAAGAGTATAAAATCCGGATTTAATACTTAGGTGTGGAGTGACCCGTGGATTCCTGTTATCCTGGCTCGTCCGATGTTAGGAGTAACCGCTTTCGCGGATGAAAAATATATGTTAATCATCTGATTGATTTCGACTCAAAAACATGGAAAGAAGACAAGTTACACGAACTGATAACCAGAATTTTTAAGCTTTTAATCAAACCTAAAGCATAGTCATGTCATTGCAATACTTCAGGAATAATTCCAAAATGGGTGCTTGAAAGCTACCAAGAATACAAGAACTCAAAGTAAAGCTAAGTGAAAACCGGATAAATTGGGGTGAAAATCTGTGAAAACTATTTAGGACAACCTAACGACTATGAGAACTATTTTAAAATCCCTACTGGGATGTGAAATAACTAGCAGACAACTTCTAGGAATTTAAATGAGACATCTACTAGTTCTATAAAATCAAAAGTTAAAACTGGATAAACTAGGCAATTTCTAGAAACCAAAGATGAATTTTAAAAACTATAAAATGAAATCTAATGACCTTAAAACGATTACTAGACTACTAAATGAGACTCTAGGGAATTTCTAAAATACTTAAGCTAGCAAGAACAAGACTTTACGAATTTAGACTCCCGATTGAAAGCAATAACCTAAAAAGACTATTTTTAAGAAACTAAGACAAAATACTCAAACTTTAGAGCTAAGGGATGATGATTCTAAGTTTTCAGAGGCTAAAGATGGATTCAAGGTTGGGGATCACGCTCAAGGAGGTTCAAGAATCAAACTTTGGGTTTGAAAACATAGATCTACACGTTTTAAGTGCTATCTCTAAGCATTGAGAAGCTAAAGCTAGATTCATCCATGGCGTTTGGAATGAATCCTTTCCTCACCTTTTCCTCCTAACCCATGGTTCGTGGTGGAAAGAAATGATGAAGAACTTGAAGCATAGATCTCAAAAATCCTAACTAGCTCCCTAAACATCCATGGCGTTTGGGAAAGGATTAGCTAGCCTCTTGAATTTGGATTTAAGGGATCTCCTAAATCTTTTTCGGACAAGGAAATCCATGAGATCAAAGGGATCTTTCTCAAGAGTCCCTAGGCTTAAAACGCTCAAATCCAAGAAGAGAATGAGTTAAGAACAAGAAAGACCAAAGCTTAAACCCTTAAACACTCCTTAATCACCCCAACCTAAAACCCTTGGTGGATTACTCACTATGCATGATTAAAGCACATAAAAACGTAGAGGAAGAAAAGGTAAACATGATTAAGTGACTAAGCAAAAGATATTAAGATAAGTACTTAAGATTAAAGAAAGATTAAGGTTTTACAAAACAAGAAAAGCTTAAAAACTAACAATGGTGGCTAAGGCTCAAAGAAGGAGGAGACAAAACGTAAAAAATCGGATCATTTGCCAAAAATAGGTCAAGGACCTTTTATACCAAAAGGGAAATGGTCCCCTCACTAAACTCCAAAATGTGACCTGTCCGGATAAGATTAGAGATCGACCTCAGTCGTCGATCTCTTCACTCGATCTTGCGCGTAGAACGGCCTTTCTCACTTGATCTTTGGGTCGATTTGGTCGGGTAGATCGAGTGCTCCTATCGATCTTCTAGTCGATTTTCGGGTGATCGAGTCGAGACCTCGATCTGGCCCTCGTTCTTCTTCCGCGTCCGTACTCGCGTTCGATCATCTTGGTCGATCTTAAACCTCGATCTCCTTCCTTGAAACGACCTGAGTGTCTCGATCTTCTGGTCGATATCGTCTAGATCGTCCTGCCTAACTCGATCTCCACCTCGATCTCGGTTCCTCTGCTTAATGGCCGAGTTTCTCCAAGTGTCCATAGGCTCTTTTTCGATCCTTGGCATATCCACGCACCCTCCATAGCTCCAGTGTATCCAAAACAACCTGAATATGATGCAAGAATGCAAGAAATATGCAAATGCTAATGCAAAGTGCCTTAGGACATAAAATGAGACAAAAGTTATATTTTCTCTAAGTATGAATGCAATATGAATGAAAATATGTCTTAAATGCAAGCTAAATGTATGAAATATATGAGTATATCACGAACTGATAGCACTTGAGGACATTCCCTGTGTCCTAAGTATACGACTTTCCCAAAATTTTGACATTGATGGCTATAGATGGGTCCACACAAAATTGGGTAACTACTCTGTCAAAACAGGATATGACTTGGCTTGCAACTTGAAAGAGGATAGCACGATTCTGGAATTGTTGGAGCCCAGCATAACGGTGTTAAAAAGCAAGGTCTGGTCACTGCGTACGTCGCAGAAGATTAGACACCTACTTTGGGAAGTTATATCGGGGAGCATAGCTACTTGTAGTAGACTGGTCGATCGACACTGCAGGAATGATCGTACATGCCCTAGATGCAGAGAAGAAGATGAAATGATTAATCACTTATTTTTTCAATGCCCCCAGCACTTGAAACATGCGCGTTATCGCCTATCCCGTCTATTCCGGAACTGTTTCCGTCGGATGCTCTATTTTGCAATATTGACTTCCTCTTATTACGTGCAAAAGATCGTGTAATAACAGATGAACAAATGCGGATTTTCCCATAGATTATATGGTACATTCTGGAAGTCCAGGAACGATAAAGTCTTTAATGGAAAAAATACTTTCCCAATGGACAAACTAGAGATTGCAATTCATGAAGCAAAAAATTGGGAAATCGCAAACTTGTTAGAAGCTGTGAGTGTAGAACATCAAACCCAAGATGTTCCATCAATTGATGATTCGGTTCCAGGTAGTGTATATCGATGTCAAGTGGACGCATCTTGAGTAAGCAATGACAAACTTTTTGGGGGAGGACTAGTACTTCTCCATCATGACTCGATACAGCTTCTTGGTTCTTTTACAGGAACGACTGCATTTTCCCCACTCTGCTGAAATGGAGACATCCATTTGGGCTATGAATATCGTCTAACATGCGAGTTTTTCTTCTATTCACTTTCAGATGGATTGTCTGCAGCTTGTTAAGCTAGTTAATGGAGACGAGGATTGGCCAAATCTTTCATGTGAATTAGAAGTTTTTAACAATTTATGCTATGGTTTTACATAGTTTTTTTTATCCTTTTTACCGCGTATTTGTAATATTCGAGCACACTCCATTGCTAAAGGAGACAGAGCTTGAAATTTCATTTTCTCCCATATAACAAAGCTAACTTATTTGAACCAGGGTAAATTTATATGGAATTTATTTTTGTTGTCAAATTTTTTTTTTTCAATTTACCTAAAAAACGCTATCGTTTATTTTAGATGTAAATTAAACAGAACATAATATTGTTTTGTTGTAAAGATATTTTTATATTTTTGTCTTGTCTTTTGACCATCTCTTCCTTACAAATTGGGATTGTTATCCAAAACGAAATGTCCAGTTTTTCAGTTGACTCTACCGTTTCTAGGCTTCTTCAATGGTGATCTCTCTCCCCACCGCCTACGTCTCTCCACATTTTTCCCCAGAATCGTCTAATTCCGTTTCATCCTCGTCGATGCTATCTTCTCATTCATCCCTGCGCTTACCCTCTCAGATTCGCCGCTTCGGAATCGGCCACGTGGGGCTTAACTCTCCGTCGTCCCCTCGCTTTGCCCCGCTCACTGTGAGTTCTCAGTCACACTTCAATCGATACTCATTCGATATGATGAATATCTTTCTGTTTCCAATTTCTCTGTCATTGTTCTTAAAAGCTAGAACGGTCCTGTGGTATGGGGACGACAGATTCTATTTTCTTCATGTTTAGTTTCTTAGATAAATAAGTATGTAACAAGAAGGAGAATGAAACACTTGGATTTAATGTTGCAATAATCAGAATATTCAACATTTAGAGAATGAATCTAACCTTATGGTAAGAAGGAGAATGTTTGAAGATTCCTAACACATTTTGAATAGCTACATGGTATTAGATATTCTGTGTTTATATCAAATGAAGAATTTTTATGCATAATTACAAAATGAGCACTAAGATTATTGATTCCTGTTGGAACAAGAAGGACAATGAAACACTTGGATTTAATGTTGCAATGACCAGAATATACAACATTAGAGTGTGATTCTAACCTTATGGTAACAAGGAGAATGTTTGAAGATTCCTAACACATTTTGAATAGCTACATAGTGTTAGATATTCTGTGTTTATATCTAATGAAGAATCAATTTGTGCAATTACAAAATGAGCACTTAGATTATTGATTCCTGTTGGAACATGTAGTTGATAGTTCTGTACTTTTGGTCTATGGACACATCTCTTTCTGAGAAAAAGACCGATACTAACATTGTTCTTTGTTTTTACAAAGAATTCGATTTTCTTCCTGTTCAGTTTCTTAGATTAATCAGTATGTAACACTGAGATTGATTCCCATTGAAACGAGAAGGAGAATGAAACACTTAGATTTAATATTGCAATAATCAGAATATACAACATTTAGAGTATGATTCTAACCTTATGGTAAGAAGTAGAATGTTTGAAGATTCCTAACACATTTTGAATAGCTAAATGGTGTTAGTTATTCTGTGTTTATATCTAATGAAGAATCAGTATGTATAATTACACAATGAGCACTTAGATTATTGATTTTGTTGGAAAATGTAGTAGATAGTTCTGTACTTTTGTCCATAGACTCATCTCTTCAGCTGAGAAAGAAACTGTTACTAACATTAAACTTAACAGAGTTTAGGTAACTATATATGCTAATGAAAAACTCTGATCTCGTGATGGAATTCTGATATATCTATTAGTGGATTGTTCTGATGTAATGGTTTTCGTGGCAACGCTCATTTGTTTGTCTGGAGCGTTTTCATATTGGCTCCCTAAACCAACTTTGTGGCCCAGTTTTGGTTGAGTTTTTTTTTTCGTGGATGAATGATTTTGATGCAGGTTAGAGCAAAGAAGCAAACTTTCAACTCTTTTGATGATTTGTTGCAGAACTCTGACAAGCCTTTACTAGTAGACTTCTATGCCACATGGTAAGTTATGTTAAGGTCATAATATATTATTTTTGATGAAGCCAGCACCAATATATGGTTACAGAGTTGTGTTTCTGCAGGTGTGGTCCATGCCAGCTTATGGTACCAATACTCAATGAAGTGAGTGAAACTCTTAAAGATAAGATTGCGGTTGTGAAAATCGATACTGAGAAGTACCCAAGTCTTGCTAACAAATACCAGATTGAGGCTTTACCTACATTCATCTTATTCAAAGATGGAAAACTCTGGGACCGTTTCGTAAGTTTACTCTTCTAATGGCATGAACTAGAGTTAGATAGAGCTGATTTTCTTTAATAGCACGAAGTTCTTAACTTTCCATGACAAGTTTTGCATTTTGGTTTTCTGGCAGGAGGGTGCGTTGCCAGCGAACCAACTCGTTCAACGGATCGAGAATTCTTTGCAAGTGAAGCAATAGATATGATAAACCAAGAAAAAAAAACTTGTCATTTATGAGCAAACAATCCGTTGTGACATAAAGTCATTGTTGATTCATATGTGGCATCAACCATTTTTCTTATTTGATTGAGAAATTCCTCTGGATATGCGGCTACTTTTCCATCTCAACTCTGTTCAGTTTGTTGAAAGTTGTGTAACTACGTCTGCTTATTACGGGTAAAAAGTTTGGTAATTTCACATACAAGTCGGGTAAAAAATATTTAAGATTACTGTTCCAAGGTTATCGTTAAATAAGAGGCGTCCGAAAATTTAAAAAAAAAGAAAAAAAAAAAGGGAGGAGTAGGTTGGATTCGGGTTTGGGTATTTTGGCTGTTACCATCTTTGGATAATTTTCTGAGATTTGTATAGGTTGTGTAAAATTTTAGATTATTTAAATATATTTTTTTGATAATTTGGAGAAATTTAAAATATTCATAAATAATTTTAGATAATTTATCAGGAAAATTTTAAATTTTTTATTGTTATGATATAATTTTTCAAAAATACTACGTTTATAGTCAATTTTTCAAAAAACCTTTTTATGTTTATTTAAGATTATTTGCAAAAATACAAATTTATAAAGTCATCTATCACGTTGTAGAAAAAAGAAGAGATACAATAATCATATGATATTAACTCTTCGAGATATATCTATTAGTTTAGCTGAATCTCTTAGCGCCAGGGGCGGATCTAGGGCATGGAGGGGTGGGGTACGTGCCCCATACTCTTTTTCCTTTTTTTTAAGTTAAAAATAAAGTTAATTCTGTTTATTTACCCATTAATGTATTAGACAGTTAAAAAGTCTAAAACAAAATATGCGTAAGTAAAAAAGTTAAAATTATGTTGACTTACATGACTTAGCCACATTTCTCTTGGTTTTTTTTCTTCTCCAGTGCTCCACGTTGTTTTTTTTAGAAAATAGAATTTTTAAAGTAAAATTTTGTTTTTTAATTGATATAATTTAAGTTTTATCTCTCTTTTAAGTTGAATTCTTTTCAGTTTTTTTTTAGAAACGAGAATTCATAGTGTTTGTGTGATAAATTCATACAGATATCAATGAAATGATATTTTAAAAGAAAGAATGCATCAACATCTGAGAATAATTGTGATGATTTACCTTTGAATCTAGCAGATAGGAAATGAATACTAGATTATCATTCTAATGTAAGAGATGAGGCAAGACGCAAATATCTTATTAAGGGTCCTTGTCAACTTCACGGTCATGATTTTCTGAAAACAGCGCATAAAATAATGTGAGAAATAACTATTTGATAATGTGACAAACGATCTAGTGATAAAAAAGTTACAAGATATGAAAGGTATATGATGATACCAATGACAATATTAGCTGACTCTGAAAGGTATTTGGTGATGCGGACATAATACCAAGAAACCTTCTAGGTGTGAAGACGATGCATCCGGAGCAAAATATAGTACTGATCCGGCCTGACTTGGAGACCCATCCAAAGACCCAAATCATAAATGATCCGATCCAGCCCGACCCGGATCCACCAAGAGCACTCAAGCTACAATCAATTCTTCCTACAAATAAGAAATTTCACACGATCAAAGGTAGAGTCAATCAAGGAGATTCACGTGGATACTCTGATCATCTCTATCTCATAGAGTACCCAAAACTCAGGCCATTTCAACACGATCATCAAGCTGCAACACACTTACCAAATAGGGAGCAATCACGTTTAAAGCCAAACAGCTAGATCAAAGAAAATTCTCCATCAAATCTTTCTTATAATTATTTTTAATAATTTATTTTCCTTTTTAAAATTTTATTAAACCATTATCGTCGAGCCTCTATATAAGTTCTCTTTTATTTTTTTATTATTATTCACCTTTGAATTTTACAAGCAAAACCAGAAAAGCTTTTGCCTTTACAAAAACCTTTGTCTTCCTTTTCTTTTGATAAAGTCGAGTGTTTCTCCTCGTTCAAAAGAAGCTCGAGCTCATCACAAGTCATTCATACCTTGTGTGGCCCTCTACAATCCATCTTATTATTTCTCCCATCTGATAGTTTCAAGCAACTAACGCCACTTCCGCAACCATCATTTTGGTATCAGAGCTTAAAAGTTTCTGAAATAAATTCGGCCAGGTTGTATCTATCCTTCTCTTATTTTTTACTTCCTTCGATTTCCATTTTATTCTTTGAAGTTTAAAAAAAACAAAAAATGTATTTTCGTTTATTTGGTAAATTAAAAAAATAATACGTTTGATTTCAACATTCATACTTTTGATTTGATTTGCCTTCAGTTGGTTGTTAATTTGATTTCTATCTTTCCATGAAAAAAATAAATAATAATAATAATAAGTTTATTTGCTTCTTTAAGTTCCAGTTTTTCATTTTTGAGTTAATTTTTTTGACCATGAATCTAAAAAAAAATAAAAATATCAAGACTTCTTTTCTTTCTTTTGTTTTGTCGAGACTTCACTAATTTCTCTCAAAGAAATTTTTTTCTCTTTTTCTACTACGTTTAAGGCCGAGAAAATCAAACAATGGGAAACGTCAAGCAGCTATGCAGCCATCCTACAGATGCTTACCAACATCAACAACTCCCTACAAGTTCAACGAACTGAACTTAGCATCTTGGGCGAACGAATGAACCAACCATTAGCAAGACTTCATGTACGATCTAGAAAATAATATAATATTTCTGAATCATTATTTACAAAAAATGGTATAAAATTATTTATACTACCACTAAATATAACCCTAAAATATACAAAATATATAAAAAAGCCCAATAAGTTTAAATACACATATTCTTCAATACCCCCTTAAGTTGAGCATGGTGATCTCGAATACCCAACTTGGATAAGAGACACTGAAACTGTCGATCACCAAGTGATTTAGTGAAAATATCTGCCAACTGATAATTTGTAGACACATGTTTAGTCTGAACAATTCCACGCTGAATGTCATCCCGAATAAAATGACAGTCAAACTCTACGTGTTTCGTATGCTCATGAAACACTGGATTAGCCGCAATATGAAGCGCAAATTTACTGTCGTAATAAAGATCCATTGCACTCATATGTGAAAAAACCATTGTGTCCAACACATTCTTGATCCACTTCAACTCTTTCAACACTGCAACCATTGCGCGATACTCAGCTTCCGCTGTAGACAACTAAACAACATCCTGCTTCTTTGAGTTCCATGACACAGGAGAATTATCCAATTGCACTAACCACCCATTCAAGGAACGTGTCTAGTGAGAGGACACCCAACCCAATCAGACTCAGTCCACGCTGTGAGATGAAAATTACGGGTAGAATTGAGAAACATAAATTGGCCTGGACATCCTTTCAAATAACGATGTAGATGCGAGATAAATCAATCTCCTAACAAGTCTTCGATACTTTTGCGGTTACAGAAAGTATTTCCCTTGCGATCTAGCAAATTGATGGTTTTGTTCCATGGGAAATTCAACCGGTCTTCCTCGAAGTAGTCCAATATCTGCAATAATATCTAAAGTATACTTCCTCTGCGAGTTATAAATCCCCTCTTGATTCCGAGCTATCTCTGAACCAATGAAATACTTCAATTGTCCAAGATCCTTCATATAAAAGCACCCACACAAATAGTCTTTAAATTTCTGAATAACTTGCGGCGAACTTCCTGTAAACACAATATCATCCACATGCACCAATAGATGCAGTTGTATATCACCTTTAATTAGTGAAAATAGAGAATGACCACCTCCACACTATAGAGAACTATATTGCAAAAGAGCGTTTGCAAGCTTAGTAAACCAACACCGTGGAACCTGTTTCAAACTATACAATGACTTATGCAATCTACAAACCATTCCTTTTCCATAGAAAGAAAATTATGGTGGTAACCTCATGAAAACTTCCTCTTCCAAGCCACCATGCAAAAATGCATTATGAACATCCATCTAGTGCAAATCCCAATTCATCTCAGCAACAATTTTTAAAAATAAACGGATGGTAGGCATTTTTACCACTGGATCAAACGTTTCAAAATAGTCAATCCCTTCTTCTTGTCCATTCCCACACGCTACAAGTCTGGACTTATATATCTCTCAATTGTACCATTTGCTTTATACTTAATCGTATAAACCCACTTGCATCCAAACACATGTTTCCCTGCTGACAAGGGCTCTACAGACCACATCCCACTTCTCTCAATTGCATCGATGTCATGTCCCATTGTTTTCTATATTTATCATGTTTCATTGCTTCGTAAAAATTCCATGACACAACTTCTTCAGTGATTTTCATCAAGAACGCTCTATGATCTAGGGAAAACCTATCACACGATACAAAATTAAACAAGACTATATGCATTACCCAACTCATATGTCTTCTCATCGATCTGTTGAACTATGTGTAACACATAGTCTTGTAGACGCACATATGGTTCTTTCTTTCTCATTCCCCGTCACAATGATGGATCTGCTGTATTATCTGCAATAGTCTTCTCATGTTCCAGTTATGCAGGTTATGTTTCTTCTTCTACCACTGTGTCATTAGTGTGTGTTACATATTCATGTGTGTGTGTTACACAGGCAGGTGTGTTACTCGTGACTGTGTCATGTGTGTGTGTTACACATGCATGTGTGTTAGTCGTGACTGGCTCTGAGTGACTCTGTGTTACTACACATGCATGTGTGTTAGTCGTGACTGGCTTTGCGTGACTCTGTGTTACTGTAGCATCACTTGCTCCTGATCTGCAACAGTATTCATATAATTGAAACAAGAGTTTTTATCTCTTGAAGCAATTTCTCAATTG
The DNA here is from genome assembly GCA_020283515.1 of Alliaria petiolata. NCBI lineage: Eukaryota > Viridiplantae > Streptophyta > Magnoliopsida > Brassicales > Brassicaceae > Alliaria > Alliaria petiolata. Next base: position 71,795,298 of record JAHZTW010000003.1, on the reverse strand, counting down.
CTCATATCATTGCAATAGTTGAGATATCAATCCATCTTGAGAGTTTAATGCAAAATGAATAGAAAGTTCGGTTTAATCTAAGCCAAGTTCAAATTTTAAGAGACAAGTTAACAGTAAAAGCAAACAACAAACCAAAAGAGATACTACTAGACTAGTTATATGATTGAAAACGTTAATTATCACTAATTGAGCACTAATCAAGAGATTAACTACTAACCAAGATTACTAATTAATTAAAAACGAAACCTAGGGATGAAATCATTGATTTGGGCATTCAAATGGCCAACCTTGCAATCATTTAAGCAACTAAACAAGCTATCTCTATACCTAGATCACTAATAAAGATTAATCCATGATGTGTGGCAATAATCCCTTTCCTAATCACTTTAATGAACTAATGATGTGTTAGCATTAAAATGATTAGCAAGCAGTAAACACAAGTCTATATAGCATGATAAACACCCTAGGCAACTAATATCTCAGGCTAGGAATGTAAATCTCTTAGAAAGGTGGTTCAAGCATTTCATCAAACACTTGGTGGGTGTATGAAATGCTTATGATCCAAATAGCAAAAGATTAGCTATTTGGCACTAAGAATTCCTTAATAAGAAGAGAGATGAAAGAATCTAACCTAGATTGCAAGATGGAACCATTAGAAAATCCTAAATCTAACCCATCCCCAAATTCCTAAGAAACTACTCACTAATCATCATTAAGCCCATCAAACCCACGATAAGAGATAAGCAAAACATGATTAGAGAATAGATAAGTAGAAATCCACGAGAGTTTTTGTATTAAACATAAAAGATCCAAGCAAATACAAGTTTTCTCCCAAAGAGGCTAAAGTTTAAGCTGAGAACATAAGAGAATAAAAGTCTCTCCAAAAATTAGGTCTTTTGAGTATTTATAGGGGGACCCAGAAAAAACGCAAAAATGAGAAATTTGTTTTGTCTGTATCGACGTGCCAGGTCGATACAGCACGTCAATATGAACTTCGGATAACTTGTCCCGGCTTGTCTCGTCGATACGCTTGGTCGGTATGAACTTCTGGAAACGCGTCTCGGCTTCTCGTGGTTTGTCTCGGTGTGTCTCGTCGATACGGCTGGCCGGTACGAACTCCTGGAAGTGCGTCTCGGTGTAACTGGTCGATACACCAGGCCGATATGCTTTGAAACTTCGTCTTGAGACTTGCCTTTGGTTTGTCTCGACTGAGCCAGGTCGATACACGAAGCCGAGACGAACCCCTGGAAATGTGTATCGACCTGGCTGGTCGATACATTACCCCGAGACGGCCTAAAACTTCTCTTCTTGGTCTCTTCCTCCCCTTCAAGTGACTTCTTGCTTTCCTCCTTGCAATCCCATCCTTCTCCAACATCGAGCATGCCTCCATAGCATCCATATTACCTGATAAAGACTCCAAAAGTGCCAAAATATGCAAAGACTATGCAAGGACACCATAAGCTACTAGATGAATACAATGTGGTGCAAAGATGCCTAAATGAGTTCCTAAATGAGGTGAAACTTACACTAAATGGAGGGAAATACGATGCAAAATATAGACATATCAACTCCCCCCAACTTGCTTTTTTGTTTGTCCCCAAGCAAATGAAACACAAGTTAAGTAGAGACGTTTGAAGGCGGGGACTCAAATCCAAAGGTGTCAAGCAAATAAATAAACTCAATGGTCCTTGTTCTTAATCCTAGGATGCAGTACACAAACTCTACTCCATAGAACTTAGCTATACTCATCACACATTGAATCTCAAATCAAGACTTGTCTATTCCAAACAATCCAGGAATCCTAACCTTTAACATTCATTAAACCTCAAACCGTGAATCACACTTATGCATTTAAAACCGAATACATTTGGCTAGGGACAATGTTATGAGATAAAAATGATCTCATTCATGTGGGTACTCCAAGCTATGGTTTATTTCAAAAAGGATTGAACTTATGCATAATGCTAAAGGTAAACGGCAATGTATGCATACATGACTAGACTCTCATCTACCCATATAAACTAACAATGAACCTAATTCCCCTCTCATTCATTTTTTAGCTCACTCACCCTCTAGAGATACCCATAATCAAGCAAAGAAAACGCTAAGTACAAACCCACAAGAGCTTCATCAATCACATTCACTTTAGGGAAACTTCTTCAACCTTTCTTATAGCTAGTGGTATGACCATACAAATATTAGCTCTTCTCTTTTCAATGGATAGCTCTCTTCTTATATTTTTTCTCTTTTATGCATTTGGCCATTTGGCTCTTTTGTTTTTATTTTGCAAGAGAGCTATCATCTTTTCTTTTTAACTTGAGCTTTACACAAAACAATTCAAAGCCAACCACTTATAACTATGTATCCCTTTTATTCACTTCTTACACTAACTCCTTCTCAAAGCCTAATCAAAGTTTCGATTTTCAGTCACAACACCCATGAACCCAACCCAAATCCAGCCTAAATCTAGCTTCAATATGCAAAGCTAGCAACAATATGAGAGCCTAGACATGTCGCCTGATAAGTTGATATTTTTATGGGTTTCTACTGAGTCAATGACCCACTACTTATAACCGAATGTAGTATAGGTTATGGGTCTTATCAATCCGATGGAAGAGTTCAAGTTACTGCATTCATGATATTCTTTTACAAGCTAAGAGAGATTGAATGGTTGAAATAGTGGGAATCTATCACCTAGATTGCAACAATAACAGGAAATCAGGTATTAAAACTAAGCATTGCTAAGGAATGAAAGATGTAATAGCTAAAGAAACGAACTTGCAAGAGAAAATGGGAATCGGTTCAAGGGACAAGGAGTTTTCGGGTCATATACGTTAAAGACCTTTCTTTAATGCAAGATTTACTCCCTAAAAGGCTAATCCTTTAGCGCAGAGTTCATAATCTAGATAAATCCACCTCCATGGTATAAGTCACTTTGCCATCTCATAACCTAACCTCGCTCTCGCGTAGTGATCCATGAGAATGACAAGCTTTAATAAACAACTCTACTAATGGCAAAACGCTCCCTAGGCATCTAATCCCTTAGGCTAGGATGAGCGATTCTCTTATGAGATTGCTCCTTGCAAACATTCAAACATGGCGTTTGTTTGAAGAAGCTCAATGGCAAAGGTCAAATAGCGAAGATGACTAAGCATTAATAGTATCAAATAAAAAAGGATTAAGATGGATTAAGCATAGATCTGCATCAAAGATTGGGACTTTAACTTATTTTCCCTATCCTTATCCCAAAACCGATATAGACTACTCACGCACCATTTGAGAAACCTCAAGATCCATAAGGATAAGAAGGTTACTCATAGATTGCAAGATAGTCGAAAATAAGAAAATGAAGAAACTTTCTTGAAATATACTAAGCAATAATACTTAAAACTTCAAGATTGTATAAAAATCAAAGCTTTGAAACAAGCTTCAATGGTGGAAAAATACAGAAGTTCTCGGTTCTTAAAAGAAGACAGAAAATAAAACTAGAAAGCGTGTTCGAAGGATAAGGGTGGAGGGTAGGTATTTATACACAAAAGTGAAAAAACATAAAACGTTGGGACCACTTTCCCGAAATGGTACTATTTTGGATTTTAGCGTTTCGGGCTCAAGTCGTTGTGAGCAAGCCGATATGCTNTTGGACTTTAGCGTTTTCGGGCTCAAGTCGTGGTGAGCAAGCCGATATGCTAACTTCTCTGATTCTTCGGGCAGTCTTCATATCGGGCAAGTGTTTCGGGATCATGTCGTGAAGGCTCGCCTTCCTTGTTACTCGAATCGGGTACTTCCCGTTGCCTTGCACCGATATCCGTTCTCATGGAATCCTCTTGCTGGATCTTCGCTCTGAGGTGTTCTTTTCGGGACTAAGTCGCTGCTACTCGTCGTGCGCTTGTCTCTCTCGGCCTCAGGGTCGTGATCATTGCTCGATATCACCTGCTCATCCTCCATTTGTGATCTCCCTCCTTGGTTTCTTCTTCGGACCATCCTAAGCACCTGAGAAAACACTCCAAACATGCAAGACTATGAAGAAACCTAACCTAATGCATCTAATCCTATCATGGGTGAAGATGTGATGAAAAATAAGATGAAAGTGCAAGAATGAAGTCCTAACTAGCATGAAATTTGTGTTAAAAACATGCAATTTACATAGATATCAACACCCCCAAACTTGCCTTTTTGCTTGTTCTCAAGCAAAAGCCAACCGGAGGGGTGAGGTTTTAAAAGAAAATGTGTAAGTTTGAATCCAAAACGCCATTTAAAAGAAATCAACTCAATGTCTAAGTTCAGATTTCTAGGATGCAAGTCGAATTCTACCTATCCAAAAAGCCTTAGCCACATTCATCACAATATCAAGCAAAATCAATCCCAACTTTGATGCACACTCAAATTCCCAATTCCCTTTCACATTCATTAAGAAATTTAAAACGTGGATCTCATTCATGCCTGTCAATCAACTCACTTGGTTCAGGGTAAGGGCACGTGATAAATATGAACTCGTAGTGCGAACGGGTTAAGTGTTTTAAATTGGATCACTCATGAAAGGAACCTTCTTAATACAAAATGCTAAGGGTAAAAACCAATGGATGCATACAAGGCTAGACTTCCATCTACCCAGAACATCTATTTCATTTCCTACCCTAGTCTAAACTGCTCCCTCCTAAGCTACCCTTTCTTTTGGCATTTCGCCTTATTCCCGTTATTACTCCTCGATATTACCTTTCCTGGTCATTTTGGGGGACTTCTTCTTTGTTGGAGATCGGTTTCGGCTTTCTGGCTTCTTTATTGCGTTCCTTGTGTTTCACCTTTGGTGTTGTTGGCCGGATTTAGACTTTGTTGATTGGCCTTCTTTTGCTTTCTTTTGGAACCGCCTTTTTCTTCTTTTGTTTCCAAGCCTTTTCGTGCCGCCATCTCCTCTATATGTGTCCCCGTCTGACTCCTTGGTATCTTTCTTTTCCCTTTCTGTTAATATATGACCAATCGAAATACACCCCCCCCTTTTCCTAGTCTAACCAGCAATATCGGCCTCAAATTTTGGTATCAAGCCGTTTCAATGTCTATACCACCTAACCTAGTGTTGACTCGAGATGTGAGCCAACGTCTACATGGAAATCTAACCTTGTCGGCTTAAACCCAACAGTTTTTGCCTAAGAAGATTCGGAAATGGTGCAAAGGCCTCACATGCTCTCACAAAAGTGTTTATGGCTTAAAACAAAGGTTTAGGTTTTGGGTGTGGTCTGGTACTTGGACTAGCAGAAGAGTGGTCAAAAGGGAAAGAGAGTCCAAGTGAAATCTATGAGTTGAACGACAAATACGAACGAGATAATTAAATTTTCATTTTAACGGTTCAAGTTCATTAGGGAAATGGTTAATGTCACAATGCATCAAGTTAAAACCGAATCTCACAAGACAAATTCCAAATGTGGTGCTGCCTTAAGATCAGTATAATTCCAAATGCATCAAACAAACAAGAACTAAGGCATTGAATTCATGACTTAAAAATGGCTATTTACAAGGATTCATCATACTTAACACCTTATGCGAATGCTTATGAATCCTAAATGAATGCATCTAGACTCAATCTTAACATGAAAATGCAACTACATGAATCTTTTTGTGGGATAAATTTTCAAAATTGTAATTTATTTTGTGTTTTTCTATGCAAATTTGATGAACGCATGATGTCTAATCTAAATGAATGCATGTACTACATACTCCCCCAAACTTAAATCACACAGTCCCTGTGTGATAGAAGAGAGGAAGAATACGATCCTAGGAGAATTCAAAAATTCAAGCAAAAGGCAAAAAGAAAAAGAAAATTCTTATGTACAATGGTTCCGGAGTGTTACCTCATTGCTCGGTGTGATGTGAGGACGTGGTGTCCTCACTGGGCGAGAGGGAAGGGTTGTCCGTTGGAGAAGTCCGGTGTCGGGTGGTTTGTTACGGGGTGAATCTGTTTGTACTAGCCAGGTCGTGTTTCTATAACGGCTTTAGACCGTGACCACGACCCGATATCAACGGACTCGTCGTTCACATTGGCCGGTGCTTGGGTTTCACGCCCATAATGAACAATTCTTCCAGTCTTCTTCCCGTTATGGTTCCCCGACATTCGTGTCTTGTTATCTAAATCACCGATTCCACTAGTAATTATTGTTGAGAATTGTAAAGTAAAGAGAAAAATAGCAAAATAAGCTTGGGTTGCCTCCCAAGAGCGCTTGTTTAGAGTCTCACAGCTTGACTTTTTCAGGTCGTTTAAGCCTTGCTGGGGTCTTGGAGATGAACCACGGTTGCCTCCAAAACTTGGTATTTATCATTTCCCAAATACGCCTTCAGTCTGTGTCCGTTTACCGTGTAATCCGCTCCTTCCTTTCCAACCAGTGTCACAACTCCATATGGCAATACTTCCTTGATAGTGTATGGTCCGGACCATCTCGATTTCAACTTCCCGGGGAACAGCCTTAGTCTTGTGTTGTACAGCAGCACTTGATTTCTTGGTGCGAACTCTTTCGGTTTGATTTTCTGGTCGTGGAGAGCTTTTGTTTTCTCCTTGTAGATCCGCGAGCTCTCGAATGCTTCCAAACGGATTTCTTCCAGCTCGTGTAGGTTTATCAGCCTCTTCGCTTGAGCTGTCTTGATTTCGAAATTCAAGAGTTTGATGGCCCATAGAGCCTTGTATTCGAGTTCCACATGCAGGTGACATGCCTTGCCATACAGTAGTGCGTATGGAGATCTTCCTATGGGCGTTTTGAAAGCAGTTCGGTATGCCCACAGAGCGTCATCCAATTTTACTGACTAGTCTTTCCTCGTTGCCCCGACCGTTTTTTCCAATATCGCCTTGATCTCGCGATTGGATATCTCTACTTGCCCGTTTTTCTGCGGATGGTATGGTGTAGCCATCTTATGCTTGACCCCATGTTTCTTCAGGAGATTTTCAAACAGCTTGTTGATAAAATAACTGCCACCGTCACTTATCACTACTCTTGGAATCCCATACCTTGGGAAGATGGTTGACTTGGATAGTTTTAGTACCACCTTTGCATCATTGGTAGGGCTGGCAACTGCTTCGACTCACTTTGAGACGTAGTCAACTGTGACTAGTATATACTTATTGCCGTAAGAGGATGGAAACGGTCCCATGAAGTCTATTCCCCAAACATCAAAGATATCGACTTCTAATATCGGGTTCTGTGGCATTTCGTCTCGCTTGCTAATGTTTCCCTTTCTTTGGCACACTTCGCAGGAGGAGACATACTCGTGAGTGTCTTTGAATAGACTCGGCCACCAGAATCCTGCATGTAGGATTTTTGGTGCGGTCTTGAACGTGGCAAAGTGACCACCATAGGCTGAACCGTGGCAATGGAACAAGATCCCTTTCGCTTCTCCCTTAGATACACATCTTCTGTAGATTCCGTCTAACCATCTTTTAAAGAGATACGGTTCGTCATAGAAAAATCAGTTGATGTCCTTGAAGAATTTCTTTCTTCGGTAGGCATCTAGGTCGTTCGGCACATCTCCACTCACCAAGTAATTGATATAGTCTGCATACCAAGGAATTGTGCTCTCTTCCATGCCTGCAACAGTCTCTAGACTTTGATTCACTCGGTACATCCCTGCAAGGACATCCACTATCATGAGTTGTTCCTCCGGTAAGGCATCATTGATAGGGACCAAATCATCTATCTTCATCCGGGACAGGTGATCGGCTACTCCATTCTCTACTCCCTTTTTGTCTAGGATCTCCATATCAAACTCTTGTAGTAAGAGAATCCACCTTAGCAGCCTCGGCTTGGTGTCCTTTTTCGCATAGATATACCTTAGTGCAGCATGGTCCGTGTAAACGATCACTTTTGATCCTACCAAGTAGCTTATGAATTTCTCAAAGGCAAACATAACTGCTAACAACTCTTTCTCGGTTGTGGCGTACTTTACTTGAGTATCATCTAGCGTCCGGCTTGCATAGTAGATCACGTGTAACTTTTTGTCTTTTCTTTTCCCGAGAACAGCACCCACGGCATAATCGCTTGCATCACACATAATCTCGAATGGAAGACTTTAATCAGGGGCTTGGACTATGGGAGCACTCGCGAGAGCGTCATTTATCGTGGTGAACGCTTGAAGGCAATCTTCATCGAAGATGAACTCAGCTTTCTTGCATAAGAGCCTAGTGAGCGGCCTAGCGATCTTGGAGAAATCACGGATGAACCTCCTATAGAAGCCTGCATGCCCAAGGAAACTACGAATTTCCTTCACTGTGGTGGGTGGCTTCAAATGCATCATAACGTCTATTTTCGCCTTATCAACCTTGATACCTCTCTCCGATATCTTGTGACCAAGCACTATCCCTTCTCTGACCATGAAATGACATTTCTCCCAATTCAGTACTAAGTTTGTCTCTTCACATCGCTTGAGAACCCTGCACAAATTCGACAAACAGACACAAAAGGAGCAACCATATACAAAGAAATCGTCCATAAATACCTCTACCATTTCCTCTATAAGGTCAGAGAAAATAGACATCATACATCTTTGAAAGGTTGCTGGTGCATTACATAACCCAAATGGCATCCTTCGATATGCAAAGGTACCATACGGGCATGTGAATGTGGTTTTCTCTTGGTCGTTTGGGTGAATCGGTATCTAGAAGAAGCCGCTATAGCCATCCAGAAAAAAGTAGTATGACTATGGATGGTTAGCTAGCCTTTCCAGCATTTGGTCGATGAAAGGGAGGGGGAAGTGGTCTTTTCTAGTGGCTGAATTAAGTTTTCTATAATCAATGCACATCCTATGACCGGTTATGGTCCTAGTAAGGATTAATTCCTCTTCATTTTTTACAACAGTGATACCCCCTTTCTTAGGTACCACATGGACAAGAGATACCCAAGTGCTATCACTAATGGGGTAAATTACGCCACCTTCTAAAAGTTTTAAAATTTATTTCTTGACCACGTCCATTACATTTGGGTTTAAACGCCTTTGGTGTTCAATGGAGGAAGTTTTTTCATCAGCTAAGTGAATCCTGTGAGTGCAAAGCGTAGGAGAGAGACCCTTGATGTCACTCAGTGAGTACCCAAGAGCTCTCCTATACTTCCTCAACTCCTTAAGGAGTGAATTTAACTCATCATCACTTAAATCTTCATTAACAATAACTGGATATGTAGATTTAAGTCCCAAGAAGCGTACCGTAGCCCATCTGGTAGTGGCTTGAGCTCAAATTTCGTTGCATCCAATTCGTTCCAATCCTCGCGTATGCATTGCTTGACCAAGCTCGTTGCACTCATATCGGCTTGACCTCGATATGCTCCTTCTTTTGTTCTCCAAGCGACTTTATGCCTTCCATGCTCTAGGTCTTCGGGAAACTCATCATCCTCAACGGATTTCCTTGCATCCAGATGCATGACATATACTTCACTTTCTTCCTCCATATGTCCATGCTTCTTCTTCTCTTTTGTCAAAGCGACTAGCAACTGATCTTTCAAGGAAAGTTCTTCAAAAAGTTCATCGTTTAGCTCATCCATCGCATCCACCCAAAAGACTTTTCCTCCCATAGTAGGTTTCTTCATGACCTCTTTTATGTCAAACTTGAGGATGATGTCCTTTCCAAGATTGAGCTTAATCTTGCCTTTCTTCACATCAATCACTGCCACTGCCGTGGCTAAAAAGGGCCTCCCAAGGATAAGAGGATCTCGCGGTTCTTTGTCCATTTCGAGCACAAAAAAATCGGTTGGTACCTCGATATCACCAATCCGGATGGGAACATCTTCGAGCAGCCCTTTCGGCAACCTTACGGATCGGTCTGCCAGTATCAGAGATATTCGGCTTGGCTTGTAGGATGTGAAACCCAGTTGCTTGGCTATTGATAGTGGCATGAGGCTCACACTTGTCCCTAGATCGCAAAGGCAATTGTTAAATGTGAGTTGACCAATTGAACACGGGAGAGTGAAGCTTCCCGGATCGTCTAGCTTGTTCGGCACTACCTTCTTCTGTACAATGGCGCTACACTTATGTGTCATTACCATCATGCCTTGGAGTTCTTTTGTTCTTGCTAAGATTGCATCTTTTATGAATTTTTATATGGCGGTACCAATGCCAAAGCATCCATGAGCGGCATGGTGAGTTCCACTTTCTTCAGATGCTCTGCAAACTGCACTCTGTATTTCTCGAGGAGTTCTTTTTTGAATCTTCCTGGAAAAGGGTAAAGAGGTTTGTATGCAGGGGGGCAAACCGTAGCTTTTTGGGTTGCTCAAAACGGGCTGCAGGTGTCGGCTTAATCCTGATATTCTGTTCTCTGAGTTTGGTGAAGAGCTGGTCTTCAACACTCTCTTGAACTTCTTCTACCTCTTTGTTAACTTCTGATTTTTCAAAGCTATCCCCCCCACTAGGTCGGAAGCGTCCTCGCTGATTTGCGGAGCTTGATCTTTTGGTGCAAGAGTCTTTCCACTTCGTAGAGTTACGACATGGACGTAGGCTGGTTGCGGAGTGGTTTCAGAGTGCGTTGGTTGTTGTATTAGCCGTATATGTTCTTCCTGCCTGTCCAACCTTGAATTGATTGATTTAATATCCTGGTTGCTACTGCAGTGACTCTGGACCAGCTGAGTTAGGAGATTCTTGATGTCAGAATCTTGTGGTTGTTGTGGGTAGAAATCGTAATGTCCATATGGCGGCGGTGGGTATGGAGCTTGATATTGTTGATGTTGAGGGTAATATTGGGGAGGGGTGTAAGCATGAGCATTGTGCTGAGTAGCTAGATTAGGATGTGTAGTCGAAGTTGTTGTGTCGCCATACTGTCTTGTGGTTGTTGGTGATGACTGTGACTCCATATCGGCCGCTGTTCGTCGGGACTACCCGATACTCGCTACTTTAGCGTCTTGAACGTGTTGGACTTTTAGTAAAGCGTCCAAACGGGCTTGTAGCTGCATTACCTAGTTATCCCTCTGGTTGTTCAGCTCAGTTGTTTCGTTGTCAATGTCGTCCTCGTAATTGCCATCACTTGTAGCCATAATCTCAACGAGGTTCATTCCATCGTCCACGTCTTGGCCGAGGAAGATGCCATTGCTTGCAGTATCCAGTTGATCCTTATATTTCTTTGACACACCACTATAGAGGATACTGAGTAGTGAGGAGCTTGAGTAGCCATGATGGGGACATTTTAGTGTGTACCCTTTTAAACGTTCCCAAGATTCACTGAATCGTTCTTCTTCTAGTTGGGTGAACGTGGAGATATCCAATCGCAGTTTCGCAGTTCATGACGGCGAGAAGAATTTCTTGAGGAAGGCTCGTTTGCATTCATCCCACGTTGTTATAGATCCCGGTTTGAGCGTCTTTTCCCATTGGTGAGCTCTGCCTCCAAGGGAAAATGGAAAAAGTCGTAGCTTGAATCAGTCTTCCGAGATTTCTTCTTGTTTTGTCAAGGAACAGATTTTCTCGAAATCATCAAGGTGGTCCAGGGGGTCTTCCACGGCTTCACCCTGATATTTGTTGTTCCGGACCATGGCAAGCATACTACTCTTTATCTCGTAACCAGCATCACTTGAGGGTGGGGTTATACCGACTCGTGTTCTGTAGTTGGTTGGGGATTCACATTCGCCGATGAGACGTTGTTGACGCTGTATATCGGCTTGTTCCCGTTGTACGTCATTCATTCCTGCTTGTTGATGGTACATGTTGTCCATCTGAACTTGTTGGTAATGGTTCCTGCGGAAAAGTCTCAAGGAGCGTAGTTAGACTCTAAAAGTAAAGTAAAGTCTTAGTCTTGCTAAGAATCTGAAATGCAATACTCGAAATTCATCCAAATCGGCAATGGCGCCAATTGATAATTAGATATTTTTATGGGTTTCTACTCATTCAATGACCCACTACTTATAACCGAATGTAGTATAGGTTATGGGTCTTATCAATCCGATGGAAGAGTTCCAGTTACTGCATTCATGGTATTCTTTTACAAGCTAAGAGAGATTGAATGGTTGAAATAGTGGGAATCTATCACCTAGATTGCAACAATAATAGGAAATCAGGTATTAAAACTAAGCATTGCTAAGAAATGAAAGATGTAATAGCTAAAGAAATGAACTTGCAAGAGAAAATGGGAATCGGTTCAAGGGACAAGGGTTTTTTGGGTCATATACGTTAAAGACCTTTCTTTAATGCAAGATTTACTCCCTAAAAGGCTAATCCTTTAGCGCAGAGTTCATAATCTAGATAAATCCACCTCCGTGGTATAAATCACTTTGTCATCTCATAACCTAACCTCGCTCTCGCGTAGTGATCCATGAGATGACAAGCTTTAATAAACAACTTTACTAATGCCAAAACGCTCCCTAGGCATCTAATCCCCTAGGCTAGGATGAGCGAATCTCTTATGAGATTGGTCCTTGCAAACATTCAAACATGACGTTTGCTTGAAGAAGCTCAATGGCAAAGGTCAAATAGCGAAGATGACTAAGCATTAATAGTATCAAATAAGAAAGGATTAAGATGGATTAAGCATAGATCTGCATCAAAGAATGGGACTTTAACTTATTTTCCCTATCCTTATCCCAAAACCGATATAGACTACTCACACACCATTTGAGAAACCTCAAGATCCATAAGGATAAGAAGGTTACTCATGGATTGCAAGATAGTCGAAAATGAGAAAAGGAAAAAGCTTTCTTGAAATACACTAAGCAATAATACTTAAAACTTCAAGATTGCATAAAAATCAAAGCTTGAACAAGCTTCAATGGTGGAAATACAAAAGTGTTTCTCGGTTTGAAAGAGAAGACAGAAAATAAAAGTAGAAAATGTCCTAAAGGGATAAGGGTGGAGGGCAAGTGTTTATACAAAAAAGTGGAAAAACATAAAACGTTGGGACCACTTTCCCGAAATGGTACTATTTTGGACTTTAGCGTTTTCGGGCTCAAGTCGTGGTGAGCAAGCCGATATGCTAACTCCTCTGATTCTTCGGGCAGTCTTCATATCGGGCAAGTGTTTCGGGATCATGTCGTGAAGGCTCGCCTTCCTTGTTACTCGAATCGGGTACTTCCCGTAGCCTTGCTCCGATATCCGTCCTCATGGAATCCTCTTGCTGGATCTTCTCTCCGAGGTGTTCCTTTCGGAAGTAAGTCGCTGCTACTCGTCGTGCGCTTGTCTCTCTCGGCCTCAGGGTCGTGATCATTGCTCGATATCACCTGCTCATCCTCCATTTGTGATCTCCCTCCTTGGTTTCTTCTTCGGACCATCCTAAGCACTTGAGAAAACACTACAAACATGCAAGACTATGCATAAACCTAACCTAATGCATCTAATCCTATCATGGGTGAAGATGTGATGAAAACTAAGATGAAAGTGCAAGAATGAAGTCCTAACTAGCATGAAATATGTGTTAAAAAC